>CM065592.1:218523838-218843661 GCA_033119425.1 Bufotes viridis | reverse complement strand
CCCGGAAATAGATGTTTTATAACACGATTTGCAGCAAATAGATTTGGAACAAAGCAAATTTTTTACAGAAAATTTGGCGGACCAGCCGAATCGAATTTTTTAGAAATTGACTCATCTCTAGCCAGAACAAGCAGAGGCGGTAGTAGACTGGGTAGCTGACAGTGCCTTCAGTTCCTTCACATTTTCTCCCACCCAGTCCCCTGCTGAAAGCTCAGAGTTGGCACCTGCAGCCCATGGGCATCTGTCTTTCACCTCACCCCCTTGCAAATAAGGCAAGCAGTCTGAGCCCCAAGTCATGCAGCAGTCTCTTATGCTTTTTGATGACTCAGCTGGCAGGGTTTCCATCGGCAATCCACCTAGCCCTGCCTCAGAAGTGGAAGATATTGAGTGCATTGATGCCCAACCACTTATGTTTCAGGATGTGGATATGGGGAGACCACCGTAGAAAGTCTCTGATGATGACGAAACACAGGTGCCAACTGGTGCGGCTTTCTGAAGTGTGCAGACCGGCAAGGAGGGCAGGGGTGAGGAGTGGGTGGAAGATGATGTGGAGGATGATGGGGTCCTAGACCCCACATGGAATCAAGGTCATGCGAGTGACGTGTGCAGTTTGGAGGAAGAGTTGTTGGTCACACAGCGCCAGCCGCACAGCAAGAGAGAGCAGGGAGAAAAAACAGAGTGGCCATCCTCTAGCCAGTACGACTGCTACTGCCCACCACACCCAGGGACTGAGCACACCAAAGCCAGCTCCAAGGAGTTCCTTGGCGTGGCGGTTCTTCAGACAATGTGCTGACAACAAGACGCGAGTGGTTTGCACGCTGTACAATCAGAGCCTGAAGCGAGGCATAAATGTTCTAAACCCACTTGCATGACCAGGCATCTAAATGCAAAGCATGAGCTGTCGTGGAGTATACACCTAAAAAACACAAAAGATCTCAGGCTCCTCCTGCTCCCTCTTCTGCAACAGTCTCAGCCTCTTCCTTCCCCTCTGGAGTGACAGTGGCATCTGCCAACCCATAAACAGAGGATGTGGCAGCTACACCACCACCACCTCCACCACCGTCACCCAGCATGTCCACACTCTCTCTTGGAAGCGTTTAGCTGTCCATCCCTCAAAGACTGGAGAGAAAGTACCCTGGTGTGCACTGTGTAACGCCATCTGTGGCAAGGTCCACATAACCACCGATATTTGGACCAGTAAGCATGGGCAGGGACGTTATATCTCCCTAACTGCACACTGGGTAAATGCAGTGGGGGCTGGGCCTGAGGCGGATAGCAGTTTGACGCATGTCCTTCCGCCACCGAAGATTGCAGGACGTTTCTTTATGCTTCCTGTTGATTCCTCCTCCTACTCCGCTTCCTCCTCTACCACCTTCTCATCCGGTCAGCATAACTCCTGGACCACCAACTTCAGCACAGCCAGGGGGAAACGACAGCAGGTTGTTTTGAAACTCATCTGTTTGGGGAAAAAACCACACACCACACAGGAGCTGTAGACGGGCTCGGAACAACAGACCGATGAGTGGTTGGTGCCACTGAGCCTCAAGCCCGGCCTGGTGGTGTGCGATAATGGGCAAAATCTCATAGCATCTCTTGGCCTAGTCGTTTTGACGCATATCCCTTTCCTGGTGCATGTGTTGAATTTGGTGGTGCAGAGGTTCCTGAAAAATTACTCTGTTATGTCAGAGCTGCTGCAGAAAGTGTGGGCCGTCTCTTTGCACTTTTGGCGTTTTCACCCTGCTTCTGCTTGCCTGATTGCACTGCATTGTAACTTCAGCCTTACCACTTACCACCCAAACCACTTTGCACATGCTGGAGAGATTGTGCAAGCAGCAGCAGACGATAGTGGAGTTTTAGCTGCAGCACGCATGGGTGAGTCGCTCTGCAGAACAGCACCACTTCACCACCAATAAGTGGGCCTTCATGCGGAACGTGTGTGCCATGTTGAGCTGTTTCGAGTACACCACCAACATGGCCAGTGGCGATGATGCCATCTTCAGTGTTATGTCTATGTCGATGTCTCCTTGAAATAACACGTCAGTCGATGATGGAAGAGGATGTGGCACAGGAGGAAAAGAAGGAGGTAGAGGGGTAATTTCCATGGTTATCAGGCCAGTCATTCACAAGTGGCTCAGAGGGTGGGTTCCAGCACCAACAAAGGCCAGGTACACAAATGTCCAACAAGGACACAGTTCTGGAAGATGAAGAGGATGATGATGAGGAGGAACCATGTTCACAGCAGGATGGCACCCAAAGCAGCTAATGGCCGCCACTGGAGCATGGCTGGGGGGGTTACAGAGGACACAGACAATGCAACTCCCAGAGGACAGCTTGTCGTTGCCTCTGGCCAGCCTGGCACACATGAGCGACTACATGCTGCAGTGCCTGTACAATAACTGCCTAGTTGTCCACATTATAACCAGTGCTGATTACTGGGTGGCCACTCTGCAGGATCCCCGCTACAAGGACAATCTGCCATCCTTAATTCCGTCACTGGAGCGTAATCGGAAGATGCGCAACTACAAGCGCACACTGGTAGATGCGCTGCTGATGGCAATCCCACCTGACAGAAGGGGGCTCAGTGGAAGCACAAGGCGAAGACAGAGGAGGGGTAGGAAGTGGCCAAGTCAGCTGGGGCACCGCCAGCACCTCAGAAGGGAGGTTTAGCATGGCCAAAATGTGGAAAAGCTTTGTCAGCACTCCACAACAACCAGCACCACCAGCTGATATGGAACGTCCTAGCAGGAGGCAGCATTTCATCAACATGGTGGAACAGTATGTGCGCCCACAGCTACACATACTGACTGATGGGTCTGCCCCATTCAACTTCGGGGTCTCCAAGTTGGACACATGGCCTGAGCTTGCCCTTTACACCTTGGAGGTGCTGGCCTGCTCTACGGCCAGTGTATTGTCAGAACATAATGCTGCTTGAGTGACGGTGGCTCACACTGGATGGGTTATGGATATGGTGCTGCGAGCCAAAACAAGAGGGACACCAACCCTATAGGTATATAGGTCAACTGGAAAATAAAAATCTGTTGGGCCAGCACTCTACATTTGGCTGGATTAATAATTACAATTACAATATTTATTTAATAGAGCAAAACATTAAAACATAAAGGTAAAAATTAACTCTAAAATAACAGTGAAATAGCAGCAATGTCAATTCAGTAGATCAAAAGCAAAGTGATTCTTGATATCCATGTTAGTCCATATTCCAGTAAATGCAAGACTTTTTGGTCTGTTTTTCAATAGCACATATACAAATTCATATATTTCTCTATGTCCACCAGTTTGGTTTCTATTAAATCACTGTAAAATGTTCTGTATTTCAGTTCAGTAGTGACATCTATATTTTGTATCCAGTATAGTCCAGGTTTGGTGTTCCAGATGTCTGTTAGTCGGCAAATATACTGAGTATTATTCCTAGTTTTATAGGCACCAATTTGTTATCAATAAGAGTGCCCGTTCCTGTACTGCAGGGAGTTAGTGTTCCACTGATATAATGCTGCTTACGGTCACTCATCTGCACATTTCTTTTTAGGAGGACTTATTTATGTCCTATAACTATTTGTCCTCTGTCATAACGATACAATTCATCAAGGCCATATATTAAATGTCTTTCCAATGACATATATATTGTAGTAAGCCGTTTGTTAGTTATATGGTGCCGTATGAGAAGACTCGTATGTTTGTACGTGCCTCACAATAGTAAACTCACAATGATCAAAAGTGTGCCGACATTCACTTTTTACTTTCACTGTTCAGCTCTGCTTACCTCTCTTTCTTCGGTATGCCTGTAATTCCCGGTGGCTTGGCGAGGGGCGAGTGTCGCGGGGCAGAGCTGGCACCTCGCTCCGCACTCCTCGAGCTGACAGTCCCAAAATCCCGTGAGGGTTGGTGCGGTATCTCGAGTCGTGCATAGTTCATTAAACAGGGTAGAGAGGCTGCTGCTTCTGATTTTTCTTTGATCTTTGACAGGTTAAAACTTTATAGCATGGCCATGCAAAATATTCTGGAGGTCTTCAAACAGATGCGCGATCCAGCCCAGATATGTTTCAGGATACTTTTCTATCCCTTCATCAGTGGTACCACTGCACCTGTCTGCCTACACCTTTTATACTTTCAGGATCAAAACGAATCAATGGAAAACTAGATTCCGGATTGGAGATACATGTGAGTCTCTTATGCGTTTTCCCTGCGATTTTTTTCTTCATATATGCGTTTTTTCAAATATATTTCCACCAAGTTATATTGAGCATTTGTATAGAATAAAACGAGTGTCTGAGATTGCATACAACTTATAATGGACATTATATTAATATTGTCACCTTAGATGGTGAAGATCTAAAGTCCTAAATCATATTCCATTAGATATCTATTTTTGATAGTGCTTAACACAATGATAATAATATGACAGTATAAAAATATAGAAAAATTATACAAATATGAAATATAAAAATATACATATAAAAAAGGACAAGTTAGAATAGACTTACGTAAAATTATATACCCTATACATATATAAATCAAAGTATTGAGAGTGTTCTATTTTGGTGTGTTGGAAGGTTATATTTATTAGGAATTCGGATTTTGGATCGGATGTATATTATTGAGAGCTTCAAGTCGAGACAATAAACATCTATGATGTTTATTGTCTCGACTTGAAGCTCTCAATAATATAAAAAAGCGCATCTGTTTGAAGACCTCCAGAATATTTTGCACGCCATGCTATAAAGTTTCAACCTGTCAAAGAGCAAAGGAAAATCAGAAGCCGCAGCCTCTCTACCCCGTTAATTGAACTACGCACGACTCAGGTAAATCGAGATACCGCACCAACTCTCGCCAGATCTCGGGACTGTCGGCTGGAGGAGTGCGATGCGAGACTTCGGCTCTGCCATGCGCCGCTCGACCCTCTCCAAGCCACCGGTAATTACAGGTATACCGAAGAAATAGAGGTAAGCAGAGCTGAACAGTGAAAGTAAAAGGTCAATGTCAGCACAGTTTTGATCATTGTGAGTTTACTATTGTGAGCACGTACAAACATAAGAGTGTTCTCATACGGCACCATATAACTAACAAACGGCTTACTACAATATATATGACATTGGAAAGACATTTAATATATGGCCTTGATGAATTATATCGTTCTGACAGAGGACAAATAATTATAGGACATAAATAAGTCCTAAAAAGAAATGTGCAGATGAGTGACCGTAAGCAGCATTATATCAGTGGAACACTAACTCCCTGCAGTACAGGAACGGGCACTCTTATTGATAACATATTGGTGCCTATAAACATAGGAATAATACTCAGTATCTTTGCCGACTAACAGACATCTGAAACACCAAACCTGGTCTATATTGGATACAAAATATAGATGTCACTGCTGAACTGAAATACAGAACATTTTACAGTGGTTTAATAGATACCAAACTGGTGGACATAAATAAATATATGAATTTATGTTCTATTGAAATACAGACCGAAAAGTCTTACATTTACTGGAATATGGACTAACGTGGATATTAAGTATCACTTTGTTTGTGATCAAGTGAATTGACATTGCTGCTATTTTACTGTTATTTTAGCGTTCATTTTTTCCCTTATGTTTTAATGTTTTGCTCTGTTAAATAAATATTTTAATTATTAATCCAGCCAAATGTAGAGTGCTCGCCCAACAGATTTTTATTGTCAGAACATGTGTTTAGCACGGCAGGGAGGGTGATCACAGACAAGCGCAGCCGTCCTGTCCACAGCCAATGTGGACATGCTTACGTTCATTAAAATTAACCAGGCATGGATCCCACAGGAGTATATCGGCTGCACCAAGCCATCGATAGACTCCAGCCCACTTCTCTTTGCATTCTCTTTTCTAGTTCCCAATGTTATGGGGTCTTCCCAAATTTATAAAAAAAAGAAAAAATGAAAAAAGAAAGAAAGAAAAAAAAACTGCGTTGGCTATCGCCTGCTCCTCCACCGATGCTTCCACCTACACCACCTCCTCAACCTCCTACTCCACTTTGACCTCCGCCTGCCTAGTTCAAGATTATTCTTTTTACATCTTTTTATCTCCTATGTTATTTTACGTCATTTCCCTATCCACATTTTTTGCAGGGCAATTGTCCTGCTCTTTTCCCCATTTTGCTTCCTTTTGCAGCCCTCTAGCCCTCACTATGATTTTTTTACAGCCATTTTAGTGCACCAAAGTTCGGGTCCCCATTGACTTCAACGGGGTTTAAGTTCGGGTCAAGTTCGGATCCCGAACCCGAACTTTGACCTGAAGTTCGGCCGAACCCCGCGAACCCGAACATCCACGGGTCCGCTCAACCCTAATAAATAATCATTTCCAATTATATAAATAAAACACTTAATATGAGTGCACATATGATATACCATAATCACCTGTGTCTGTTTTCAGTGCTCAATCTCTCTAAGTAGCATATAGTAACAGTATTGTAAATTGATAAAAAAAAATATGCCTATTCAAAAAATTACTTAATTATCAATGCATATGATTAAATCAGGAACTGGCATTTATCATCTCAAGGATGCAGACTACTGTTCACTGTTCATTATTTTCGCAAGTGCGCAAATCGGCACTAATGAAGCACATTTTTTTGCGCAATACGTGCAACTTCACATGTTATCAGGTCTGAGTAGATATTGCTGATTGATGCACTAAGTATTGTTGCAACATCACAGCACTGTGTTTAACAGAGACACTAATCCTTATCACAGCACAGTAATTCCCATCACACTACCTAACACCCTGCACTGGAACCTATCAGCTACACTATATCACTATCTAACCTACACTGACTATCTCCCACTAACTATCTGTATTATATATATGAGCTAACTATCTAATGTCATTAAATAAGGTCTGCAAAGCACAGAGCACAGAAACAACACTGCAGTCTCTCTCAGAACTGCAATACAGTGTCCATATTAGGACATCGTCAAACGTCATCCACAACTCCATCCTCCGTCAGGCAAAACACCCTCCTTCGTCAGCCCAAACTCCATCAGTCCTCTTACCTCAGGCAAAACTCCATCCTCTGTCAGCCAAAACTCCTTTCTTCCTCATACAAAACTGCCTCCTCCCTCAGACATCAGCCAAAACACCCTCCTCCCTCATCCAAAACTCCATCAGATGTCAGACAAAACTCCCTCAGACCTCAGACAAAAATTCCGTCAGACCTCAGACAAAACTGCCTCCTCCCTCAGACAAACCTCCCTCATCCAAAACTGCTTCCTCCCTCAGACCTCAGCCAAAACGCCCTCCTCCCTCATCCAAAACTCCATCAGATGTCAGACAAAACTCCCTTCTCCCTCAGAAGTCAGTCAAAATTCCCTCCTCCCTAACTCAAAAGTATGCATGCAATACACAAACTCTATGCCTGAAGAAGCTGCTAACTGCTGGAAAGGCAAAGGACCTGTGATGATGTCATGACCATGTGATGAGTTATGTGTGTGGGAGGGGTCAGATTTCACAGCGGCTGTGTACAGAACTGTAGTCATCAAATAGAGCTGTGTATTAGAGATGTGTGTACTGTGTAGTAGAGCTATGTGTGTATCCTGCATGTAGCATAGCTGGTTACTCTGTATCAGAGATATGTGTATCCAGCATATAGCAGAGCTGTGTACTGTGTAGTAGAGCTATGTGTGTATCCTGCATGTAGCAGAGCTGTGTACTCTGTATCAGAGATATGTGTATCCAGCATATAGCAGAGCTGTGTACTGTGTAGTAGAGCTATGTGTGTATCCTGCATGTAGCAGAGCTGTGTACTGTGTAAGAGAGATATGTGTGTACCCTGCATGTATCAGAGCTGTGTACTGTGTAATAGAGATATGTGTGTATCCTGCATGTAGAAGAGCTGTGTACTGTGTAATAGAGATATGTGAGTATCCTGCATGTATCAGAGCTGTATACTGTGTAATAGAGATATGTGTGTATCCTGCATGTAGCAGATCTGTGTACTGTGTAGCACAGATGTGTGTGTGTAACCTGCATGTAGCAGAGCTGTTTACTGTGTAGCAGAGATGTGTGTGTGACCTGCATGTAGCAGATATGTGTACTGTGTAATAGAGATGTGAGTGTAACCTGCATGTAGCAGAGCTATGTACTGTGTAGTAAAGATGTGTGTTTAACCTGCATGTAGCAGAGCTGTGTACTGTGTACTGAGATGTGTATGTAACATAGCATATAAACATGCGTCATATCACCCACCACTGGAGAAGGCCAATTTGAGTTATTTAGGCCCCAGCACCCAGACAGAGGCGAGAGGTACCACAGCTGAGAATCATGCGTCATATCACCCACCACTGGAGAGGCCACTTTGAGTTAGTTAGGCCCCAGCACCCAGACAGAGGAGAGAGGTCCCACAGCAAGGAATAAGGCGTCATATCACCCACCACTTGAGAAGGTCACTTTCAGTTATTTAGGCCCCAGCACCCAGACAGAGGAGAGAAGTCCCACAGTAGAGAATCATGCGTCATATCACCCACCACTGGAGAAGGCCACTTTCAGTTATTTAGGTCCCAGCACCCAGACAGAGGAGAGAGGTCCCACAGCAAGGAATCATGCGTCATATCACCCCCCACTGGAGAAGGCCACTTTCAGTTATTTAGGCCCCAGCACCCAGACAGAGGAGAGAGGTCACACAGCAGAGAATCATGCGTCATATCACCCACCACTGGAGAAGGCCATTTTTAGTTATTTAGGCCCCAGCACCCAGACAGAGGAGAGAGGTCACACTGCAGAGAATCATGCGTCATATCACCCACCACTGGAGAAGGCCATTTTTAGTTATTTAGGCCCCAGCACCCAGACAGAGGAGAGAGGTCCCATAGCAGATAAACATGCGTTATATCACCCACCACTGGAGAAGGCCATTTTTAGTTATTTAGGCCCCAGCAACCAGACAGAGGAGAGAGGTCCCACAGCAAGGAATAAGGCGTCATATCACCCACCACTTGAGAAGGTCACTTTCAGTTATTCAGGCCCCAGCACCCAGACAGAGGAGAGAGGTCCCATAGCAGAGAATAAGGCATCATATTACCCACCACTGGAGAAGGCCACGATGAGTTACTTAGGCCCCAGCACCCAGACAGAGGAGAGAGGTCCCACAGCAGAGAATCATGTGTCAAATCACCCACCACTGGAGAAGGCCACTTTCAGTTATTTAAGCCCCAGCACCCAGACAGAGGAGAGAGATCCCACAGCAGAGAATCTTTCATCATATTACCCACCACTGGAGAAGGCCACTTTCAGTTATTTAGTCCACGGCACCCAGACAGAGGAGAGAGGTCGCATGGCAGAGGTTCAGGCTTCATGTCACCCACCATTGTAACAGGCCACTTTCAGTTATTTATGCCCCGGTGCCCAGATTGAGGAGAGGTTCATTCAACTTTGGGTTGCACCGCAAGATCATGGAAAAGTTAAAAAAATGAGGATTCAATAAAGAAGTGACCCGGAGTACAAGAATACATGGTTGAGGGGTAGGCAGTTATAAATGTCTATTCTTCACAAGGGAGGGACAGGTCCTGTGGGATCCATGACTGGTTACTTTTTATGAACGTCAGCTCGTCCACGTTGGCTGTGGACAGGTGGCTGCGTTTGTCAGTAATGACGCCCCCTGCCGTGCTGAATACACGTTCAAACAAAACGCTGGCCGCCGACGCACCTCCAAGGCATAATAGGCTAACTCTGGCCACGTGGACAATATGGAGACCCAGAAGTTGAATGGGGCCGAACCATCAGTCAGTACGTGGAGGGGTGTGCAGACGTACTGTTCAACCATGTTAGTGACTCCTGCTAACACGTTCCATATCAGGTGGTGGTGCAGTTAGCTGTGGCGTGGAGACAAAACTTTTCCACATTTCTGCCATGCTAACCCTGCCTTCAGAGGAGCTGGCCGTGACACAGCTGCGTTGGCGACCTCTTGCTCCTCCTCGGCCTTCGCCTTGGGCTTCCATCATTCCGCCTTGGGCATTCCACATTTCCCTGTGACATTTGGGAATGCTCTCAGGAGCGCGTCTACCAGCGTGCGCTTGTACTCGCGCAATTTCCTATCATGCTCTAGTGCAGGAAGTAAGGTGGGCACGTTGTCTTTGTACCGGGGATCCAGCAGGGTGGCAACCCAGTAGTCCGCACACGTTAAAATGTGGGCAACTCTGCTGTCATTGCGCAAGCACTGCAGCATGTAGTCGCTCATGTGTGCCAGGCTCCACAGAGGTAAGGGCAAGCTGTCCTCTGTGGGAGGCATATCGTCATCGTCCTCCTGGTCCCCCCAGCCACGCACCAGTGATGGGCCTGAGCTGTGTCGGTTGCCACCCCGCTGTGAAACTGCTTCATCCTCATCCTCCTCCACCTCCTCCTCATCCTCCTCGTCCTCCAGTAGTGGGCCCTGGCTGGCCACATTTGTACCTGGCCTCTGCTGTTGCAAAAAACCTCCCTCTGAGCCACTTCTAACAGACTGGCCTGAATGTACTAAAAATGACCCCTCATCCTCCTCCTCCTCCTCTTCCTGGGCCACCTCCTCTTCCATCATCGCCCTAAGTATTTTCCTCAAGGAGACATAGAAGTGGTATTGTGACGCTGATAACGGCGTCATTGCCACTGGCCATGTTGGTGGAGAACTCGAAACAGCGCAACAGGGCACACTGGTCTTGCATGAAGGCCCAGTAATTGGTGGTGAAGTGGTGCTGTTCCGACGAGCGACTCACCCGTGCGTGCTGCAGCTGAAACTCCACTATTGCCTGCTCCTGCTCGCACAGTCTGGCCAGCATGTGCAAGGTGGAGTTCCTCCTGGTGGGCATGTCGCATATGAGGCGGTAAGCAGGAAGGCCGAAGTTACACTGTAGCTCAGACAGCGGCAGGATGTGAACGCTGTAAGCGCGCACAGACGGCCCGCACTTTATGCAGCAGCTGTGACATGTGGGGTAGTTGTGAATGAACTTCTGCACCACCAAATTTAGAAAATGCGCCAGGCAAGGGATGTGCGTCAAACCAGCTAGTTCCAGAGCTGCAATGAGATTTCGCCCAATAACGCACACCACCAGGCCGGGCTTAAGGCCCACCGGCAGAAACCACTCGTCGGTCTGTTGTTCAATACCCCGCCACAACTCCTGCGCGGTGTGGGGCCTCTCCCCCAAACATATAAGTTTCAGAATGGCCTGCTGACGTTTACCCCGGGCTGAGCTGAAGTTGGTGGTGAAGGTGTGTGGCTGACTGGATGAGCTGGTGGAAGCTGAGGAAAAGGAAGCGAGTAGGAGGAGGAGGCTACAGGAGGCAAAGAATGATGCCATGCGATCCTTGGTGGCGGAAGGACGTGCGCCAAGGAACTCTCCGCCTGCGGCACAGCCGCACTACATTTACCCAGTGTGCAGTTAGGGAGATATAGCGTCCCTGGCCGTGCATACTGGTCCACATATCTGTGGTTAGGGGGACCTTGCCACAGATGGCGTTGCGCAGTGCACACTTGATTTTATCGGATATTTGGTTGTGCAGGGAAGGCACGGCAGTCTTGGAGAAGTAGTGGCGGCTGGGAACAACATACTGTGGGACAGCCATGGACATCAGCTGTTTGAAAGTGTCTGTTTCCACCAGCCTGAATGACAGCATTTCAAAGGCCAGTAGTTTAGAAATGCTGGCATTCAGGCCCAGGGCTCTAGGGTGGCTAGGTGGGAATTTACACTTTCTCTCGAAGGTTTGTGAGATGGAGAGCTGAACGCTGCCGTGTGACATGGTGAAGATGGTTGGTGACGCAGGTGGTAGTGTCGGTGGCACATCCTCTGTTTGGTGGGCGGCAGGTGCCAACATTTCTCCCGAGGCGGAGGAAGAGGCCGAGGCAGCAGCAGAAGAGGGAGCAGGGGGAGCCTGAGTGAGTTCCTTGCTTTTAAGGTATTTACTCCACTGCAGTTCATGCTTTGCATGTAGATGCCTGGTCATGCAGGTTGTGCTAAGGTTCAGACCGCGTCCATGTCCCTTACTAGATCTTTTACTCATTGTCACCGTTTACCAAGCACCACAAAAAGAAAAAAATTTTTGGCCCAATGTATTGATTTCAAATTCAGGCTTTTTTTTTACAGGCACCTAACACTATCTGCCTATTTATTTATGTACCGTATTACACTAATCCAGGCACAACAGTAACCACTGATTTAAGGGAATATCAATTGTAGGGCTAGTATTTAGGCCCTGGATGAAAGGTATCCTTTTAGATTTACAATTGGAGATGCACAGTAGCGTCTGAAAAAATATGTAGGATTATGCCTTCAGTAATTGCATTTTAACACTTTGTGTAATATACCCTTTAACGGACAGAAATACAATGGGAGATGCACGGTAGTGTGTGAAGTTTTTTAGGATGACCCTCTCAGCACTGGTATATACACCTTGGGTGTAATATACCCTTTTACGGACTGATTAACACTTAGCCTGCAACAGCTGGAACACCATATTCAGGGTATTGCTATATTGGCAAGTGAATTTCACCCCAGAACAAAATATATCTGTCACGACGGAGAGTGGTGAAAACCCCCCGCCGCGCACTATCCTCGGCCGCCGGGCCTAAAAACAGGGACAAAGGAGCAGATGACCTCCTGGCACGTCCCTAAAACTTGCCCTGGTCTCCTGGCTGTATGAGCGGACCCTGAAGGTGGGACGGCTCATACCCACGTACCTATGGCCCTGAACGCCCTGTCTCGCCCTCAGATAAAAACAGGGCAGAGACCACCTGCTCCCCCTAGACCACAGATGAGCAGGAGTCTCCAAAGTCCCCCACAGCAGCCGGGACCGGAACAGTGTGTGCCCGCACGGCAGGCAAGTAACATAAGAAACACGTACAAGAAACCCACACTTACCTGCCGTGCAGAAGATAGAGAAGCAGCGCCAGGACCTCCCGGACCCCCAAGCGGACACCAGATGCCTGGGGGGAGACCTGGCCGGGCAGCACACCATCCGGTATATGCTATACCCCTCCGGGTAAGCAAGCCCCTTCCGGAGCACACAAACCAACATACTGCAACATACAAACCCACAACAAATACATAACCAAGTGAGGGGAAGGGTAAGCAGAAGCACACAGGAGGGGAATACAATCAAACAGTGTAAACAATATAACAAATAAGGGTGACTCACACAGACATAACATGGGTGCAAGCAACCACCTCCAGCACATGCTCACACCATGGCTGGAGACAAACTGAACTCAGGCTCCAAACACAGACACTTAAGGAGGCCAGAGGACACACCAAGCACACAGACATTAACCCTGTGTAAACCCCGCCCAAGGAAAGTGCTCACAAACAAGGTGAGCACACACATGATAAACGATATGTTGCCACCGGCAGCAGCATGTGTGGCTTTGTGTCACCACACCAACTCAGAGCTGCCATGGCCCTGCCACCACATGAAATACGCAACAACACGTTGCCAACGACAAGCGCATGTGAGGCAGCAGGTCAAAAGCCACGACCGCAAAAAGGGTGACACGTTGCCAACGGCAACCGCACGTGAGGCAACGGGATAGCAGCCCCCACGTGCAGACGACACGTTCAACAACACAGTCGCGACCTTAACCAAGGTCGTGACAATATCTTTTGACGGACACTATTAAAATTTGCCAGCCACATCTGAAACCACAGATTTATGGTTATTGCTATTTTGGCAATTGAATTTCACCCCATAACAAAATCTATCCTTTGACGGATACTATTAAACTTGTCCAGTCACAGCTGGAACACCAGGTTCAGGGTATTGCTATTTTGGAAATTGAATTTCACACCAGAAAAAAAATACCCTTTTATGGACAGATTTAAATGAAGCCTGCAACAGCTGGAACAACAGTTTTAATGTATTTCCATTTTTGCAACTGAATTTCACCGCAGAAAATAATATATCGTATGACGGACACTATGAAACTTGTCCAGCCACTGCTGGGACACCAGATTTACAGTATTGCTATTTTGGCAATTGAATGTTACCCCATAAAAAAATATATCCTTTGCCGTGCACTATTAAACTTGGCCAGCCACTGCTGGGACACCAGATTTACGGTATTGCTATTTTGGCAATTGAAATTCACTCAGAAAAAAATAAATCCTTTGCCGTACACTATTAAACTTGGCCAGCCACAGCTGAAACCACTAATTTATGGTATTGCTATTTTGGCAATTGAATTTCACCCCAGAACAAAATTTATTCTTTGCCGAACACTATTAAACTTGGCCAGCCACAGCTGAAACCACTGATTTATGGTATCTCTATTTTGGCAATTGAATTTCACCCCAGAACAAAATATATCCTTTGCCGGACAGTATTAAACTTGGCCAGCCACAGCTGAAACCACTGATTTATGGTATTGCTACTTTGGCAATTGAATTTCACACCAGAAAAAAAGTATACCCTTTTACTGACATATTTAAACTAGGCCTGCAAAAGCTGGAACACCAGATTAAGGGTATCGCTATTTTGGCAATTAAATTTCACCCCAGAACAAAATATATCCTTTGCCGGACACTACTAAACTTGGCCAGCCACTGCTGGAACACCAGATTTAGGGGATTGCTATTTTGGCAATTGAATTTCACCCCAGAAAATGATCTATCCTTTGCCAGACACTATTAAAATTGGCCAGCCACAGCTGAAACCACTGATTTATGGTATTGCTATTTTGGCAATTGAATTTAACACCAGAAAAAAAGTATACCCTTTTACTGACAGATTTAAACTAGGCCTGCAAAAGCTGGAACACCAGATTAAGGGTATCGCTATTTTGGCAATTAAATTTCACCCCAGAACAAAATATATCCTTTGCCGGACACTACTAAACTTGGCCAGCCACTGCTGGAACACCAGATTTAGGGGATTGCTATTTTGGCAATTGAATTTCACCCCAGAAAATGATCTATCCTTTGCCAGACACTATTAAACTTGGCCAGCCACAGCTGAAACCACTGATTTATGGTATTGCTATTTTGGCAAATTAATTTCACCCCAGAACAAAATATATCCTTTGCAGGACACTATTAAACTTGGCCAGCCACAGCTGAAACCACTGATTTATGGTATTTCTATTTTGGCAATTGAATGTCACCCCATAAAAAAATATATCCTTTGCCGTACACTATTAAACTTGGCCAGCCACAGCTGAAACCACTGATTGATGGTATTGCTATTTTGGCAATTGTATTTCACCCCAGAACAAAATATATCCCTTGCAGGACACTATTAAACTTGGCCAGCCACAGCTGAAACCACTGATTTATGTTATTGCTATTTTGGCAATTGTATTTCACCCCAGAACAAAATATATCCTTTGCAGGACACTATTAAACTTGGCCAGCCACAGCTGAAACCTCTGATTTATGGTATTGCTATTTAGGCAATTGAATTTAACCCCAGAACAAAATGTATCCTTAGCCGGACACTATTAAACTTGTCCAGTCACAGCTGGAACACCAGATTCAGGGTATTGCTATTCTGGCAATTAAATTTCACCCCAGAAAAAAATATACCCTGTTACGGACAGATTTTAACTAGACCTGCACCAGCTGGAACACCAGATTCAGTGTATTGCTAATTTGGCAATTAAATTTCACCCCAGAAAAAAATATACCCTGTTACGGACAAATTTTAACTAGGCCTGCACCAGCTGGAACACCAGATTCAGGGTATTGCTATTTTTGCAAATAAATTTCACCCCAGAAAAAAATATACCCTTTTATGGACAGATCTAAACTAGGCCTGCAACAGTTGGAACACCAGATTCAGGGTATTGCTATTTTGGCAATTAAATTTCACCCCGAAAAAAATGTACCCTTTTACGGACAGATTTAAACGAAGCCTGCAACAGCTAGAACAACAGTTTTAATGTATTTATATTTTTGCAACTGAATTTCACCGCAGAAAATAATATATCCTATGACATACACTATGAAATTTGTACAGCCACTGCTGGGACACCAGATTTACAGTATTGCTATTTTGGCTATTGAATGTCACCCCATAAAAAAATATATCCTTTTCCGTACACTATTAAACGTGGCCAGCCACTGCTGAAACCACTAATTTATGGTATTGCTATTTTGGCAATTGAATTTCACCCCAGAACAAAATATATCCTTTGCCGGAAACTATTGAACTTGGCAAGCCACAGCTGAAACCACTGATTTATGGTATTGCTATTTTGGCAATTGAATTTAACCCTTTAATAAAATATAGAAATTTCTTTCCTGAGTTTCTAGGGCTGACAATAAGCACAGCCAAGCCCCTGATGTAGGATATGGCAAAAAAAAACTAGTATTGATTTATTGATGGACTTGGTGGCAGCTTGTTCTGGTGCACCACAAGTCACAAAATGGCCACCGATCACCCCAGAAAAAAGTGACAGAAAAACGCATTTGCAGCCTAAAAACCAGTGAGCAATTAACTAGCAGAAGTTGAATGATTCACAGCTGTAGATCGATCACTTCATTAGGTGCTTTTGCTGACTTTTCCCTGCCTAATCTCGCCCTCACAGAAGCTGCGTCCTCTCCCTACAATAATCAGAGCAGTGTGACGTACGGTGCTACGTCACTCCAGTTTAAATAAAGGCTGGGTCACATGCTGCACTTGGCCAATCACAGCCATGCCATTAGTAGGCATGGCTGTGATGGCTTCTTAGGGCAAGAAGTAAAACGCTAGCTGATTGGCTGCTGTGCAGCCCTTCAGAAAGCGGGAAGAAATCGCCGAACAACGGACCCGAACCCGAACTTTTTTGAAAGTGTTCAGGACCGGGTCCGTGTCCCGAACACCCCAAAATTCAGTACGAATCCGATCTATGCTCGAACTGTTCGCTCAACACTTGTTGCAACCCCTAAAAGGATTTATTATTTTTGTAAATAAAAGGTATATCACAGGCCTCAATCAATATTTGTTGGAAGCAGGTGTATAGGACCCCTCAATCAGTATATTGTGGAAGCAGGAATATAGAACCCCTTAATCAATATTTTGTGGAAGCAGATATATTGCACCACTCAATCAACATTTGGTAAAAGCGGGTATATCGCTCCCATCAATCAGTATTTTGTGGAAGCAGGTATATCAAACCCCTTAACCAGTATTTTGTGGAACTAGGTATATCGCACACCTCCATCAGTATTTTGTGGAAGCAGGTACATAGAACCCCTTAATCAATATTTTTCGGAAGCAGATATATTGCACCACTCAATCAATATTTTTTGGAAGCAGATATATTGCACCACTCAATCAATATTTGGTGAAAGCAGGTATATCGCTCCCATCAATCAGTATTTTGTGGAAGCAGGTATATCAAACCCCTTAACCAGTATTTTGTGGAAGCAGGTATATCGCACCCCTCAATCAGTATTTTGTGGAAGCAGGTATATAGAACCCATTAATCAATATTTGGTGGAAGCAGATATATTGCACCACTTAACCAATATTTGGTGAAAGCAGGTATATCGCTCCCATCAATCAGTATTTTGTGGAGGCAGGGATATCAAGCCCCATAACCAGTATTTTGTGGAAGCAGGTATATCGCATCCCACAATCAGTATTTTGTGAAAGCAGGTATATAGAGCCCCTTAATCAATAATTGGTGGAAGCAGGTATATCGCACCTCACAATCAGTATTTGGTGGAAGCAGGTATATCGCACCCCTCAATCAGTATTTTTTGGAAGCAGGTATATCGCAATCCTCAATCAATATTTGGTGCGTTGTACCTGCTTCCACCAATTATTGATTAAGGATTTCTATATGTTCAAAAAAAGATTGGAACCGCGCTGCTTTTTAAATCGCTTCTCAAAATATCCGCACGTTTTGGATCCTTTCCTGGTGTGAGACTTCCAGCGTCCTGGACACCGAACACAAAACTCCCGTCTCCAGTTAGGCTGAAATGAAAATACACATCGTGCACCTTTTTGATAAAAACACTCAAGGTTATTTATTGCACTTACAGGATTTCAGAAGTTAAAAGGCATGTCATCAATTATAAAATCATCATTGCCCGACCCGGGTTTCGCTGACCTGAGCTTCGTCTGGGGCGAAAATCTACCTCATATCCGGGGTGGTGCTTTTTATACACACCCCGTGCATAATCACATACTTCCATACACATACATTAGTGGTTTGCGATCTACTTATGAAAGAAAACAGAGATTTTGAATGTGGGCTATCTGGTCGGATCCTGATAGAATTAAGGAGACCGCAAAGGTGATGATCAACTTAAGGTGGAATGTATGTATATGGAAGTATGTGATTATGCACGGGGTGTGTATAAAAAGCACCACCCCGGATATGACGTAGATTTTCGCCCCAGACGAAGCTCCGGTCAACGAAACCCGGGTCGGGCAATGATGATTTTATAATTGATGACATGCCTTTTAACTTCTGAAATCCTGTAAGTGCAATAAATAACCTTGAGTGTTTTTATCAAAAGGTGTTGCACGATGTGTGTTTTCATTTCAGCCTTACTGAGGCGGAGTTTTGTGTTCGGTGTCCAGGACGCTGGAAGTCTCACACCAGGAAAGGATCTAAAACGTGCGGATATTTTGAGAAGCGATTTTAAAAGCAGCGCGGTTCCAATCTTTTTTTGAACGTTTGATTTGGATGCTAGACCCACAGCATTAGAGGAGCCTGCAGCAGCGCAAGTACCTGTGTTAATTTCCTGATTGTCAGAAAAAGTATATCTAAAAAAGGATTTCTATATACCTGCTTCCACTAAATTCTGATTGAGAGGTGCAATATACCTGCTTCCACAAAATACTGATTGAGTGGTGTGATATACCTGCTTCTACCAAATATTGATTAAGAGGCTCTATATACCTGCCTTCACAAAGTACTGATTGAGCGGTGCGATATACATGCTTCCACCAAATATTCATTAAGGGGTTCTATATACCTGCTTCCACAAAATACTGATTGAGGGGTGCAATATACCTGCTTCCACTAAAAGTTATATATGTAGAGCCCCTTAATCAATATTTGGTGAAAGCAGGTATATCGCACCCCTCAATCAGTATTTTGTGGAAGCAGGTATATCGCAGGCCTGAATCAATATTTGGTAGAAGCAGATATATCTACCCCTCAATCAATATTTTGTGGAAGCAGGTATATCGCAGGCGTCAATCAATATTTGGTGGAAACAGGTATATCACAACCGTCAATTATTTTTATATCACACCACACTGTTTATTTGAAGTATATCACAGCCCTCAATCATTATTTTGTGGAAGCAGGTATAATGCACCCTTCAAGTGTTTTTTTGGGGGGCAACACGTATATCACACCCGTTGCAAATAGTTGCTCCAAGATCGCTTGTCCCTCTATATACCTGTGGTATCGCAGCAGAACCGCACACAACTGCTAGACAATACATATGCACTATATACTTTCTATGTTAGAAAGTATATTATAGTTATATCACACCTCTCAATCTGTTTTTTTTGGGGCAACAGGTATATCACACCATTTGCAATTAGTTATTCCAATAGTGTTTGTCCCTGTATATAGCTGCGGTATCGCAGCAGAACCGTACACAACTGCTGCACAATACAAATGCACTATAATATACTTTCTATGTTAGAAATTATATTATAAGTATATCATACCTATCGATAGCACACCTATACCAGTACTTAAAAGGACTTTTGTGGCCCTATTAGCTAGCGTTTGGGTTCCCTAACAGCCTGTCCCTGCTCCACAAAGCAACGTCTCCCTACACTGGAAAAACACAGAATGTAAAATGGCTGCCAGATCGGGTTCTCTGTATAGGGTGGGGGTGTGTCCATGTGCTAAAACGTCTCAATTGGCTGTCCTATCCCACCTGATGGATGTGTCATGGGTCAAAGTTTGGCACCATGCAAAAGAAAATGGTGTCGGCGGACATCTCCATATGTTCGCATGTTTGGCGAATCGCTAACGCACAAAGTTCGCCGCGAAACGACTTCTGGGCGAACCACAAGGCCATCACTAGCAACTGTGTCTCATGATCATCATCCACAGTGCATGGATGAGCTAGGGTAATGAACCAGATGGTGACAATCCTAGATGGTGACAATCCTGTAAATGTTGCTGTGCTGAGAACAAATTAACTTCATGACCTGCACACTTGTCCGACACTACGTCAGTAGCTGTCGAATCACATTCATGCAACAACACACACCGCACACTGTGACCTATAATCAGATGTTGTGATGACTTGGCTGGCTAGCTATGTGAAATAAGCTGGCCTCATCTAACTCTGCAGTACTCAAAGAATGTGTCCTACCTCAGAACTACCTAAAAACTGCATTAGGGTCACCAACAATTGCTAAAAACTGCAACTGCCCCCCGACTTGTTTCACCAGATCTCTGGCTTCTTCAGGGGTTTAGGTACTCTGTCCTAAACCCCTGAAGAAGCCAGAGATCTCTTTTCGGTGACAGCATAGTTTTTAACTGTTTGTCTTGGCTCACAGCCATTTTATTATTAGATTTTTATAAAAGTCAAGTTTTAATCACCACATTACACCTGGGACAAGATAGGGTTAAGCCTTTTAGGCGTTGTAAATAAGTGTTAAAAATCTATATTGCTGTCACACACAATAGTCCTTAAAAGGACTTTTGGGTTTATAACAAGTATAAAAACTAAAATATTCTTATTTCACTCCCTACACTATCTCTCCCTTCTACTCTCCAGCTCTCCCTGACATCACATGTCATCGGGTGTTATATAGCACTCAAGGACGTGTTCCGGCCAGCCAATCACTGTAATGCCAGCAGCCAACATGGCTATGGCATTACAGTGAATGGCAGTACTTACCTGCACTACGTAGCAGCCAACAAATATGCGGGGAGGAGACTTGAGCATCGCGCTTGAGCGTTATGAACGGTATTCGCCCAACACTAATCCTGACACTGAAATTACTTTTTGTTTGGGATATATATATATATATATATATATAATTATTATTATTAGTATATATAGTTATGATGTACCCCTATGGGGTTTAATGTGACCCTATACATGCCAATATTGTGAGAAAGGGACAACCTTTCTCTTAGCTCTTATTATATGTGTATGGTTTTAAATGTCATGTGATTTTATATATTTTTATGCCTTTCTTTAATACTGTTGGTATAATGCCATGCAGTCTGGACCTGTAGGGGAGAATACACAAACACTGTTTGATGGGATTCAAATTAGCATCCTTCTGCTAACAAAGTTGTCGTACGAGGTTTGCTGGATGGGACACTAGAGCCTCATGGTAATGCCTGACATGTCAGATTTATTGGCATACAGTATGTACACAGACATCTAGGTGCTTTTCAATTGGAGTAGCATAAGATAAAGTAAATAGATTATAAGCTTAACTCACATATTAATTATTGTAATGATTGCATCCCCCCTGACAGCCAGTATTCCTGCATAATGAGAATCTCTCATTCCGGGACCCCATGTCACGATAGGTAAGATAAGGGAAGGAAACTGAACACGGCAAGGCAAACAAAACAACTGACTAGGCCCCAAATGCTAGGGAACAAAAAGGGAAAGGATTTATCTAGAGATGTGTTGTAGCAGACGATCCACCAAACTTCCAGAGCTCACACAAGGCAGAACTATAACCCGCAAAGGCTATAGGGAGAGGGAGGAATAAATAGCCTCACCAATTACCTAAATAACAACACCTGGGAGGAGGTGGGATTCAGCTCAAACCCACAACAAAACAAACTGGCAGATTGAGTCACGTGCAGCAAAACTTTATCCGGGTGTGCCCTGTGAAAGGCATTCACAAGGCGGCTAGCATTAACATCTGTAGCCGAGAACCCACATTCTTTCCTCGGGACCGTATCCCCTCCAATGCACCATGTACTGCAGGGAACCCCAAAGAACACGTGGGTTGAGAATTCTAGAGATCTGAAACTCCAGATTACCATCAAGCAAAACAGGACGTGATGGCTCCGCAGGTTTCACATATTTCTTCAACAAGGACCTGTGAAACACATTATGGATCTTCCAGGCCTGCGGAAGTTCCAGATGAAACGACAATGGTCGAGATTTTGTAAGGTCTAATAAATCTTGGACCTAATTTCCAAGAGGGTACCTTCAGCTTAATGTTCTTAGTGGGCAACCACACCAAATCACTCACACACAGGTCCGTACCAGTCATACGTCTCTTGTCAGCCATCCGTTTATATCTTTCACCCATTTTTTTTTTTCAAATTAACCCGAATCTTCTGTCAGGTAGATGACAAGGAGGAAGAGAATCTCTCCTCTTCTGGAATCCCAGAAGATTTGGTCCCAGAAAAAGTACCAAATTAAGGGTGAAAACCATATGCGCCAAAAAACGGTGACTTCAGTTGACTCCTGCCTATGGTTATTCAAGGCAAACTCAGCTAGAGACAAGACTGAGGACCACTATCCTGATTCCCAGCGACAAAACACCTCAAATTGGTCTCCAGGTTTTGGTTAGTGCGCTCAGTTTGACCATTCGACTGAGGATGAAAAGCCAAAGAGAAAGACAACTGAATACCCAGACAAGAAGAAAATGCCCTCCAAAACCTGGAAACAAATTGCGTCCCCCTATCAGACATCACATCAGAGGGAATGCCATGCAATTTCACAATGTTATCAATAAAAACCTGAGCAAGAGTTTTCGCATTGGGCAAACTTGATAATGGTACAAAGTGAGCCATCTTACTGAAGCGGTCCACTACCACCAAAATCACAGTTTTCCCAAAGGAACTCGGTAAATCAGTAATGAAGTCCATGGACAATTGCGTCCAAGGACAAGATGGGATGGACAAAGGAAGAAGAGATCCTGATGGCCGAGTGTGAGCTACCTTCGCGCATGCACAGGTCTCACAAGCTGCTATATAACCCTCAACACCTTTGCGCAACCCTGGCGACCAGAATCTCCGGGAAATAAGATCTACGGTGGATCTACTTTCAGGATGTCCCGCAAGGACAGTATCATGATGTTCCTTGAACACCTTGTATCGCAGTTCAGAAGGAACAAACAACTTGCCTGGAGGACAAGAATCAGGTGCCTCCTCTTGAGCCCCCAACACTTCCATCTCCAACTCAGGGTAAAGAGCGGAAACCACCACCCCATCATCTAAAATCGGAGCGGCATCCTCCGAACCCCCCCAGGAAAACTATGTGACAACGCATCCGCTTTGACGTTTTTAATCCCAGAGTGATAGGTGACCACAAAATTGAACTTGGTGAAAAACAATGACCATCTAGCCTGCCTAGGATTCAAATGCTTAGCAGATTGCAGGTAAACCAGATTCTTATGGTCAGTAAATACCGTAATCGGATGAGTAGCCCCCTATAACCAATTACGCCACTCTTCAAAGGCCAATTTGATGGCCAACAACTCTCTATTCCCAACATCATAATTTCTTTCGGCGGCCAAGAGTTTCTTGGAGAAAATAAGAACACAAGGGGCGCCATTTTCTAGGAGAGGGGCCCTGCAATAAAACTGCAAAACTGCTCCGACTCCCACTTCTGACGGATCAACCTCCACAATGAAGGGTTGAGACACATCCGGTTGCAACAGAATGGGAGCAGAAGCAAAACATTTCTTAATAGCAGAAAAAGCCTGTAATGCCTCATCTGACCAGACAGAGAAGTCAGCGCCCTTCCTAGTCATATCTGACAAAGGTTTGACAATGGTGGAATAATTCAGGAAGAATTTTCTATAGTAATTAGTAAATCCTAAAAACCTGCATCAGAACTTTCTGATTCTCTGGCCGGTCCCATTCCAGTACCGCCCGGACCTTTTCGGAGTCCATAAGAAAACCGGAGGCAGAAAGCACGAACAGCAAACACACATTTTTCCAACTTAGCATACAATTTATTCTCCCGAAGGATCGACAACACTTGTCTAAAATGATCCTGATGAGTCTTCATATCGGGTGAGTAAATTAGTATGTCGAGGTAAATAACAACGAACCTCCCAACTAAATGATGAAAAATGTCATTGATAAAGCGCTGAAAGACCGCTGGAGCATTAGTTAAACCAAAGGGCATGACTAGGTTCTCGAAGTGACCCTCGGGGGTATTGAAGGCCATTTTGCACTCATCTCCTTCCCTGATTCTGATCAGATTACAAACTCCTCTCAAATCCAATTTAGAAAATACCTTGGCACTGACAATCTGATCAAATAAATCCGGAATCAAGGGAAGGGGATAAGGATCACAGACAGTAATGAGATTCAGCTCCCAGAAATCTAGCCACTGTCTAAGAGATCCGTCCTTCTTCATTACAAAAAAGAAGTCAGTGGCCATAGGAGACTTAGATGGCGTAATATGTCCCTTTGCCAAACTCTCGGCAATATACTCCCGCATAGATATTTTTTCGGGTTGAGAAAGATTATATAACCTAGATTTTGGCAATATAGCTCCGAGGATAAGATTGACCGGACAATCATACTCTCGGTGAGGGGGCAACTCCTGAGCTCCACCCTCCGAGAATATGTAAAAAAAAAATCGGAAAGAAACTGAGGCAACACCTTAGTGGACACCCCCAAAATAGAGGCACTAAGACAATTGTTCATACAAAATTCACTCCAATTACTGATTTGTCTTGTTTGCCAGTCAATGGTAGGGTTATGCTTTATCAACTATGGTAAACCCAGAACCATCGGGGCAGGCAAACCTTTCTCAACAAAATAAGAAATTAACTCATCAGGGGAATTACCCACCCTTAACTGAATATCCTGAACAATATGAGTTAGACATCTTTCCAAGAGGGGGCGGAATCTATAGAAAACACTGGTATATCTTTGCTTAATGCGCTAGTTTTAAAACCATAACTGAAGAAATTGAAAATCAATAAGACTGACCCCTGCTCCACTGTCAACAAAAACCTCTAACTCAGTCTAGCGCCACCATGGCAGGCAGGAGTAAACAGGTCCTGCAGGTAGGATACGAATATGCCTGCTCTGACTCCCCATTTACACCACCAAGAGTAAGGGAGTTTTTTTTTTCTTTCTTTGAATGAATCCTCTATTTGTTTTTCAATACCACTTTGAGGTTTAATAAAAGGGCACACATTAACAAAATTACTTTCTTTACCACAGAAGTAACACAGTCTATTCAGCATTCTAAAATTCCTATTTCCAGAGCAAAAGGTAACCTGACCCAATTGCATAGGCTTCTCTCCAGTCCATGACTTAAATGTCATAGTACCCCGAGGGACAGAAGGAACTGATTCTCCACCAGACAGCACTCCCTGCCCGAGGGGAACCTTGCACCTCTCCCTAAGACGTCTATGAATCCATACAGCCAAAGACATGGCCGCCTCCAAAGAATCAGGATTTTCATCAAATGCAAGGGCATCTTTTAATCTCTCAGATAGCCCCTGACAAAAATGACTATGGCGTGCAGGAGCATTCCACTCCGAGTCAGTAGCCCATCTTCTAAATTCAGCACAATACAACTCTGCAGTACGTTCTCCCTGGCACAGGCTGCGCAATTAAGATTCAAGATTCCCTCTCCTCCTGAAGAAGCATTACCGCGAAACGCGCGTAGAGGGGGCGCACTCGCATTCCATTCAACTATCGAGTCGACGGTATCCTTGTGGGTATGTTTATCAAATTCCTCCTTTAGATTTACAGTTGTGTTCAAAATTATTCAACCCCCACTGAAATTGAGTGTTTTGGCCAGTTTGACATTGATTTTGATCATTTCAGTCATCTTGTTTACAATTAAATCAAAGAGGCACTTGTAAGTCAGACAAATTTAAAATAACATTTATAATGAAATAACCACAAATCAGTTTTATTCAACCCCCAAGTGACATTCAATCTTAGTACTTAGTACAACATCCTTTTCCAGTTATAACAGCTTTTAAACGTGAAGCATAGCTTGACACAAGTGTCTTGCAGCGATCTACGGGTATCTTCGCCCATTCTTCATGGGCAAAAGACTCCAGTTCAGTCACATTCTTAGGCTTGCGCGCTGCAACTGCTTTCTTTAAGTCCCACCAGAGGTTCTCAATCGGATTTAAGTCTGGTGACTGCGATGGCCACTTCAAAATGTTCCAGCCTTTAATCTGCAACCATGCTCTAGTGGACTTGGAGGTATGCTTGGGATTATTGTCCTGTTGAAAGGTCCAACGTCTCCCAAGCAACAGGTTTGTGACGGACTGCATCACATTTTAATCCAATATCTCCTGGTACTGCAGAGAATTCATGGTACCTTGCACACGCTAAAGCTTCCCTGTACCTGTAGAAGCAAAACAGCCCCGAAGCATGATTGACCCCCCGCCATGCTTCACAGTAGGCAAGGTGTTCTTTTCTTCATAGGCCTCCTACAAACATAGCGTTGATCCATGGGCCCAAACAGTTCTAATTTTGTTTCATCAGTCCACAGAACACTATCCCAAAACTTTTGTGGTTTGTCCACATGACTTTTGGCATACTGCAGTTGACTCTTCTTATTCTTTGGAGACAGCAAGGGGGTGCACCTGGGAGTTCTGGCATGGAGGCCTTCATTACGCAGTGTGTGCCTTATTGTCTGAGCTGAAACTTCAGTACCCTCATCTGACAAATCTTTTTTCAGTTCCTCAGCAGTCAGACAGGGACTTTTCTCCACTTTGCGCTTCAGGTAGCGCACAGCAGTCGAAGTCAGCATCTTCTTACTGCCACAACCAGGTAGCGTTTCAACAGTGCCCTTTGCCTTGAATTAGCGAATGATGCTTCCTATGGTGTCTCTTGGTATGTTTAACATCTTTGCAATCTTCTTGTAGCCATTGCCCTTCCTGTGAAGAGAAATCACCTCTTCTCTTGTCTTCCTGGACCATTCTCTTGACTTCACCATGTTTGTAAACACACCAGTAAATGTCTAGAAGGAGCTGAGTATCACAGTCATTTTAAATCTGCCTAATTGTTGCTTATTATGCTTGATTGCTGCTCCTTGACACCCACAGGTGTTTTCATTACCTGATCAAAAACACTTCAATGAACCTCTGTTCTTAAGAGTGGTAGTCTTTAAGGGGTTGAATAATTGTGTCAATGAAGAAATCACAAAAAAAAAAAACATTTAATACTGTATTACAAAAACAATTGATGTCATTTTAGTTGCATTTGGTTCTTTAAAAAGTCCTTGTAAGATTTCATTCTGAACACAATTACAAATGTACACTAAATTCCCTAAAGCCCTTTATAGCATTGGGGGTTGAATAATTTTGAACACAACTGTAGATGTGTGGACATTGTGGCGAATGCTAGTAGAATAGTGACACACCTATACTGGGGGGGTATTTTCACTTTATGGATGGCATAGATACGCACTGGAGCTTTGGGGACTTTACCCTATATTTATAGTATATGCATTAGTATAGAGGAGTGTTTGTAGTGGTGTCTCGCCTGAGCATCTATATGCCGTGTCCCATTCCAATAACTGTGAGGAGGTTCACATATTGAATACCCTTGATATATGTTTATTAAGGATAGTGTGGTGGATTGTGTGGCGCTTTTTTATTTGTTCTCCCCAATTATGGATATGTATTGATTTTAAGTGTATTTAATAAAAGCTATTTTTTAAGGGATATTATAGTACTCATTTTTCTGTTGACATATTTGGATATTTGGGGTACTCCCATTTTGATGCATTTGATTGCAAATTGGTGTTGTGAGAGTTGACTAGCAATTTAGATTCATCCATAGAGACCCGGTCTGGGTCATCATAAATCGGTCCCAGGGCTCTGAAAAATTCATCCACCGAACAGAGGGACTGTGAACCGGTCGGCAGACAAAAAGCCCAAGACTGAGAGTCACCTTTTGGCCTTATGCACACGACCGTTGTTTGTTTCTGCGTCCGTTACATCCGCAAATTTTGCGTCTGTAAAATAAAAACGGATGACGGACCGTTTTTTTGGCGGATCCGTTTTTTTGGCAGATCCATTGTAATAATGCCTATCCATTGTAATAATGCCTAATAGGACATGCTCTATTTTTTTGACGGAATGTAAACACGGACCACGGATGCTGAACAAAAACGGTTGACCATCCGCATTTTTGACGGACCCATTGAAATAAATGGGGAAGCATCCTATTCTTGAAAAAAACGCAACGGACGCGGAAACAAACAACGGTCGTGTGCATGAGGCCTTTAGCAGAGAAATAATAATCCCTACTCTTTGGTTTTCATCTCCAGATGAAATTGGAAGCAGACGAAAATACAATTTGCAGGACTCCCTGAACCGAACAAAGTTTTAACTTCCCCTGAAGAACCTATCCGGGAGAGTGCCCTCAGGTTCCAGGCAGACCTGGACGCCAAAGTACTCTGACACCGTGCAACTGAATTGCGGGGGTCACCTACCTCCAGAGACAATCCCTGCATGCGATTAACCAAAGCATCAATTGTTTCCAAATTGCAAACAGCAAGGGAAAGATGACGGTAGGGCGGGTTATAATGTCACAATAGGTAAGATAAGGGAAAGAAAAATGGCAAGGCAAACAAAACAACTGACTAGGCCCCAAATGCTAGGAAAAAAAAGGGGAAAAAACTTATCTAGAGATGTGTTGGAGCAGACAATCCACCAAACTTCCAGAACTCACAAAACACAGAACTATAACCCGCAAAGGCTATAGGGAAGGAGGAATAAATAGCCTCACCAATT
Organism: Bufotes viridis; assembly: GCA_033119425.1. Taxonomy (NCBI): domain Eukaryota; kingdom Metazoa; phylum Chordata; class Amphibia; order Anura; family Bufonidae; genus Bufotes; species Bufotes viridis. The sequence goes on along the minus strand of CM065592.1, from coordinate 218,815,034 downwards.
ACCTAAATAACAACACCTGGGAGGAGGTGGGATTCAGCTCAAACCCACAACAAAACAAACTGCCAGATCGAGTCACGTGCAGCAATTCTGACAGATCTCATCAGAACACCAGCAAGGCAGGTCATATTTGGTATTAGAATAATCAGCTTGATGAAATAGCCATTAGTGTGGAAGAGAAGCCATGCTTTAATAATATGTTATGCTTGCCAGTCGAGGGATATATCGAAATGGAGTACGCACCTATAATGAAGGCCTTCTCAGTAGGCTGGGCCAATGATGGACCGATGGAGGGGGGGGGGGAGGGACTCCCCCAGCTCTACCCTCTGCCAAAGAGGAATAAAAATGAGGGATTTTGAACCTTTCAATGACACAGTTTGGGGATCCGATCAACATTGAGTTTTGTTCCACTTTATCCTGTCGCCCGAAGCAGAATGGACTCTTACCACAAAATTCGTTAAATATTAAGAACCTTTCTGTTATTATCCATTAATTTTTATATCTGTTTGTGTATGTCTCTTATTTCTTTTAATTTTTGTAACTAAGTACTGTATCCTTTTTAGTACAGTAAAGAACATCTTTAATGGTTTTGCCTTGTGCCCTGAACAAGCCCAGTAACCTAAATTTTTTAAGTGTATGAGTGTGTTTTGCATTACCATGTATTTGCTGAAATTTTGGCTAGTGCTACTGTGAGCCTGCTTGGGAGTGGGGTGATGTGGGGTTTTCTATGGGCCCCTAATTAATTGGTATTTTAATTTAAATGACATAGATGGTGGCAGAGTGTTCGAGTGCATGAAAGGCTGTATTGGGGTGTGATCTTTGTTCAATCTGAGGCCTGGGTATAGGGGTGTGAGAGTTTTAGTATTTGAAAATAGATTGACCCTTGGCAGTCACACCCGGGTCATGTGACAGGGCGGTTTTGAGCAGACACCCTGAGCTAATGTCCTTTGCTGTAATAAGCCAGAGTCTGTACTAGGCTTCTAGGCTTATTGATTGTATATTACAATTAAGGCAGCAAATGGCAGCACTACATTGCAATATACCAATCTCTGTATAGTGTAATGGATAAAATTCCAATACTTTATACAAATTGGAATCTAATGACTGCATGTTGGGGTCCACTTGGCAGCCTAAAAAAGTTTAAATAATGTAAGTATAAATTTTTTTTAAATTCTAATCACCTCCCGAAATATCATAGGCATTGTTGTGTCTGTAAATACCCATACTATTAAAATATTTAATACAATGTATCCCATACGGTGAATAAGAGGGGGGGGATCAATATGGCCAATTCTCCTTTTTTATCACTTCACCTCCCACAATTTTTTTTTATACAAAATGATCAAAAAGTCATACACATCCAACAATGGTATAGATTTTTTTCCTTTCTATTTTATCTTTCTTTTAAGGCTATATACACCTTTGGGGGCAAATTTTCTATCAGTTCATTGTATTCATTTTGAGTTAAAATTATTTTTTCAATTTGTCTTTATTAAAAATAGTGAGTTTTTTTCTCTGTACAGAGCTCAGATGCTCTAACAGCAGGATCTGAATTTTCTCTCTGCTCCATCAGGGCGCTGAGGGCTTCTTATCTCTGCTCTCAGACCTTATAAACACTCATCAAAGCTCAATTCTTATCTTACTGATAAGAATGTGGCTTAAATAGAGGTTATGACCTCTTAGTAATATAGAGATAAGGGTTATTAGCTGACTGATACAAAGTGAAAGTAGAATACACATGGCTAGAAAAAGGTTAACTCTTTGTGACAGAATGGCTCAATATTTTTAATGAAGACCAATTGAAAAAATGATTTTTATCAACAAATGAGTAAAATGCAATCATAAAAAAAATTGTCCCCAGAGGTCAACATAGATTTTAAAATTATGAAGAGTTTGGGTTTGAGCACTCGCCATTTATGGAAGCAATATAATGGCAGCCAACACGATCAGATTGAATTATGTGTGTATATGCATTAAAGAGGAACTGTCACCACAAAATGCAATGCGGAAGGGGGGGCGCTAAGCAGATTGATATATATTTTTGTGGGAAACAATTTAAAAAAAATGTTTTATTTATACATTTCTGCTTTTGTAATTTGAGACCACCCCCATGATCACCTCTCAGTACATGGGGGAGGTAATACCAGTGACCGAGTGCTATATATGTATACACACAGAATGCTAGCAATTACTGATAAAACTTCCCTTGTGTACCGATAGCTGTTCAAAGCAGAAATAAAAATATTTAGATTACATGTCTTACTAAATCGTTTCCCACAAAAATATATATAAATATGCTCAGTCCTCCTGCTGTATAACATGATGCCTACAGATTGCATTGCATTTTGTGGTAACAGGTCCTCTTTATGTATCTCCAGGTCCATAAAAATGGGTAATAACAGGTGTCACCTCAAAGTTATAACTTTGAGGTGATTCCTGTTATTACCCATTTATATGGACCTGGAGATTTCCAAATCTGCAGAACAGCTTATATAATATTTATGTGATGCCACAATCGAGGCATGATCCAGTTAAATCTGACCTGCTGTCGCATTCGGGTATGGGAGGGAAACACCACACCGAACATAGGAGGGAAAGGGGTAAGGGAATAATTCCTGGAAACTAGGAAAAGGAGATGGACACCTCCTAGTGAAACCCTAATCAAAATCCTGACTATCTACCAGTATGAACAGACCCCAGAGGTAGGTGAGTTCATAAACAGGAATACCTAATCTCCTAACTCACCCTGTAGGACTCTGGTACTAATGTCAGGACTGAGACAACCTGTTCCTCCAATTTGAAAGACAAACAGGAGTCTCCCTCGGGCCTTAATACAAATCACAGGGAAATGCAACAAAAAGAACACAAGTAAAATGCAAAAGGTAATGTAAAAGGGGAAAGGAAAGACTTAACTTCAAAGGAGCAATGGAAGCGCCAGGAACCCAGCCGAGATCCACACACCAGCAATCCACAAGTAAACTGAAACTATAAACCGCACAGCATAGTGGGAGGAGCAACTATAAATAAGGAAGGTTAAATGACCACATAAACAACACCTGAGGCAGGGGTGTGGCCAATACCAGAAACAACACAGGCACCTATTGCCACAAGGAAACCTTTCAGATCAAACCACGCGTTGTCAAACGTCCGTAACACCTGCATTCCCCTGAAATGTGATATACTGTATATTTTTGCGCGAGTGAGGTTAAAAATAGTGGAAAAAATGGTTGCGTTAGCACTCAACCTTTTTGTCTACATTATGGACATTTTATCTGGAAGAGCAAAGCAAAGTTTTAGTCCCATTATTCCTTTACAGTATTTCCTATAGAGCTTTTTGGCTTATACTTTCTCAGAATTGTATTAGTAGCTATATGTTGCTAAGTTTACATACACCAAAATGTCAGTGATACAACAGTCACTGACCACAAATCTAGCATAATACACCGACTATCCAGACCATTCCATGATTATAATCATTATAATTTTATTAAATTCATATTAAAAAAATCAATACACAATAGACAAAGGACAATAACAATACATAAATGTGCATCAGAGATTGGAGAAAACCTCCCTTAAAAATATACAATGGTCAGTTTAAGTGCAATAAAAACGGAGATACAAATAAACACTATGCTGCCATGGACCATGAGCTGATAATTAAAGTAATATCAAAAATAAAGTGCAAAAAGTGCCAAAGCATAACCCCAGGCAGCAAAGTGCATTCCCTCCAAATTACGACATAACGTATACAGACCAGAGTACACCACCCGACGATCATTTCGCCTGACCAGCTTCTTCAAGGGCGTTGCTAAGTTTGCTCCTTTTTACTACCATGCACAGTTAGATTGTTCAGAAGGTGAAGGTTCATGACATTTTTGAACCAACAATCTGCTATCTTGAGGTGGTGAGACCTGGCCCTTTAACTAAAGATATATATATATGGATAAGTAAGGGTTTTTATGAATAGCACTATAAATACAGCTGACTATGGTTTCAATCATATGTATGCTTAGGCCTTATTCACACGTCATTGTTTTGTGTTAGTGATTGTTATAAAAACCCAAGAGTGGCTCCTCCAACAAGAAAAGGTAAAATTAAAAGATATGCATAGGTTATGTGTTTGGTCCCACTCCTAGTTCTGGATAATAATCACTGATGAAAATAAGGCCTTGTATTCATTGCTTTTTTTTAAATCTGATTTGACCTAATTAATAATTCATTGGTTCTAGACTTGACAGCGGTAAATCAATGGATGTCATATATCTGGACTTCTCTAAAGCATTTGACATTGTACCGCATAAAAGGTTAGTATGTAAAATGAGAATGTTCGGACGGGATAAAATGTCTGTATTTGGCTAAGTAACTGGCTTAATAATGGAAAACAGAGGGTGGTTATTAATGGTACACGCTCAGATTGGGAAACTGTCACTAGTGGAGTACCTCAGGGGTCAGTACTGGGCCCTACCCTCTACAATTTATGTATTAATGATCTTGTAGAAGGCTTGCACAGTAAAATATAAATTTTTGCAGATGTCACTAAACTGTGTAAAGTAATTGACACAGAAGAGGACAGTATACTGCTACAGATGGATCTGGATAGATTTGAGGCTTGGGCAGAGAAGTGGCAGATGAGGTTTAACACCAACAAATGTAAGCTTATGCACATGGGAAGGAATATTGCAAGTCACCCGTACATACTAAATGGTAAAACACTGGGTAACACTGACATGGAAAAGAACCTAGGAATTTTTGTGAACAGCCAACTAAGGTGTAAAAACCAGTGTCAGGCAGCTGCTGATAATGCCAATAAGATAATGGATTGCATCAAAAGGGGCATAGATGCCCGTGATAACAGCATAGTCCTACCACTTTACAAATCACTAGTCAGACCACACAAGGAGTACAAGGCAGACAGTTCCCTCATTCCAGTTATTACTTTAGTTGCCCTCCTCTGAACCCTCTCAGAGCTGGAGAGGGTTCAGAGGAGGGCAACTAAAGTAATAACTGGATTGAGGGAACTACAATAGCCTGAAAAATGATCAAACAAACAAACATAGAAGAGGATTCTTTACAGTAAGAGCAGTTAGACTATGGAACTCTCTGCCAGAGGAGGTGGTGAAGGTGAGTTCACTAAAAGAGTTCAAGAGGGGCCTGGATGTATTTCTAGGGTGTAATAATAATACATGCTGTAGCTACTAGAGATGGGTTGTTGATCCAGGGAGTTATCTGATTGCCTGATTGGAGTCGGGAAGGTATTTTTTCCCCCTTAAGTGGGGAAAATTGGCTTCTACTAGTGATGATTGAGCACCAAAGTATTCGGGTGCTCGGGTGTTTGGCCTGAACACATTGCTATATTTGTGTGCTCGGCTGAGCACCCGAGTATAATGGAAGTCAATAAGAGACAAACAGGCACCCCCTTTACTGTAGAGGGGACGGTGCACAAACTCCTCCCCCCCCAAAAAAAAAAAAATCAATTTCACGGAAAAATTTGTTAGGAAACATTATTTCCTGTATATTTAATTGTATATAAAGTGCAAGTGCTGCCAAAAATTACAAGCAAGAGGCACTCCAAAACAGCCTGTATATCACATAAAGGAGGGCCTCATTCACATTGTGGTACAATTGTTCAGGTAGTGGGACTCCTACACTCATAAAGCCTATGCACCAAGTGAAAGGGCTGCCAAAAATTACAAGGAATCGGCACTACAATGCACCATTATAAAAGAGGGCATCATATACACCCTTGAAAAATTATGATTGGTGGCCTGCTGGTGACCCTCAAAAACATTTAGAGCAAGGGCCTTCTGGTGACCCTCTAAAACATTAGGGGTGAGGGCCTGCTGGTGAGCTGACGCTCTAAAACATTATATGCTAGTGCCTGCTGTTGAGCCGACGCTCTAAAACATTATATGCTAGCGCCTGCTGGGGACCTGACATGCTAAAACATTATATGTGAGTGCGTGCAGGTGAGCTGATGCTCTAAAACATTATATGCAAGTGCATGCTGTTCAGCTGACGCTCTAAAACATTATATGCGAGTGCATGCTGGTCCAATGACGCTCTAAAACATTATATGAGAGTGCATGTTGTACAGCTGATGCTCTAAAACATTATATGTGAGTGCATGCTGTACAACTGACACTCTAAAACATTATATGCGAGTGCATATTGTTCAGCTGACCCTATTAAAAAAATTAGTTAAGGGCGTGCAGTTGAGCTGACCCTATAAAAGAATTAGAGTGGAGAGAATATATACAATCTGGAGGAGGAGGAGGAGGAGAAAACAAGATTCAACCATATACTCTTTTTTTTGTGGTGGAATAGGTGCATGGGAATACACAACAGTAGATTGAGTACATTATAAACGATAGATTGGAATTGCCTTTATGTTCATCATCAGCTCAGCTCTCCTCTGGTGGAGTAGAGAAGTCAGGGGCAATTCAGACCTTGTTCATTTTTATCTGAGTCAACCTATCAGCATTGCCAGTGGACAAGTGGATAAGCTTATCTGCTATAATGCCACCAGCAGCACTAAATACACGCTGAGACAAAACGCTGGCGGCAGGGCAGGCCAGCACCTCCAAGGCATAGAGCATAAGTTCGTGCCACGTGTCCAGCTTGGACACCCAGTAGTTGTAAGGCACTGAGGGATCATTTAAGACGTTGAACACGGTCTGCTATGTATTCCTTCACCATCTTCCAAAACTTTTCCCTCCTTGTACCACTAGGACTCGCTTCAGGGTGAGGTTGCTGGCGGGGTGTCATAAAAGTGTCCCATGCCTTTGAGAGTGTTGCCCTGCCTTTGATTGAACTGCTGTGTGTTCCTCTTGTCTCCCTTCCTCGGTTACCTAAGGAAGTACGGACTCTGTCAACAGCATTGTCAGATGGAAAATTTTGGAGTAAACTCTCAACAAGTACCTTCTGGTATTGCACCACTTTACTCATCCTCTCCACCACAGGAATGAGAGATGAGAAGTTCTCTTTGTAGCAGGGGTCAAGAAGGGTGAACACCAAGTAATTCGTGTTATCTAAAATGCGTATAAAGCGAGGGTCGCAGGGAAGGCAGCCTAACAACTCACTCCCGGCCTCCACAACGTCAGGGAAATGTAGCATCCTTGCCCACCAGCTCTTGTCCATGTGCCGTGTTTAAGTGGACCTTCCCAGTAAGTACGTTGGTCAGGGTACGGGTGATGTTCTGGGACACATGCTGGTGTAAGGCAGGCACGGCACACCGTGAAAAATAGTGGCGGCTGTGGACTGCGTACCGAGGGACAGCCGCTGACATCAGGCTGCGGAAGGCCTCAGTGTCCACAAGCCTAAATGGAAACCTTTCAAGGGCCAGTAATTTCGAAAATTGCGCATTAAATGCTATGACCTGTGGGTGGGTGGGTATTTGCTCTTGCCTTCGAATGCCTGTGTTATCGACATTTGAACGCTGTGCTTGGACAGGGAAGTGGATGTTGTTGCTGACGGTTCATGTGAAGGTCCAGGGGCAGGGCGAGGGGCATCCTGGCCTGTGCCTTTGACAGGGGATTGGCAAGTAGTGCGTAACACAGGGGAAGAGGAGGGAGTGGTGTGACCCGCAGACCCAGATTGGGGACCCAGGTGTTTGGCCCACTTATTCGGGTGCTTGGATGCCATGTGGCGGATCATGCTGGTGGTGGTGAGGTTGCTAGTGTTCACGTCCCGTTTCATTTTGGTATGGCAAAGGTTACAAACTACCACTTTTATGTCGTCTCAAAAAAATGCCATACTGCGGAACACCTACCCCTTGGCAAGGTAGATTTATGCATGGGGGAGCTCAGTGTAATGATTGCGGGCCTGTTTGGTGAGGGCCAACTTCTCCCTTTTGCAACCCAACTGCCCCTAAATTTTAAGTGATGGAAAAGTTGTTTCAAGGGGACTAACACCTGGACTGTGGCATGCCGGAAGCGGATCCATGGAAAATTATGTAGTTGACGCAGAGTCGGGTTTTAATCCATAAAGGGCATAAATCACCTAACATTCCTAAATTGTTTAGAATAACGTGCTTTAAAACATCCAGTGTGTGTATACGATCAGGTATGATATTGTATCGATCAGGTAGTGTAAGGGTTATGCCCGCTTCACAGTGACAGACCAAACTCTGACAGACCAAACTCCCTGTTTAACGCACTGCAAACAGTCCATTTGCACAACTGCAAACTCCCCATTTGCACAAGGTTGGATACCAAGCTAGCCATGTCCCGTTCTTTGTCCTCACTGACGTCATTGAAGATCTCTTCCTCCACCCAGCCACGTACAACACCAAGGGTCCCGAAAGGTGACAACAAGCCCTCTGGGACGCCTGCTGTGGTTGGTCTTCCTCAAAAGCCAACTTCCTTCTCTGACTCCTCTTCTTCAGACTCCTCTCTCTGCGTTGCCGCAGGTCCAGCAATCGACGACTACAAGGCTGCTTCTGGTGGTGATGGTGACCACAACTTTTCCTCTTCATGCTCATTTACGGCCTGATCCAGCACTCTTCGCAGGGCACGCTCCAGAAAAAAAAAATATGGGATGAGGTCGATGATGTTGCCTTGGGTTTGACTGACCAGGTTTGTCACCTCCGCAAAAGGGTGCATGAGCCTACAGCCATTGTGCATGAGCATTCAGTAACGTGGCCAAAAAATACCCAGCTCCGCAGAGTCTGTCCCCTTTTTTTTAAATTAAAAAAATCTGTTCTTACGAGTTTAATCTCTGTTTTGTCCCCTATCAGGGTCTGGTGTATGGAGTAGACTTTAGGAACCGGGAGATGGAAAAAGATGGTTGGTCGTTCCTCTTCCTTCCAATTTGGGGCACTGGACATTTGCGGTCAATGTACTGTGCCACCCTGTATGAGTGGTGTGTTAAGTAGTACTATTCCTATCAGTTTAATCCTGGTTATGTCCCCTATCAGGGAACATGTATCTAATAGATTTTACGAAGCGGGAGATGGAAAAAGATGATTGGTCGGTCCTCTTACTTCCAATTTGGGGCACTGCTCGTGCACCGCGCAATGTACTGTGCCACCAATACAAATAGTGTGAACTACTATTCTTACCATTTTAATCTTTGTTAAGTCCCCTGTCAAGGGACATGTATTGAATTGAATCCTTGCATGGGGAGTAAGAGAAAAAAGCTTGCTCTATCCAGTTCCTTCTAATTTTGGGCACTTGCAATGGAATTTGCCACCAATGCAACTAGTGTTAACTAAGTACTATTCCTATCAGTTTAATCTCTGTTTTGTCCCTTATCAGGGCCAGGGCCGGTGTAGTGAATAGATTTTTGGAACCGGGAGATGGAAAAAAGACCCATGCTCGGTCCACTTTGTTTGAATTTTAGGTCACTGCGCATGCACCGTGCAATGTAATGTGCCACTCTATATGAGTGGTAGGCAGTGGGCACAGTACAGTCTGTGGGCCTGACACACACTCGCAGGCAACTGCAATTATATTTAAGGGTACAAATTAAATGACTTTTTTATCTGCAAGGTACTGTGCCACCCTATATGAGTGGTGTGCACACAGTACAGTCTGTGGGCCTGCGGCCTTTCACACATGGGCAGGCAACTGCAATATATATATAGAAAAATAAAAGCAGACTGATGTACCAGACCTAAAAAGAGCTTTTTGGCTGTATTCACATGGGCGAGTTTCCCACGCGGGTGCAATGCGTGATGTGAGCGCATTGCAACCGCACTGAATCCGGACCCATTCATTTCTATGGGGCTGTGTACATGAGCGTTGTTTTTCACGCATCAGTTCTGCGTTGCGTGAAAATCTCAGCATGTTCTATATTCTCATAGAAGTGAATGGGGCTGCGTGAAAAACGCATTGCATCCTCAAGCAAGTGCGGGTGTGATGCGTTGTTCATTGATGGTTGCTAGGAGATGTTGTTTATAAACCTTCAGTTTTCTATCACGCGCGTCAAAAACGCATCAAAAGGCATTGCACCCGCACGGAAAAAACTGAGCAACTGAATGCAATTGCAGGCAAAACTGAATGGCTTTTCCTGTGAAATCGCACAGTTTTCACTGAACGCATCCGCAACGCATCCAGACCTAATCCGGACACGCTCGTGTGTACCCAGCTTTTGGGGTGCTGTCAAGACGCTGTCCTTACAGCAGATGAGTCTTTTGAGGACTGAAATGGACACAGAACACTGGCCTAGCTAACGCTTGCCCTATTAATTCAGCAGCAGCAGCACTCTCCCTGATCTAACTAACACTGCAGCTTCAGAATTAATCTAAGACGGATGCTGTCCTTGCTTTTTGATAGGAGGTGGGAGGTTCTGGGAGGGAGGGTATGCTGATTGGCTGTAATGTGTCAAAGTTTGCTCAAGGATGACATATAGGGGGCAGACCAAACATCCCATATGTTCGCTCGTCGCGGCGAACACGAACAAACAATGTTCACCAGGAAATAGTTCGGGACATCTCTACCAACTAACTGTTCACACTGGTCCGACTTGGACAGTGTTGTCCTGCGCCTCCCAGCTAAGTTGGACATGAAGCTGAGTGTGGTGGATGTTTTTTTTTTTTCTGGTCTACTGGCAGCAGGCCCAGTTTCATTGCGCCCAGGGCTACGGCCTCTGCGTGCACCATCAGCATCACCCCCACTTCCCCATCCTTTAGTGCTCGCCTTCTTCATATTAATGGTTTTGTCACTAGATGTGGCGCAGATTGTTTTACTGTCTGCTAAAGACACAGTTTTTGGATGCAGGACAGTATATGTCGCAGAAACCTGCAGAATATGGACACAATTCTAGGCCCAGATTATTTGAATTTGTAATACGGACACTGTTTGCAGATGGTCTACACCAGGTATGCTCAACCTGCGGCCCTCCAGCTGTTGCAAAACTACAACTCCCATCATTCCCTGACAGCCTACAGCTATCATCCTGAAGAAGGGCATCATGGGAGTTGTAGTTTTACAACAGCTGGAGGGCCGCAGGTTGAGCATGCCTGGTCTACACTATAGGTTACAGAAACCACAGATTATGGACACTAGATGTAGCCCAGATTATTGGAATTTGCCATACAGACACTGTTTGCAGATGTCCTGCACTATTGTTTACAGAACACCACAGATTATGGACACTATATTAGTCCCAGATTATTGGAATTTGTAATACAGACACTGTTTGCAGATGTTCTGCACTACATCTGTACCTTCCGAATCTGTCCCTTCCGAGACTACAGCAGGTAAATAGATTGCTGCTCTAAAACACACACACACAGCAGTCCTTAAAAGGAGTTTTGGGTCTTGGTAATCTCTCTCTGAATAAAAACTGTGAAAATCGCTCCCCACACTGTCTTTCCCTTCCTACGCTCTGCTTTCCCTGACTATGACTGATCCGAGCACGAGACAGTCATCGGGTGCTATATATCCTTCGATGCCGCGTTCTGGTCAGCCAATCACTGTAATGCCAGCAGCCAACATGGCTACTGGCATTACAGTGAGGGCAGTACTTACCTGGACCTTTATTGGGTGCTTAAAATCCGCAAAATGTGTGGAGCGGAGACTCGAGCATTGCGCTCGAGAACATGTGGTACTCTGTCGAGTACAGCCATGTTCTGAGCATAACTATGCTCGAGCCGAACAGCTTGCTCGCTCATCACTAGCTTCTATCTCACAGGGTTTTCTTTGCCTTCCTCTGGATCAACTTGTAGGATAACAGGCCGAACTGGACAAATGAATTTTTTTGGCCTTATATACTATGTTACTGTTGGTGAGCACATACTCAGGGCGCACCATCAATTAGGCAAGTTGAGGTGATTGCATCAGGCAGCATGACCCGGGGGGGGGGGGGGGCGGAAGGTGACAGGGCCATGGGAAGTGAGCTCATCCATTGCGCAAGGGCTCATCTCTCTACATTCGACTGTATTGCCATCCTCAGGACAGCGATACAGTTAAATGCTGCCGCGGGGCACAGGGGCAGTGTTTAGTGCCCATAGCCTGTCAGAATCTGATGCAGGCAGTGCAATACCATAATCATCATTGTGCCGCCAGAGCTGGATAGTGTAAAGCTCGGGAAGGGGCCTGAACCGCATTGCTGACAGCCATTTAGAGCTAAGTATTTGAGTTATTATTTTTTATTTGGCACCATGCTGTTGGACTATTATGGGGGGGAGCCATTTCAGTTTTTGCCTCAGGCAGCAGAAAAGCTGTGTGCACCCCTGCACATACTGTATATACTTTGCAACACTGATTCACTATTTCTTGAAAATGGCTCAAATAAGGATTTGAAATGAAATTGCTGCAGTAATTACTTTTAGTAAAGTTCTTGGAAAGCTCTGCATCTCAAAAAAGTTTATACAATGGTGTTTCATCTGTATTTTCTTATATATTGGTGTCTACAATTTACCATGTGTGGTTTAATAAAAAATTGTAATTTATGATATTCATAATAATCATAATGAAGCCTTACTGCTTTTAAGAACTGATCTGACATCATTAGCTGACACTCCAACCTTTCTTAACTATATTTAATCATGTACTTTGTCTAAATATATTGCTGCAATTATATAAGTCTGAAACTCACCAAACTCCTTATTATTATAGTACAGTAGGCTGGCAAAACTAAATAAATGACATATCACCAACCTAAACCAAAAAAACCTTGCTCAGAATATTCTTGCATCTATCACTTAGATTTTTAAGCATCCAAAACATACTAAAAGCATTATAAAAAATGTAGGAAAACTTCACTGAGGCTCAGGCAATGCTTTCCTTACTAATTTAACCCTTTCATCCCTCAAAAATATGTATAGCAAATAAAACCCTGGTCATTAGTTGTAAATGAATTTGAAATACATTGCAATCCACCTCTAATTTGAGTATCTTTAACTTTGTGAACTTTTGATTTTCTCCTATTAAACAATTTTGTTGATAGAAGTATGTGTTGCCCTCTGTTTGAACTTCTAAAGTTGGCTCTTTGATATTACATTTTGCTTTCTTTCCTTGTAATAATTCATATACTTAGCAACTGGCTTCAAAAAAATCCTATTATATGGAGATTATGTTATCTAAAGCTTATTAAGCTTCATGTCAGGTTTTAAGGAGTTGAGGCATAAAGAACAGTGCAGAGGAAGCATGACTTTCTAATCATTAAAAAAGATAGACTGAAATCTTGCAGAAAGACTGAAATGTTTCCTAAATTCCTTCACCCTTCATGCACAAATATACATCAACATAGCAGCTAGCACTTCGGAAGTTATTAAAAACTTCTTGTGTAATTGCCAGCCTGTTGCTAATCACTAGCAAAACAAATTCAGTGTTTCACTGGTAAATAGAAGGCATGTTCTTACAAGTAACAATCACATTTACATAAATATATTTTATCGATTCTCATCTCAAGCATCTATCTCCACAATGAAAAAGAAATGTTTTATTTTCTTGTTGCAAACAATATTATAAACAACTTAGTTATAGATCTTTTTATTAAATCAATAAAATAAAGAGCAATAAAAAATATAGAATATTTTTATAAGTCCCTAAAAGGGTATTCCCAAGCAGAACATTAATGACATATCTCTAGAATATGCCATGAATGTAGGATATTTGTAGATCTCATCACTTAGACCTACTCTCAATAATTGTGTCCCAAAGTGAATGGAGAGCAACCCACATATGCATGGTCACTGTTCATTCACTGGTATGGGAATTCAGAAAAAAGCACTGGCTGACCTAGTCCCAGACCCATGCTACAAATGCACAGTGTATATTGTGTTCATGATGGGACCCTGTTTATGAGATAGGAGTCAGTTCACCTGGTAAGATCTGCACCTATCCTACATTTATGGCATATCTTTTTGATTTGTCATAAATGTCCTGCATGGGGATATCATTTTGATTTGTAGAAAAAGAGAATAGGCCACTTCTGTGATTGGTCAGTCTTTATCATATACAGATTATTTAAAACCTACATTCAGCAATAAACCTGCTCCATTATAAATAGGGTTGAGCGAGCATTCTCGGCTGAACACCAGTTTGGCTCGAGCATCACTATGTTCAGCACATCGCGGAGTTCGGCCAAACAATACGTGTGCTCTAACGCGATGCTTGAGTCAGTGTATTTAAATCAAATTTAGCCTCTATTTCTATGTAGAAGATCGCTATACGGTGAGGGAATCCTTCAGCGTGAGTCTTCGGCTAAGGAGTCCCTGCTATGACTACATATATAGCTATGTCCACATATGGAGTCAGTGCTTGGGGACACCCAGTGTATTTAAATCTATTTTAGCCTGTATTTCAGAAAAGTTTCTGCTGGGATTCAATTTCATGACCTTCTGCATTAGAGGCAAGGCACTTAACCACTCAGCTATAATAGCTGCATAGCCAGTTACTTAATAAATATGAGACTTCTACTATAGAGGAATACTTAATACTAGTAAGTATTCCTATACAGTAGAAGTCTCATATTTTTCTTTTTTTTAGTGACTGGCAATGAAGCTATATAGTGTAGTGGTTAAAGTTCTAGGCTGTGATGCAGAAGTTGTGAGCTCAAATCCCATCACAAACTTTTTCAGAAATAGAGGCTAAACTTAAATTATATATATATATATATATATATATATATATATAAAGCCATAAAGGTCTGCAGCACAGTTGGAGCAGGTGAAGTGGGTGCAAAATTCCTCAGAAACTTGGTTAATGTTCCGCAGTATATAGAATCCACAGAAGAGGCAGCTCTATTTGCTATATTTATGTATATGTAGCACGAGTCACTTTACATCAACACTTGCACAAAATTATGAATTTGGAATATGTTTATATCGATTGTATATTCACATTGCGAACCTGTAATGGGTTAAAATAAAATTTGAAGTCACTTGATTTGTTTGCACTGAAGCATGTTGGGTATAAATACCCCCTTAATCCCCCTAGGGGATTACGCTCACAGGTGAAGCCTAACTTTTTCCAGTCGATTCTCCATTTGCTTACAAGTTTTTTCAGATCTCCAACAAATATACATTGAACAACATTTTGTTGAATATAGAGTATTTACAGCATGAGATTAATCTTGTACAACAATGGTATTTCAAAATTGAAAATGATCTTTGACCAATTTTTAATGAACTGTACTACTTTTTTTGAGAAATTAAAAAAAGAACAAGAAACAGTAAAACGGCGCAAGTCGTTGCGGGATGAGGAGGACTATAAAAGGGGCAATATCTACACATGGCAGGATCAAAGAGTGAGGAAACGTCAGCTTTCGGAACCAATAAAAAAGGACCCTCTAGTCGCATGGAGGCAGCTATACTATCTTCATCTGCATCCACCAATGTTACCTGGACACGTCAGGAACTGCCTTTTTGGAGGAAGTTACAAGGAACAGACGTGGGGGATAGAGACAACATAGATGGAGAAAAGCAACTAGAATCACGTCCTCGGACTGTGAAAAAAAGGCACCAAATAAGGCGCCTATATCGGAACATTAGACTGAAGGTTTGGTTTGCTACCGCTAACCAACGTGCTAATGATAACTTGACTACTGTGTTTAGTGAACTCACTCTTGGCAAGACAGAATTATATGCTAAGAGTGACTTCACTCCTCAATTTAACTGTCCAGCCATTGACACTTTTATTAATGCTGTAAATGGGGATATGGATGACCTTAAGAGGAATTTACACCATACAGACTATGTACATCCTAACATGACCTCTGCGGAAATGTTAGCCATGGAGGACCTTTGCAGCAACAGCTCCCTCACTGTCAAACCGGCTGACAAGGGGGAGCCGTTGTTGTAATAGATACAGACTACTATGTATCCGAGATACTCAGACAATTGAATGATACCAGTGTATATAAACGTCTGAACGGAGATCCCAAATTTGATGTGATGCGAGTCATCACCAATCTTTTGGATTTCGCTAAAAGTAACAACATTATAGATGATGCTCTTTACTCCTTCCTAATGGTGACTTATCCTAAAACACCTCTTATACATACTTCCAAAGATTCATAAATCTTTAGTAAATCCACCTGGCAGACCCATTGTTTTGGGTCGGGGCTCAATCTTTCCAATCTAGCCATTTTTCTGGACAAAATTTTCAAAGGTTTTGCCATCTCCTCTAAATCTTATGTTTCCGACACCGGTGATTTTTTTTTTTAAATCGCACAGGTGTCAGTACTGCCTGGTGTCTTTTAGGCATCGTTTGATGTGGTTAGCCTCTACACCTCTATCAATCATGATAGAGGTATGGAGGCAATTGTCAGAAGTCTTCAAAATGCCAACTACTGTAAAGCATGTCAGTTGTTTCTCATTAAGGCCCTTGAGGTCATTCTTCGCTATAACTATTTTGCATTTTAAGATGGCTACTATTTGCAGGTCCGCGGGACCGCCATCGGCTCGAATGTGGCGCCTATTTACACCAACGTGTTTTCAAGGCGGATCTGGAGACTAGATACGTCTATGTGTCCCACCACTTCAGTCATGTGCTGGGGTGGTGGAGATACATAGACATCATCTTTGTGATTTGGAGAGGCACTGAGCAACAACTTATTGATTTTCATGATTTTCTTAACCAAATGTACCCTGACATCAGGTTCACACTTATATTTTCACCACAACAAGTGCAATTTCTTGACACCATGGTAAAAATTCAAGGTGATGTCTTAACCACTGATCTTTTCAGTAAATCTTCTGATTCTAACACCATATTACATTATAAGAGCAACCATCCACGATCAAGTGTTGATTCACTGCCACGCACTCAATTTTTGCGCCCTAAACGTATTGTCAAGGACCCTATCCAGCATCGGCGAAAGACTTGATGAGATGGCACACAAATTTACAGAAATGGGTTATCCTAAACGTTTGATCACAAAACACTTGGTATCACTCTATACTAAAGTTAAACATCGAGTTACAAATAGATCTTTGATTAGGATCCCGTTTGTATCAACATACACCAAGAATAGTCATCAGGTAGCCAATATTGTTCATAAGCATTGGTCCATTCTAAAAAGTAATCTCAGCCATATTCCTGAATTTACCAATCCTCCTCTAATGTCCTATAGGAGGTCCCCAAATTTGCGTGACAAGCTAGTAAAAACTGAGATTAAGTCTCAGGTTCTAAAACAAAACTACCTTGGTTCCAAGAGATGTGGTTGTTTCCCCTGCCTTAATTGTGTTAATTGTGGTTATATGCTCAGAGGTGAAGTTTTCATTCATCCCACTTTACATACTGAACACAAGATTAAGTATTTCTTAACCTGTGACACTTCTTATGTTATCTACGTATTGATTTGTCTATGCAATCTTCTGTACGTGGGAGAGACCACTCTAGACTTAAAAACACGTATCAATTATATACCGTGAGACAGAGAAGGAAAGACCTTCCGGTATCTAAACATTTTAATGAGAGGTGTCACAGAGAAAGAGATCTTAAATTTAAAATCATTGATCACGTTACCCCTCTTAAACGAGGTGGTAACAGGGAACTTGTTCTAAAGAAAAGAGAACTTTTTTGGATCTACAAATTGTGTACTTTAAAACTAAATGGTTTACATTTTGAGTTCAAATGGGAACTGTATGATAAATAAAGCCTTTTGTCTCTTTCGGGTCGACGAAGGAGTGTCCCAACACCACAAAGTATGGGCTTTAGTATTCATGCAGCTGAAGTGTGAGAATATACATTAGTGCCTTTTATAATTATGTTCTTCTTTTTATCTTCTTTATAGATTCTTTGGAAGTCTTTTGTTTTATTCAATCAGCTTTGCCAGAAATGGTTTGGTGCAGCCATATTCATCAGTGATTTCAGGAATTCTTTCTCTATACATCTGACCTTCAGGGATGTTTTTAGCTTATCACTTTAACCATTATGTTTCACCCTTTCAGGTATGATGACAGAGGGGGCACTGACACGCCATCCTGGTTATCTACCATAAGGGTTTTCCTGCTTTGGAGTGCAGGCACGTCACATTGTCTCACGGGGCCTCTTTTGTCTGAGCAGGACTCCGTGGGGCATAATGGAAGTGTGGATTTGCTGCCCAGACTAGGTAGACATCCTCACCGGATGTGACCAACACTCCTAACAGTACTTCAATTAACCTAGACTTTGATCTCGTTATTACACATACTGTACACAAATCAGATGTCCCTGAGGTGTAGCGCTAGACTGTTTGTAAACTATAGTGGTTGTCAGGGCGACCTGGCCCACCCCCGATGCTAAGTGGCTCTGCTGATCATGTGATCTGCTTTGGTGTTGGCCTGTGCGTGACTGACAGGGGTAGGCCGCTCCCCTTCTGGGATAGAGGCTTGACCCGCTCACGTCACACTATTGATCTCACTGTATGCGCACGCAGGTCTTGCGCAGCCGTACTTTGTAATCGGGCACGCTGATACCATGCGGCCACACTGAACCACCAATGGTAAGCTGCTGATTTAGTAATCTTTCAGCTCTGCCGACCCAGTAGTAAGAGGTGCGGCCTTTTAACCCTTCACAGCACATTTTGCACATGATGTCTTTCTCTACACTACAGCGCAATATATTTAAAGTCCTATCTTTGCTATATTTATGTATATGTAGCACGAGTCACTTTACATCAACACTTGCACAATTATGAATTTGGAATATGTCTATATCGATTGTATATTCACATTGCGAACCTGTAATGGGTTAAAAAATGTTTTTTGAAGTCACGTGATTTGTTTGCACTGAAGCATGTTGAGTATAAATACCCCCTTAATGCACTATTGTATTGCTTGACAAAGGCCTCATTGTATGGGCCGAAACGTTGCCTGGGAAATAAAGAGGAATAAAGCAACTTGGAGTGCTGCCTCTGGATTTTATATATATATATATTGTAGGGATCTTCTCTTATCCCCCACTCTGTTCAAACCTGTGGGGGTGAACACATGTACCAACCGGATGCTCGTGATAGGGCATCCGCATTATCCTCCCATCTTCCAGCTCAACGGTCCCTCTGGAAGATGTGGCCAGCATCACAGGCTTCCCTTTATTCTGCCAGACCCAGGCCAGAAGAGCTTGGTTTGTCATAAACACTGCCTTCCTACCTAGAAGAAACTGTCTAAAGGCCTTCTGTACCCAACAAACGGCCAGATACTCTTTTTCTACTGTTTTCTGAGTGACAATAACATGCTCTTGCACTCTTTGATTCTTGCTCTCATGCACAGGCCTTTTCTTGTACTGCTGCAGCTCTTGACTAGACTGTTCGCATAGTTATTCCCAGTCATGGTCGTGTTCAGACCCTTTCTCCTTGGCTTTGCGAAGCTCCTTCAGCAGAGCATGCTTGCATCCGCTCGCTTTTTTTTCAACTGTGGTTTTCTCTGATTTGGCCTCCGTTTCAGGGTCTTCTGCTTCTTCAGTGGCTCTGCCCAGTTCAGTAGACCCCTCTTCAGTCTTATCCTTGATTTCTGGAACATCCGAAGATTTCTCCCACTTCAAGACCTCGGCCTTAGCTTCTTCAGCCTCTGTTTCTTTGGAGTCTCCATTCACTATTTTAGCCGTCTTATCCTTCACGGACATGGCATCAAATCCTTGCCTTCATAACTCCTCCTCTTCTTTCTCATCAAGGTTGGAGGCACTGGGGACATCGGGATCTTCACCAGACTCGTCGTCTTCTGGCAATCCCTCCAGAGGTTCACCCAGGATATTGTTCCCATTCGTTTAGGCTCTAGGAGAGCCATCTCACAGTAGTAGACACCATCTGCATGCTGGTCGTCTGTCCCCTGGTATTTCTTCTCCAGCAGACCGTTGGATTTCTGGAAGGCACTGACGGCAGAAGGAAAATATTTCATGACCAAGTCCTGGCTACTTATTGCCATGAGTCTCTTGGCTTCTGTATCCACATAAGACCCATCAACTGGTTCAGCAGATACATCCTCCATCTACTCTGCCTCGGCCAGCACTACGGCGCCACCATCTCCAGACCCAATCTTAATAGGCTCTGGCTTAGACTTCTTGACGTCTTTCAGAGGACTCTCCTATTAAGATTTCTTATTTTCCATCTGCTGCTCTAGAGCACGCTTAAACTTCTCCAACTCATAGACGCTCTTCCCGACGTCATCTTTTGAGCTCACGAGTAGTGTTGAGCGAACAGTTCGGATATTTTCAAAAAAGTTCGGGTTCGGGTTCGTTGTTCGTCGATTACTTCACACTTTCTGAAGGTCTGCACAGCAGCCAATCAGCTAGCGTTTTACTTCTTGCCCTAAGAGCCCATCACAGCCATGCCTACTAATGGCATGGCTGTGATTGGCCAAGTGCAGCATGTGACCTAGCCTCTATTTAAGCTGGAGTCACGTAGCGCTGCACTTCACACTGCTCTGATTAGTGTAGGGAGAGGACGCAGCTTCTGTGAGGGCGAGATTAGGCAGGGAAAAGTCAGCAACAGCCCCTAATGAACGGATCGATCTAGAGATGTGAATGATTGAACTTCTGCAAGTTACTTGCTCACTGGTTTTTAGGCTGCACAGAGCGTTTTTCTGTCACTTATTTTCTGGGGTGATCGGCGGCCATTTTGTGACTTGTGGTGCACAAGAACAAGCTGCCACCAAGTCCATCAATCCATCAATACTATTTTTTTTTTTTTTGCCATATCCTACATCAGGGGCTTGGCTGTGCTAATTGTCACCCCTAGAAACTCAGGATAGCAATTTCTATATTTTATTAAGGGGTTAAATACAATTGCCCAAATACCAATCCCCTAAATCTGGTGTTCCAGCTTTGGCTAGCCAAGTATAATACTGTCTGCTGTCTGGCAAGGGATAGATTATTTTATGTGGTGAAATTTAATTGCCAAAATAGCAATACCATAAATCAGTGGTTTCAGCTGTGGCTGGCAAAGTATAATAGTGTCCGCCAAAACATATATTTTGTTCTGGGGTGAAATTAAATTGCCAAAATAGCAATAGACCATAAATCAGTGGTTTCAGCTGTGGCTGGCAAAGTATAATAGTGTCCGCCAAAACATATATTTTGTTCTGGGGTGAAATTCAATTGCCAAAATAGCAATACCCTGAATCTTGTGTCCCAGCTGTTGCAGGCCAAGATTCATAGTGTCCGCCAAAACATATATTTTGTTCAGGGGTGAAATTCAATTGCCAAAATAGCAATACCCTGAATCTGGTGTCCCAGCTGTTGCAGGCTAAGATTTATAGTGTCCGCCAAAACATATATTTTGTTCTGGGGTGAAATTCAATTGCCAAAATAGCAATACCATAAATCAGTGGTTTCAGCTGTGGCTGGCAAAGTATAATAGTGTCCGCCAAAACATATATTTTGTTCTGGGGTGAAATTCAATTGCCAAAATAGCAATACCATAAATCAGTGGTTTCAGCTGTGGATGGCAAAATATAATAGTGTCCGCCAAAACATATATTTTGTTCTGGGGTGAAATTCAATTGCCAAAATAGCAATACCCTGAATCTGGTGTCCCAGCTGTTGCAGGCCAAGATTCATAGTGTCCGCCAAAACATATATTTTGTTCTGGGGTTAAATTCAATTGCCAAATAGCAATACCCTGAATCTGGTGTTCGAGCTGTTGCAGGCCAATTGTAAATCTGTCCATAAAAGGATACCTTTCATCCAGGGCCTAAATACTAGCCCTAAAAGAGATATTCCCCTAAATCAGTGGTTACTGCTGTTCCTGGATTAGTGTAATACGCTACATAAATAAATAGGCAGATAGTGTTAGGTGCCTGTAAAAAATGGCCTGAATTTGAAATCAATACATTGGGCCAAATTTTTTTTTCTTATTGTGGTGCTTGGTGAACGGTAACAATGAGGACATCTAGTAAGGGACATGGACGCGGTCGTGGTGGTGTTAGTGTACCCTCTTGTGCTGGGAGAGGACGTGGCCATTCTGCCACAGCCACACGTCCTAGTGAACCAACTACCTCAGGTTCCAGTACCCGCCAGAATTTACAGCGATATTTGGTGGGGCCCAATGCCATTCTAAGGATGGTAAGGCCTGAGCAGGTACAGGCGCTAGTCAATTGGGTGGCCGATAGTGGATCCAGCATGTTCACAACATTATCTCCCACCCAGTCTTCTGCAGAAAGCGCACAGGTGGCACCTGAAAACCAAGCCCATCAGTCTGTCACATCACCCCCATGCATATCAGGGAAACTGTCTGAGCCTCAAGTTATGCAGCAGTCTCTTATGCTGTTTGAAGACTCTGCTGGCAGGGTTTCCCAAGGGAATCCATCTAGCCCTTCCCCAGTGGTGGAAGAATGCACTGATGCACAACCACGGATGTTTCCTGATGATGAGGACGTGGGAATACTACCTCATCAGAGTCCGCACGTCTCTGATGATGACGAAACACAGGTGCCAACTGCTGCCTCTTTCTGCAGTGTGCAGACCGAACAGGAGGTCAAATTCCCACCTAGCCACCCTCGAGCCCTGGCCTGAATGCCAGCATTTCTAAACTACTGGACTTTGAAATGCTGTCATTCAGGCTGGTGGACACAGACAGCTTCAAACAGCTGATGTCAATGGCTGTCTCACAGTATGTTGTTCCCAGCCGCCACTACTTCTCCAAGACAGCCGTGCCTTCCCAGCACAACCAAGTATCCGATAAAATCAAGTGTGCACTGCGCAACGCCATCTGTGGCAAGGTCCACCTAACCACCGATACGTGGACCGTAAGCACGGCCAGGGACGCTATATCTCCCTAACTGCACACTGGGTAAATGTAGTGGCGGCTGGGCCTCCCATGTGAAGGTTATAGTCGTGAACTGAGAGGGGTTTTTCAACGACTCCAGTTACCCGATCAATTTGTACAGTCGTGTCTGCATGAATGGTGGACAGAAGGTAAACGTTCCTCTTGTCCCTCCACTTCACCGCGAGCAGTTCTTGGTCACACAAGGCAGCCCTCTCCCCCCATGCAAGTCAGGTATTAACGAGCCGTTGGGGGAAGCCCCGGCCACTAGGTCGCGCGGTGCCACAGCATTGAATTCCAACTAGATGTAAGTGCCGAAAGAGGGCCACACTTGTGTAAAAATTGTCCACGTATAAGTGGTACCCCTTGTGGAGTAAGGGTGACACCAAGTCCCAGACAATCTTGCCACTGCTCCCCAGGTAGTCAGGGCATCCGACCAGCTCCAGTTTTGAGTCTTTGCCCTCATAGACCCTAAAACGATATGAATAGCCTGTGGCCCTTATACAATTTGACCCCGTACAGTGCGCTCTTGCTGGGGATGTACTGTTTGATGCCAAGGCGCCCGGTAAAATGTAATAGGGACTCGTCTATGCAGATGTTCTGATTGGGCACATACGCATCTGCAAATCTGGATGACAAATGGTCTATGAGGGGCCGAATTTCGTGGAGCTGGTCATAAGCAGGGTGGCCTCTTGGATGACAGGTTTTATTGTCAGTGAAATGCATAAAGCGTATGATGACCTCAAAACGTGCCCTGTACATTGCAGCAGAGAACATGGGCATGTAATGTATTGGGTCTTTAGACCAATATGACCGCAATACATTTTTTTTTAGTTAGACCCATGCTGAGGATAAGGCCCAAAAAAATTTTAAACTCGGAAACTGTGACTGGTTTCCACCGGAAAGGCTGGTCATAAAAGCATTCCGGATTGGCAGTAATATAGTCTGTGGCATAGCGGTTGGTTTCTACCACACGTAAGTCATAAAGATCAGCTGTGAAGAACAGCTCAAAAAATTCAAGGGCCAATCCGAAATGAGCTGTCTCCATGCGAACTCCTGACTGGGCGGTGAAAGGGGGCAATACTGGTGCGGCGGAAGCAGGGGATTGCCAATTAGGGTTTGCCAGCACCTCTGGGAGACTAAGGGCTCTACTGGCCTGAGAACGTGGTGGCTGCGACGGGGGAGTTAGTGCACGTGCCACCGTACCAGCTTGAACTGCCCTTCTGGTGCTCGCCACTTCACCAGGGAATACGGCAGTGATTGTAGAAGGTCCAGGATGTGCTGCGCTGCTGGTGTATGCCACACCATAAAAAAGGTCAGCGCTAGCACCACTCTGCTGCATATGAGGCTCATCACGCAGGGTATGCGAAAACGCTGACATAGGGTCGGGTACGCCTGACCGTAGCAGGGACCTCAACCTCGTCATCTTCGCTAGCGGATAGAGTGCCACTGCTGTCTACAGGTTTATATTCTGAACCACTGGATTCAGCAGGTGAAGCGTCCCGATCGCTTTCATCCATCACTGCCAGAATCCTGTAGCCCTCTTCAGTGGAATACCCCTTTTTTGCCATTTTGGAGTAAATTTAGGGGGGAATTCCTCTGAGACTATCGAGGAAAAAGAGCACACCTGCCTAGTAAAAAGGAGTGCTTGCGAAGTAACGCTGCGATCGCTAATAAAGATCCAAAAACTCAAAAGTGATCTTTTATAGCGGCACAGCGATTTTACTGGGTTTTTGCAGTGCGAACACTGCGTTTTTTATAGAGCCTAAGGTAACCCTAATGTTCTAATATAGATCTGATTGCAATCAGTCTTGATCGCTTTCAGATACTATATAGTATTAGTGCTGATTAGCGACAGCGATGACACTAATCAGCAACTAATCAGTGACTGCGGTGCGGTGGGCTGGGCGCTAATTATATAACAA
This sequence comes from Bufotes viridis, assembly GCA_033119425.1. Taxonomy (NCBI): domain Eukaryota; kingdom Metazoa; phylum Chordata; class Amphibia; order Anura; family Bufonidae; genus Bufotes; species Bufotes viridis. The sequence continues at coordinate 218,790,480 of CM065592.1, read as the reverse complement.
GTAGATAACTACCTGGTGGTGATTAGGGACCCTTACAGGGGGGTGATCAATGACAGGAGGGTGACAGGGGGGTGATCAGGGGGGTGACCAGACTGAGCTGTGGCTCTTGCCACTTAACCTACAACCAGGCACGGTTGTGTCTGATAATGGCCGTAAATTTTCCGTTCGCGAACGGCGAACGTGAACTCCCGCAAATGTTCACAAACGGGCACACCAGGATGTACTGTGCAATGTACTGTGCCACCCTATATGAGTGGTGTGTTCACTAATCAGTTGTACTATTTTTATCCGTTTAATCCCTGTTACGTCCCCTATTAGGGGACGTGTATCAAATAGATTTTAGGAAACGGGAGATGGAAAAAGAAGCTTGGTCGGTCCTCATACTTTCGATTTGGGGCACTGCGCGTGCGCCGTGCAATGTATTGTGCTACCCTATATGAGTGGTGTGTTAAGTAGTACTATTCCTATCAGTTTAATCCCTGCTACATCCCCTATCAGGGGACGTGAATAGATTTTAGGAACCGGGAGATGGAAAAAGATGATTGGTCGGTCCTCTTACTTTCAATGTGGGGCGCAATGTACTGTGACACCCTATATGAGTGGTGTGTTAAGTCTGACTCCTGTTCCTCAGACTCCTCTTCCAGCGTTGCCGCAGGTTCAGCAAGCGATGAAGATAAGGCTGTTTCTGGTGGTGATGGTGACCACAACTCTTCCTCTTCACGCTCATCTACTACCTGATCCAGCACTCTTTGCAGGGCACGCTCCAGGAAGAAAACAAATGGGATGAGGTCGCTGATGGTGCCTTCGGTGCGACTGACTAGGTTTGTCACCTCCTCAAAAGGATGCATGAGAATACAGGCATTGAGCATGAGCTTCCAGTAACGTGGCAAAAAAATACCCAGCTCCGCAGAGGCTGTCCTAGCACCCCGATCATACAAATACTCATTGACGTCTTTTTCTTTTTGGAGCAGGCGGTTGAACATTAGGAGTGTTGAATTCCAACATGTCAGGCTGTCGCAAATCAAACGCCTCACTGGCATGTTGTTTCGTCGCTGAATATCGGAAAAGTGCACCATGGCTGTGTAGGAACGCCTGAAATGACCACACACCTTCCTGGCCTGCTTGAGGACGTCCTGTAAGCCTGGGTACTTATACACAAAGCATTGTACAATCAGATTCAACACATGTGACAAAAAAGAAAATGGGTAGGATCGCACATCCACAAGCTCAGCTTCTGATCTTTGACTGCTTCTCAGCAAAATTAATATCGCCTCTCAGCGCAATATTTACTGTACTGCCCCCTATACTATGAAAGAGGCATTAGTTACATTTTGATCAAAAGGCATAAGCCCACTCACCGCGCCAAGGTCGCCTCTTAGAGTGGGTCCTACTCTAAATTTGGTGCAGCACCGCCCGGCGACAGCCGCCGCCGCAGCACTGCACCAGTGGGCGGCGAGATCCAGCCGCCAAACAGCACCCCTGCTGTCCGGCAATGCCACCTTGGCACTGGGTCCCGCCAGCCCCCCAGTGCCGCGCCACAGCAAACAACAGCCGCCGTGCAGTACTGCACCATGTGAACAGTTGGTGAAGCTCACCTATAACATGCTCTCAGAAGCTAAGTCTGAGAGCTGGTAGAACCCTTTCACTCATATATACTTGCTCAGGCTAATTAAAAACACCTGTACTGGATGGGAGGAGTGCTGATCCTGGACAGACCTATATATACATATTACAAAAAAGAAAAAGAAAATGGGTAGAATCGCACATCCACAAGCTCAGCTTCTAATCTTTGACTGCTTCTCAGCAAAATTAATATCGCCTCTCGGAAAAAAATTTAATGTACTGCCCCCTATACTGCATGCTATACAAGAGGCATTAGTTACATTTTGATCAAAAGGCATAAGCCCACTCACCGTTCCAAGGTCGCCTCTTAGAGTGGGTCCTACTCTAAATTTGGTGCAGCACCGCCCAGCGATCAGGTCTGTTCAACACATGTGGCATGCACGGCACATGTGTCAACTTGCCCAAATTTAATGCCTCCAACAGATTACTTCTGTTGTCACACACCACTTTGCTGATCTCCAGTTGGTGCGGGGTCAGCCACTGATCTACCTGTGCGTTCAGGGCAGACAGGAGTGCTGGTCCGGCGTGACTCTCTGCTTTCAGGCAAGTCAACCCCAAGACGGCGTGACACTGTCATATCTGGGATGTGAAATAACCCCTGGGGAACTGGGGGGGTGCAGTTGATGATGTGGAGCAAGACGCAGCAGCAGACGAGGAGGTTAGTGAAGAGGATGGAGTAGCAGGAGTAGAGGTGGTGGCAGCAGGCCTGGTTAGCGCAGAGCCACGCATTCCATGCTTGGCAGCCGTCAGCATGTTTACCCAATGTGCAGTGTACGTGATATACCTGCCCTGACCGTGCTTTGCAGACCAGGTATCAGTGGTCAGATGGACCCTTGCCCCAACACTGTGTGCCAGACATGCCATGATTTCCTTTTCCACAATAGAGTACAGGTTGGGGATTGCCTTTTGTAAAAAAAAAAATTGTCAGGGTACCTTCCACTGCGGTGTCCCAATAGCTACAAATTTTTTGAAGGCCTCAGACTCCACCAGCTTGTATGGTAAAAGCTAGCGGGCTAAGCGTTCCGACAAGCCAGCTATCAGACGCCAGGCAAGGGGGTGACTCTGTGACATTGGCTTCTTACGCTCAAACATTTCCTTGACAGACACCTGACTTTGAGCAGATGAGCAGGAACTGCTGAAGGTGAGAGGCGGAGTGGCGGGTAGTTGAGAGGTGGCAGGGAGGACAGCAGTGGTTGACGTTGCTGAAGATGCTGGACCAGGAGGAGCATGGTGGCTTTGAGTTTGTGTGCTGCTTGTACTCATGTGTTGATCCTATAGGCGTTTGTAATGTGAGATCATGTGCTTTCGCAAAGCAGTTGTACCTAGGTGGGTGTTGGACTTCCCACGACTCAGTTTCTTTTGGCACAGGTTGCAAATGGCATCGCTGTTATCAGAGGCAGACACACACAAAAAAGACCACACTGCTGAGCTTTGCAATGACGGCCATCTGGTGGTGTCAACAGCACGCGTTGATTGGCGTGCTGTCTGGCTGACCCCGGGTGCCGATACATGCTGTCTGACTGTGCCACTAGCTCCTTGCGACAACCTCCCCCTGCTTCCAACTTGACTCCTCCTCCTCTCTGTCTCCCCATATGAACTTTCCCACTGTTCTTCTTTTCTTCGAGCGGGCACCCAAGTGACATCCAGGGTCACATCGTCACCATCAACCGCTTCCCTTTTATCTGACAACTCAGCAAAGGAAGCAGCAGCGGGTACAACATCACCATCATCACACCGTACGTCCATGTGTGTAATGCTGCCTGACTGAGACATATCCTGTTATCTACATCCTCTGGCAATAATGGTTGCACATCACTCATTTCTTCCAACTGATGTGTAAATAAATCCTCTGACAGATCAAATGAAGCGGCTGTGGTGCTAGTGTTGGTAGTGGCGGCGGGCTGGCGAGTGGTAACTTAAGAGGTGCCTTAAGCTGAGCTGGAGGAGAATGGTGCGTCAAGGTTCCGAGCGGAAGCTGTAGAGGATTGGGTGTCCTGTGTAAGCCAGTCAACTATGTCCTCAGAATTTTTCAAGTTCAGGATATGTGGCCTCTAAACACTGGGCATTATTCTAGGACCAAAGGAAATCACAGCACTACGACGGCCCCTGCGGGTGGCCTGACTCTACATGTCATTTTTTTATTATTAGTGGTACTATGCATGCAAGGTACTGTGCCACCCGGTATGAGTGGTGGGCACTGGCAGTAGGCACACTACAGTCAGTGGAAGTGGGCCTGACACACACTCGCAGGCAACTAACCTTAGATTAAAGGGTAAAAATGAAATGCCTTATTTATTGGCAAGCTACTGTGCCACCTGGTATGAGTGGTGTCACTGGCAGTGGGCACACTACAGTCAGTGGAAGTGGCCTGACACACACTGGCAACAGACAGGTAACTGAATTTAGATTAAAGTGTAAAATGAAATGCCTTTTTTTATGCAAAATCCGGTGCCACATGGTATGACTGGTGAGCACTGGCAGTGGGCACACTACAGTCAGTCGAAGTGGGCCTGACACACACTGGCAACAGGCAGGCAACTGAAATTAGATTAAAGTGTTAAAATTAAATGCCATTTTTTATGCAAAGTCCTGTGCCACACGGCATGAGTGGTGGGCACTGGCAGTGGGCACACTACAGTCAGTGGAGATGGGCCTGACACACACTGGCAGCAGGCAGGCAACTGAAATTAGATTAAAGTGTAAAAATTAAATGCCTTTTTTTAATGCATATTCCTTTGCCGCACGGGATGAATGGTGGATATTGGCAGTGGGCACACTACTTTCAGTGGAAGTGGGCCTGACACACCCTGGCAGGAGGCAGGCAACTGAAATTAGATTAAAGTGTAGAAATTAAATGCCTAATTTATCGGAAAGCTACTGTGCCACCCTGTATGAGTAATGGGCACTGGCAGTGGGAACACTACAGTCAGTGGAAGTGGGCCTGACACGCACTTGCAACAGGCAGGCAACTGAAATTAGATTAAAGTGTCAAAATTAAATGCCCTTTTTTATGCAAAGTCCTGTGCCAAACGGAATGAGTTGTGGGCACTGGCAGTGGGCACACTACAGTCAGTCGAAGTGGACCTGACACACACTGACAGCAGGCAGGCAACTGAACTTAAATTAAAGTGTAAAAATGACATGCTTTTTTTATGCAAAGTCCGGTGCCACATGGTATGACTGGTGAGCACTGGCAGTGGGCAGACTACAGTCAGTCGAAGTGGACCTGACACACACTGGCAGCAGGCAGGCAACTGAAATTAAATTAAAGTGTAAAAATGAAATGCCCTTTTTTTATGTAAAGTCCTTTGCCACACGGTTTGAGTGGTGGGCACTGGCAGTGGGCACACTACAGTCAGTCAAAGTGGACCTGACACACACTGACAGCAGGCAGGCAACTGAAATTAGATTAAAGTGTAAAAATGAAATGCCTTTTTTTCTGTAAAGTCCTGTGCCACACGGTATGAGTGGTGGGCACTGGCAGTGGGCACACTACAGTCAGTGGAAGTGGGCCTGACACACACTGGCAACAGACAGGTAACTGAATTTAGATTAAAGTGTAAAATGAAATGCCTTTTTTTATGCAAAATCCGGTGCCACATGTTTTGACTGGTGAGCACTGGCAGTGGACACACTACAGTCAGTCAAAGTGGACCTGATACACACTGGCAGCAGGCAGGCAACTGAAATTAAATTAAAGTGTAAAAATGAAACGCCTTTTTTTCTGTAAAGTCCTGTGCAACACGGTATGAGTGGTGGGCACTGGTAGTGGGCACACTACAGTCAGTGGAAGTGGGCCTTACACCCACTGGGAGCAGGCAGGCAACTGAAATTAGATTCAGGTGTAAAAATTAAATGCCTTTTTTTATGCAAAGTCCTGTGCCACACGGTATAAGTGGTGGGCACTGGCATTGGGCACACTACAGTCAGTTGACGTGGACCTGACACCCAGTGGCAGCAGGCAGGCAACTGAAATTAGATTAAAGTGTAAAAATTAAATGTCCTTTTTTTGCAAAGTCTTGTGACACACAGTATGAGTGGTGGGCACTGGCAGTGGGCACACTACAGTAAATGGAAGTGGGCCTGACACACACTGGCATCAAAAAGGCAACTGAAGTTAGATTAAAGTATAAAAATGAAATGCCTTTTTTTATGCAAAGTCATTTGCCGCACGGTATGAGTGTTGGGCACTGGCAGTAGGAACACTACCGTCAGTGGAAGTGGGCCTGACACACAGTGACAGCAGGCAGGCAACTGAAATTAGATTAAAGTGTAAAAATGAAATGCCTTTTTTTATGCAAAGTCTTGTGCCACACGGTATGAGTGGTGGGCACATTCAGTGGACACACTACAGTCAGTGGAAGTGGGCCTGACACACGCTGGCAGCAGGCAGGCAACTGAAATTAGATTAAAATGTAAAAATGAAATGCCTTATTTATTGAAAGCTACTGTGCCACCCGGTATGAGTGGTGGGCACTGGCAGTGGGCACACTACATTCAGTGGAAGAGTGCCTGACACACACTGGAAACAGGCAGGAAACTGAAATTAGATAATAGTGTTAAAATTTAAATGCCTTTTTTTTATGCAAAGTCCTTTGCCAAACGGTAATAGTGGTGGGCACTTGCAGTGGGCACACTACAGTCAGTGTAAATGGGACTGACACACACTGGCAGCAGGCAGGCAAATGAAATTAGATTAAAGTGTAAAAAGTAAATGTCTTTTTTAATGCAAAGTCCTTTGCCGCACGGTATGAGTGGTGGGTACTGGCAGTGGGCACACTACAGTCATTGGATGTGGGCCTGACACACACTGGCAGCAGGCAGGCAACTGAAATTAGATTAAAGGGTAAAAATGAAATGCCTTATTTATTGGCAAGCTACTGTGCCACACGGTATGAGTGGTGTGCACTGGCAGTGGGCACACTACAGTCAGTGGAACTCGGCCTGACACACAGTGGCAACAGACAGGCAACTGACTTTAGATTAATGTGTAAAAATGAAATGCCTTTTTTTTATGCAAAGTCCTGTGCCACCCGGTATGAGTGGTGGGCACTGACAGTGGGCACACTACAGTTAGTGGAAGTGGGCCTGACACACACTGGCAGCAGGCAGGCAACTGAAATTAAATTAAAGTGTAAAAATGAAATGCCTTTTTTTATGTTAAGTCCTGTGCCACACGGTATGAGTGGTGGGCACTGGCAGTTGGAACACTACAGTCAGTTGACGTGGGCCTTACACCCACTGGAAGCAGGCAGGCAACTGAAATTAGATTAAAGTGTAAAAATTAAATGCCTTTTTTTTATGCAAAGTCCTGTGCCACACGGTATGAGTGGTGGGCACTGGCAGTGGGCACACTACAGTCAGTGGAAGTGGGCCTGACACACACTGGCAGCAGGCAGGCAACTGAAAATAGATTAAAGTCGAAAATTAAATGAATTTTTTTATGCAAAGTCCTGTGCCACACGGTTTTGAGTGGTGGGCACTGGCAGTGGGCACACTACAGTCAGTGGAAGTGGGCATGACACACACTGGCAACAGACAGGTAACTGAATTTAGATTAAAGTGTAAAATGAAAGGCCTTTTTTTATGCAAAATCCGGTGCCACATGGTATGACTGGTGAGCACTGGCAGTGTGCACACTACAGTCAGTCGAAGTGGACCTGACACACACTGGCAGCAGGCAGGCAACTGAAATTAAATTAAAGTGTAAAAATGAAACGCCTTTTTTTCTGTAAAGTCCTGTGCAACACGGTATGAGTGGTGGGCACTGGTAGTGGGCACACTACAGTCAGTGGAAGTGGGCCTTACACCCACTGGGAGCAGGCAGGCAACTGAAATTAGATTCAGGTGTAAAATTAAATGCCTTTTATGCAAAGTCCTGTGCCACACGGTATAAGTGGTGGGCACTGGCATTGGGCACACTACAGTCAGTTGACGTGGACCTGACACCCAGTGGCAGCAGGCAGGCAACTGAAATTAGATTAAAGTGTAAAAATTAAATGTCCTTTTTTGCAAAGTCTTGTGACACACAGTATGAGTGGTGGGCACTGGCAGTGGGCACACTACAGTAAATGGAAGTGGGCCTGACACACACTGGCATCAAAAAGGCAACTGAAGTTAGATTAAAGTATAAAAATGAAATGCCTTTTTTTTTATGCAAAGTCATTTGCCGCACGGTATGAGTGTTGGGCACTGGCAGTAGGAACACTACCGTCAGTGGAAGTGGGCCTGACACACAGTGACAGCAGGCAGGCAACTGAAATTAGATTAAAGTGTAAAAATGAAATGCCTTTTTTTATGCAAAGTCTTGTGCCACACGGTATGAGTGGTGGGCACATTCAGTGGACACACTACAGTCAGTGGAAGTGGGCCTGACACACGCTGGCAGCAGGCAGGCAACTGAAATTAGATTAAAATGTAAAAATGAAATGCCTTATTTATTGGAAAGCTACTGTGCCACCCGGTATGAGTGGTGGGCACTGGCAGTGGGCACACTACATTCAGTGGAAGAGTGCCTGACACACACTGGAAACAGGCAGGAAACTGAAATTAGATAATAGTGTTAAAATTTAAATGCCTTTTTTTTATGCAAAGTCCTTTGCCAAACGGTAATAGTGGTGGGCACTTGCAGTGGGCACACTACAGTCAGTGTAAATGGGACTGACACACACTGGCAGCAGGCAGGCAAATGAAATTAGATTAAAGTGTAAAAAGTAAATGTCTTTTTTAATGCAAAGTCCTTTGCCGCACGGTATGAGTGGTGGGTACTGGCAGTGGGCACACTACAGTCATTGGATGTGGGCCTGACACACACTGGCAGCAGGCAGGCAACTGAAATTAGATTAAAGGGTAAAAATGAAATGCCTTATTTATTGGCAAGCTACTGTGCCACACGGTATGAGTGGTGTGCACTGGCAGTGGGCACACTACAGTCAGTGGAACTCGGCCTGACACACAGTGGCAACAGACAGGCAACTGACTTTAGATTAAAGTGTAAAAATGAAATGCCTTTTTTTATGCAAAGTCCTGTGCCACCCGGTATGAGTGGTGGGCACTGACAGTGGGCACACTACAGTTAGTGGAAGTGGGCCTGACACACACTGGCAGCAGGCAGGCAACTGAAATTAAATTAAAGTGTAAAAATGAAATGCCTTTTTTTATGTTAAGTCCTGTGCCACACGGTATGAGTGGTGGGCACTGGCAGTGGGCACACTACAGTCAGTTGACGTGGGCCTTACACCCACTGGAAGCAGGCAGGCAACTGAAATTAGATTAAAGTGTAAAAATTAAATGCCTTTTTTATGCAAAGTCCTGTGCCACACGGTATGAGTGGTGGGCACTGGCAGTGGGCACACTACAGTCAGTGGAAGTGGGCCTGACACACACTGGCAGCAGGCAGGCAACTGAAAATAGATTAAAGTCGAAAATTAAATGAATTTTTTATGCAAAGTCCTGTGCCACACGGTTTTGAGTGGTGGGCACTGGCAGTGGGCACACTACAGTCAGTGGAAGTGGGCATGACACACACTGGCAACAGACAGGTAACTGAATTTAGATTAAAGTGTAAAATGAAAGGCCTTTTTTTATGCAAAATCCGGTGCCACATGGTATGACTGGTGAGCACTGGCAGTGTGCACACTACAGTCAGTCGAAGTGGACTTGACACACACTGGCAGCAGGCAGGGAACTGAAATTAAATTAAAGTGTAAAAATGAAACGCCTTTTTTTCTGTAAAGTCCTGTGCAACACGGTATGAGTGGTGGGCACTGGTAGTGGGCACACTACAGTCAGTGGAAGTGGGCCTGACACACACTGGCAGCAGGCAGGCAACTGAAATTAGATTAAAGTGTAAAAATTAAATGTCCTTTTTTTGCAAAGTCTTGTGACACACAGAATGAGTGGTGGGCACTGGCAGTGTGCACACTACAGTCAATGGAAGTGGGCCTGACACACACTGGCATCAAAAAGGCAACTGAAATTAGATTAAAGTGTAAAAATGAAATGCCTTTTTTTTATGCAAATTCATTTGCCGCACGGTATGAGTGGTGGGCACTGCCAGTGGGCAAACTACAGTCAGTGGAAGTGGGCCTGACACACGCTGGCAACAGGCAGGCAACTAAAATTAGATTAAATGTAAAAATTAAATGACTTATTTATCGGAAAGCTATTAAGCCACAAAGTATGAGTGGTGGGCACTGGCAGTGGGCACACTATAGTCAGTTGAAGTGGGCCTGACACACACTGGCAGCAATCAGGCCACTGAAATTAGATTAAAGTGTAAAAATTAAATGCCTCATTTATCGGAAAGCTACTGTGCCACACGGTATGAGTGGTGGGCACTAGAAGTGGGCACACTACAGTCAGTGGAAGTGGGCCCGACACACACTGGCAACAGGCAAGCAACTGAAATTAGATTAAAGTGTAAAAATTAAGTGTCTTATTTTTTTTTTTTGCAAAGTCCTGTGCCACAAGGTATGAGTGGTGGGCACTGGCAGTGGGCACATTACAGTCAGTGGAAAATTAAATGAATTTTTTATTCAAATTCCTGTGCCACACGGTTTTGAGTGGTGGGCACTGGCAGTGGGCAAACTACCGTCAGTGGAAGTGTGCCTGACACACGCTGGCAGCAGGCAGGCAACTGAAATTAGATTAAAGTGTAAAAATGAAATGCCTAATTTATCAGAAAGCTACTGTGCCACCCTGTATGAGTGGTGGGCACTGGCAGTGGGCACACTACAGTCAGTGGAAGTGGGCCTGACACACACTGGCAACAGGCAGGCAACTGAAATTAGATTAAAGTGTAAAAATTAAATGCCTTTTCTTAATGCAAAGTCTTGTGCCACCCGGTATGAGTGGTGGGCACTGGCAGTGGACACACTACAGTCAGTGGAAGTGGGCCTAACACACGCTGGCAGCAGGCAGGCAACTGAAATTAGATTAAAATGTAAAAATGAAATGCCTTATTTATCGGAAAGCTACTGTGCCACAAAGTATGAGTGGTGGGCACTGGCAGTGGGCACACTATAGTCAGTTGAATTGGGCCTGAAACACTGGCAGCAGGCAGACAACTGAAATTAGATTAAAGTGTAAAAATTAAATGCCTTATTTATCGTAAAGCTACTGTGCCACACGATATGAGTGGAGAGCACCGGAAGTGGGCATACTACAGTCAGTGGAAGTGGGCCCAACACACACTGGCAGCAGGCAGGCAACTGAAATTAGATTAAAGTGTAAAAATGAAATGTCGTATTTTTTTTTGCAAAGTCCTGTGCCACACGATATGAGTGGTGGGCAGTGGCTAGTGGGCACATTACAGTCAGTGGAAAATTAAATAAATTTTTTATGCAAAGTCCTGTGCCACACGGTTTTGAGTGGTGTGCACTGGCAGTGGGCACACTACATTCAGTGGAAGTGGGCCTGACACACACTGGCAACAGACAGGCAACTGGATTTAGATTAAAGTGTAAAAATGAAATGCCTTTTTTTATGCAAAATCCGATGCCACATGGTATGACTGGTGAGCGCTGGCAGTGGGCACACTACAGTCAGTCAAAGTGGACCTGACACACGCTGGCAGCAGGCAGGCAACTGAAATTAGATTAAAGTGTAAAAATGAAATGCCTAATTTATCGGAAAGCTACTGTGCCACCCTGTATGAGTAATCGGCACTGGCAGTGGGCACACTACAGTCAGTGGAAGTGGGCCTGACACACACTGGCAACAGACAGGCAACTGAAATTAGATTAAAGTGTTAAAATGTAATGCCCTTTTTTATGCAAAGTCCTGTGCCACAAGGTATGAGTGGTGGGCACTGGCAGTGGGCACATTACAGTCATTGGAAAATTAAATTAATTTTTTATTCAAAGTCCTGTGCCACATGGTTTTGAGTGGTGGGCACTGGCAGTGGGCACACTACAGTCAGTGGAAGTGGGCCTGACACACGCTGGCAGCAGGCAGGCAACTGAAATTAGATTAAAGTGTAAAAATGAAATGCCTAATTTATCGGAAAGCTACTGTGCCACCCTGTATGAGTAATGGGCACTGGCAGTGGGCACACTACAGTCAGTGGAAGTGGGCCTGACACACACTGGCAACAGGCAGGCAACTGAAATTAGATTAAAGTGTTAAAATGTAATGCCCTTTTTTATGCAAAGTCTTGTGCCACACGGTATGAGTAGTGGGCACTGGCAGTGGTCACACTACAGTCAGTGGAAATGGGCCTGACACACACTGGCAGCAGGCAGGCAACTGAAATTTGATTAAAGTGTAAAAATTAAATGTCTTTTTTTTTTTTTAAAGTCCTGTGCCACACAGTATGAGTGGTGGTCACTGGCAGTGGACACACTACAGTCAGTGGAAATGGGCCTGACACACACTGGCATCAAAAAGGCAACTGATATTAGATTTAAGTGTAAAAATTAAATGCCTTTTTTATGCAAAGTCCTGTGCCACATGTTATGAGTGGTGGGCACTGGCAGTGGGCACACTACAGTCAGTGGAAGTGGGCCTGACACACATTGGCAGCAGGCAGGCAACTGAAATTAGATTAAAGAGTAAAAATTAAATGCCTTATCTATCGGCAAGCTACTGCGCCACACTGTCTTGAGTGGTGGGCACTGGCATTGGGCACACTACAGTCAGTGGAACTGGGCCTGACACACACTGGCAACAGACAGGCAACTGACTTTAGATTAAAGTGTAAAAATTAAATGCCTTTTTTGATGCAAAGTCTTGTGCCACAAGGTATGACTGGTGGGCACTGGCAGTGGGCACACTACAGTCATTCGAAGTGGACTTGACACACACTGGCAGCAGGCAGGCAACTGAAATTAGATTAAAGTGTAAAAATGAAATGCCTTGTTTTCTATGCAAAGTCCTGTGCCACACGGTATGAGTAGTGGGCACTGGCAGTGGTCACACTACAGTCAGTGGAAATGGGCCTGACACACACTGGCAGCAGGCAGGCAACTGAAATTTGATTAAAGTGTAAAAATTAAATGTCTTTTTATTTTTTTTGAAAGTCCTGTGCCACACAGTATGAGTGGTGGGCACTGGCAGTGGACACACTACAGTCAGTGGAAGTGGGCCTGACACACACTGGCAGCAGGCAAGCAACTGAAATTAGATTAAAGTGTAAAAATGAAATGCCTTTCTTTATGCAAAGTCCTGTGCCGCACAGTATGAGTGGTGGGCACTGGCAGTGGGCACACTACAGTCAGTGGAAGTGGGCCTGACACACACTGGCATCAAAAAGGCAACTGAAATTAGATTTAAGTGTAAAAATTAAATGCCTTTTTTTATGCAAAGTCCTGTGCCACATGTTATGAGTGGTGGGCACTGGCAGTGGGCACACTACAGTCAGTGGAAGTGGGCCTGACACACATTGGCAGCAGGCAGGCAACTGAAATTAGATTAAAGAGTAAAAATTAAATGCCTTATCTATCGGCAAGCTACTGCGCCACACTGTCTTGTGTGGTGGGCACTGGCAGTGGGCACACTACAGTCAGTGAAACTGGGCCTGACACACACTGGCAACAGACAGGCAACTGACTTTAGATTAAAGTGTAAAAATCAAATGCCTTTTTTGATGCAAAGTCTTGTGCCACAAGGTATAACTGGTGGGCACTGGCAGTGGGCACACTACAGTCATTCGAAGTGGACCTGACACACACTGGCAGCAGGCAGGCAACTGAAATTAGATTAAAGTGTAAAAATGAAATGCCTTTTTTTCTATGCAAAGTCCTGTGCCACTCGGTATGAGTGGTGGGCACTGGCAGTGGGCACACTACAGTCAGTGGAAGTGGGCCTGACACACACTGGCAGCAGGCAGGCAACTGAAATTAGATTAAAGTGTAAAAATTAAATGCAGTTTTTTATGCAAAGTCCTGTGCCGCACGGTATGAGTCGTGGGCACTGGCAGTGGGCACACTACAGTCAGTGGAAGTGGGCCTGACACACACTGGCAGCAGGCAGGCAACTAAAATTAGATTAAAGTCAAAAAATGAAATGCCTTTTTTTAATGCAAAGTCCTGTGCCGCACGGTAAGAGACTGTGCACACTACAGTCTGTGGGCCTGCAGCCTCTCACACACGGGCAGGCCAGGCAACTGCAATATATATATGGAGAAGAAAAATGAAAGCAGACTAATGTAGCAGCCCTAAAAGGGGCTTTTTGGGGTGCTGTGACGCTGTCCTTACAGCAGATGAGTCTGTGGACACAGAACACTGGCTTATCTAACGCTTTCCCTATGAATTCAGAATCATCAGCACAGCAGCAGCTGCAGTCTCCCTGCTCTCACTAACATGCAGCTTCAGAATGAATCTAAGATGGATGCTGTCCCTACTTTTGGATAGGAGGTGGTATGGTCTGGGAGGGAGGGTATGCTGATTGGCTGGAATGTGTCTGCTGACCGTGAGGTACAGGGTTAAAGTTTGCTCAATGATGATGTATAGGAGGCGGACCAAACATCGCATATGTTTGCCCGCCAAGCGATGTTCGCCGGCGAATAGTTCAGGACATCATTAGAGCTCGGCAAGCTCACACACATAACATGCCTTGCCAACGTGTTAAACTTAATGGTTCCGCGGTTTCTCAAAACCTATCCAAATTTGACTGAGCTACTGGTGAAGGTGCGCTGCGTGTGTGCCCATTTCCAAAAGTCATCTACAGCTGCCGCCGGTCTGGCAACGCTGCAGCAGCGCTTGCATATGCCATCTCACCGGCTATTGTGTGACGTAACCACGCGCTTGAACTTCACGTTCCACATGTTGGCCAGGCTTTGTGAACAGCAGAGGGCAGTAGGGAAATACCAGCTGCAACATGGTCGTCGCCTTTCCAGTCAGCTTCCGCTCTTGACAAGTGACGAGTGGGCATGGATGTCTGACCTCTGTGAGGTTTTATGCAACTTTGAGGAATCATAGATGGTGAGCACCGATGCCGCTATTATCAGCGTAACCATCCCACTTCTGTGTCTACTGAAACGCTCGCTGCTCACAATGAAGGTGGACTCTTTGCATGTGGAAGAGGTGGAAATGGGGAAGACAGTACACAGGGTGATAGCCAAACCACCCTCATTTCATCTTTTCAGCGCAAATTGGATGATGAGGAGGAGGAGGAACAGGAGACGGTTGCCTCCGCTACATAGGGTAGTACCCATAGCAGGTTTTTTCCATCTGTTCAACGTGGATGGGCAGAAGAGGAGGAAGAGGATGAGGAGATTAAGAGTCATTCTCCTGATGAGGACAGTGAAGTCTTGTCTGTTGGGACTCTGGCACACATGGCTGACTTTATGTTATGCTGCCTTTCCCGTGACACACGCGATATATGCATTTTGGTCAACACCGATTACTGGTTATTCACCCTTCTCGATCCCCCCTTCTCTCATTCCTATGGTGGAGAGGACTAGTAAAATGGTGCAATACCTGAAGGTCCTTGTGGAAAAATTGCTCCTAAAATTTCCAACTGGCGGCACAGTACGTAGTTCCTTGGGCAACCGAGGAGGGGAGACAAGGGGAATATACAGCAGTTCCAACAGAGGCAGGGTAACACTCTCCAAGGCCTGGGACAGTTTCATTACACCCCGCCGACACCCTCACCCTGATGCGCGGCCTACTGTCACAAGGAGGAAAACATTTTGGAAGATGGTGAAGAAGTACGTAGCAGACCGTGTCTGCGTCCTTAATGATCTCTCTGTGCCTTACAACTATTGGGTGTCCAAGCTGGACACATGGCACGAACTGGCACTCTATGCCTAGGAGGTGCTGGCCTGCCCTCCACCAGGGTTATGTCAGAGCGTGTATTTAGTTCTGCTGGGGACATAAAAACTGAAAAGCGCATCCGCCTGTCAACTGAAAATGCTGACCGGTTGACTCTTATAAAAATGAACAAGGTCTGGATTGTCCCTGACTTCTCTACTCCACCAAAGAAAAGTGGCTGAACATAAAGGCACTTTAAATGTGGCTTTTTTGGTGTATTGAATACACTTTATTTCCATGCACTCCTTCCACCACAACAAAGGGTATATGGTTCAATCTTCCTTTTCTCGTACTCCTCCGCCTTCTCCATCATATCAAAATGCTTATAAGGCTGCCCTCGCTCCTAATGTTTTAGAGGGTCAGCTTAGCAGCAGGCCCTCAAGCATAATTTTTTCGATGGTCAGCTCAGCATCAGGCCCTCACCGATAATTTTTTCCATGGTCAGAACAGCAGCAAGCACTCGCCCCTAATGTTTTAGAGAGTCAGCTCATCGGCAGAACCCTCACCCCTAATGTTTTAAATGGTCAGCTCAGCAGCAGACCTCTCCCATAATTTTTTCCATGGTCAAATCAGCAGCAGGCCCTCGCCCGTAATGTTTTAAATGGTTATATCAGCAGCAAGCCCTCACCCCTAATGTTTCAGATGGTCAGATCAGCAGCAGGCCCTCACCCCTAATGTTTTAGAGGGTCAGCTCACCAGCAGACCCTCAACCATAATTTTTTCGATGGTCAGCTCAGCAGCAGGCCTTCAACCATAATTTTTTCGATGGTCCGCTCAGCAGCAGGCCCTTGCCCATAATTTTTTCCATGGTCAGATCAGCAGCAAGCACTCACCCCTAATGTTTTAGAGAGTAAGCTCAGCAGCAGACCCTCACCCCTAATGTTTTAAATGGTCAGCTCAGCAGCAGGCCCTCTCCCATAATGTTTTCCATGGTCAGATCAGCAGCAGGCCCTCGCCCATAATGTTTTAGAGAATCAGCTCAGCAGCAGACCCTCGCCCCTAATGTTTTAGATGGTTAGATCAGCAGCAGGCCCTCACCCCTAATGTTTTAGAGGGTCAGCTCACCAGCAGACCCTCAACCATAATTTTTTTGATGGTCAGCTCAGCAGCAGGCCCTCGCCCATAATTTTTTCCATGGTCAAATCAGCAGCAGGCCCTCGCCCATAATTTTTTCCATGGTCAAATCAGCAGCAGGCACTCGCCCCTAATGTTTTAGAGAGTCAGCTCAGCAGCAGACCCTCACCCCTAATGTTTTAGCTGGTCAGCTCAGCAGCAGGCCCTCTCCCATAATTTTTTCCATGGTCAGATCAGCAGCAGGCACTCGCCCCTAATGTTTTAGAGAGTCAGCTCAGCAGCAGACCCTCACCCCTAATGTGTTAGATGGTTAGATCAGCAGCAGGCCCTCACCCCTAATGTTTTAGATGGTCAGATCAGCAGCAGGCCCTCACCCCTAATGTTTTAGAGGGTCACCAGCAGGCCCTTGCTCCTTATGTTTTTGAGGGTCTCCAGCAGGCCACCAATCATAATTTTTCAAGGGTGTGTATGATGCCCACCTTTATGTGTAATAAAGGGTGTATTGGAGTGCCGGTTCCTTGTAATTTTTGGCAGCCCTTTCACTTAGTGCATAGGCTTTAAGAGTGCAGGAGTCCCACTACCTGAACAATTGTACCAGGATGTGAATGAGTCCTTCCTTTATGTGATACACAGGTTGTATCAGAGTGTCTCTTCCTTGCAATTCTTGGAATAACTTCACTTTATATACAAGTAAATATACAGGAAAGAATATTTTCTAACAATTTGTTCTCTAAAATCGATTTTATCTTTGGTTTTGTGCGTATTATTGTCAGTCTGTAAAATTGGCATACTACTCAGACAACATCGTACCCAGAAGCAACGTAGAAGTCCAAGATGCATCAAGACGTCCTCCCCATGCTGTTCCCGAACCATTTCAGTGGTGTTTCCATCAATTTCTGAACTTTTCATGTGAACCAGACACCCTCCTCTCTTCAGAGCAGGGGGTGCCTGGTTTAATGCTCGGGTTCTACCATTGACTTCCATTGTGCACTTTGGTGCTCGATCAACACTAATAATGACATAACATAACATATATAAGTCATAAGAGTAGATGCTCCAAAATTGTTATTACATGGTGAATGCAAGAGGTCATTAAAACAGACATGTCAGGAGATGTTATATGTTCTCTTTAAGAGTCCATAAACTAAAATTGAACTCAGGCCGGATATTCTTCATATCTCTACTATCTTCTGTAGGACTAGAATCATACATACATATTTTAATGTAGCTTTTAAAGGATGCATATAAAAATGTTATTTTATATATTTCATTTATTTATGGATCACTGTTAGCTTTAGCAGAATAAAAACATGAAAAATAGCATTAGAATCTACACTAAAACTGTTTGTATGAAGCCAGTATAACAACTTGTAATGGGAATTGCAGCAGTATGTGAGATGGAAGAATGTGACGCTGACTGCTGACTCTGATAGGTAACTTGTACATTCTGAAACACGAATATTATTGACAACCTCTACGTATGGCAAGACCTCTGATCAATAATCTCTGCAAGCTTTCGTTTAAGTCCAGATGTGTCTGCACTTACATTTGCTTGATTTAAATATTTTTTTTTATAAATATTTTAAATAAAATATCACAGCAGGTTTAAAAAATATGGAAAGACGACCATCACAACCATTTGGTGGCTATGAATAACCACATTAGATAGCTCACAAAGTATTGAAAAATAATCTTTTTTTCAAAGCTGGTTATCTTGAACTGCAGAGATATTGAGTAAGAGCAAAGTTAAGGAAGAACAAATCTATATGAAGAAGGTGCTCCAGAATCTGATTCATTCAATCATTTTGTCCATTATTTTTTAAAGTGATTACTGGAGGGAAATTTTTATTAGATTTTAAGCTCTCTAAATCTAAGACAATGGCAAAAGTCAGTCATTAACCAAATAGTAGTGAGTCCTATAGGACTCTGAGGGATTTATTACAAAATACATACAAAAGGACTATGCCTTTAGCCTATTAGTTTGTGCGGGCGGTTAGGTAGTGTTTGAGATAACAGAATATCATCAGCAACAGAGATAGAAAAACATAAGGCAATGGCTGTTTGGACGTTTCATATAGGAACACACTATGTCAAGTTTCCTGTAATAATTACCCTCAGTTCACACTTGCGCGTTTTACAGCGCGTTCGAACGCTCTGTAAAACGCTCAACAGGAGAAAACTCATGTTTCCCTATGGGCATGGTTCTCACCTGAGCGTTTTACAGCGCGTTTGAACGCGCTGTAAAACGCCCTACGCTCAAAGAAGTTCTTGAGCTTCTTTGGGGCGTTTTGTCGCGCAATTGCACCCATAGACTTCAATGGGAACGCGCGTAAAACGCGCGTTTAACACGCGTTAAAGTGTAGATATGCCTTTTTCAATTGGTCTCCAGAGTCACGAACGCGCGTATGACGCGCGTTTCCTATTTGAAAAAACGCGCTGTAATACGCGCGACTAAAACGCGCGTCTCAGAAACGCTCAAGTGTGAACCCAGGGTTTGGCTCTGGCATTTTCATAAACTGCAAGCAGACCTTTAGGCTAGGTTCACACAATGACATTTGTCGCGTGACAATAAGTCGCGCGACAAATAGGGCACAACTTCACTGCAACATTTGTCGCGCGACATTTTGTCGCACTATTGTCACGCGACAATTTTTATAATGGGAGTCTATGGTGTCGCATTGCCACACAAACCCATCTTGAATGGATTTTTTGCGACTGTCACATCGCAGTCGCAGCATGTTACATGTCGCAATGCGACCCCATAGACTCCCATTATAAAAATTGTCGCCCGACAATAGTGCGACAAAATAACGCGTGACAAATGTCGTCCTGTGAACCTAACCTAAATCTCTAGGCAATCAGAAATTCCAGACAATGTGGGTCAGAAATCATTTCTTAATTTATAGGTGCTTTTTCTAGCTTGAACAATATATCTAGGGGTCATTCACTGACTGGCCACCTCTAAGTATATATGCTAACAGATAGGATCTATTTTTGGTAAAGTGACAATATGCTGCAAATAGAAACCAAAAAGTCCATATGGCAAAATTTCCAGATTTAACTAAAAAACTGAAGAAAAAAAATAAAATAATGTTTGGATTCCATACAGTTTATTTTTCATTTTGATATTACAGAAATACAATTTCTGGATTTGTGTCTGAGAGGAAATGTTTCCACACGCAGGGTTAGCACAAATACTTATCGGAAATAACTGGGCGGCAATACAATTCTATATGCACATTCATGCCATCCATCCCATACTGTCCGTAACATTCCAAAGGGAGAACTGATCCGGGCCTGCCGCAATTGTTCTGACAATGATTACTACAAAAAGGAAGCCTATAACATAAAAAACAGACTATTGCGCAGAGCATATACGTCCAACAATATAGAACAGGCGTTTGAAATGGTTTCTGACAAAGACAGGCAGTCTTTAGTTTTTCCCAAACCTCCCTCAGAAAAGAGGTGCCCGGTACCTTTACTCCTAAAAACCAAGCAACACATTCTGTAACACAGTACAGCGAGGAATTCCCTGCGATCTGCAAAATTATCAAAAAATACTTCCATGTCCTTAATTTTGATAGACAGTGGTCTAAAATTGTACCTGATGGTGTAAGATGTGCTGCTAGGAGAGCTCCCACTCTGGGTAACTTAATTAGTCCCAGCTTTTTTTCAGAGACAAAAATCTCACAACCTACATGGCTTCATTTTCTAGGCAGCTTTACCCTAAGTTCACACTTGCGCGTTTTACAGCTCGTTTGAACGCGCTGTAAAACGCTCAACACATGCAAACCAATGCTTCCCTATGGGACTGGTTCACATTTTCGCGTTTTACAGTGCGTTCGAAAGCGCTGTAAAACGCCCTACGCATAAACAAGTACTTGAGCTTTTTTTGGGGCGTTTGTCGTGCGTATTGTGATTGACACCACAGTAGTGGTAGTGGTACCACAGTAGCGTACGACGCGCGTTTCCTATTTGCAAAAACACGCTGTAATACGCGCGAAAAAGAACGCTCAGGTCTGAACCCAGGGTTAGGTGTGGACATAAAAAATGCACTTGTTGTAGACATATGATCATAAACAAGACTTTTAGGTCCACTGCTAATAATAAGGAGTACACCAGATACGTAGTGTATTTAATCACCTATGAAACATGCTCCCTACATTATGTAGGCTGTAGCATAAACCCGTTGAAAAATAGAATATGTAAACACATATCAGATATAGTGATGTCGCGAACATAAAATTTTCAGTTCGCGAACAGCGAACGCAAACTTCCGCAAATGTTCGCGAGCGGGCGAACCAGGCGAACCGCCATAGACTTCAATTGGCAGGCGAATTTTAAAACCCACAGGGACTCTTTCTGGCCACAATAGTGATGAGAAAGTTGTTTCAAGGGGTCTAACACCTGGACTGTGGCATGCCGGAGGGGGATCTATGGCAAAACTCCCATGGAAAATTACGTAGTGGACGCAGAGTCGGGTTTTAATCCATAAAGGGCATAAATCAACTAACATTCCTAAATTGTTTGGAATAACGTGCTTTAAAACATCCAGTGTGTATATACGATCAGGTATGATGTTGTATCGATCAGGTAGTGTAAGGCCCCTTTCACACGGGCGAGTTTTCCGCGCGGGTGCAATGCGTGAGGAGGACGCATTGCACCCGCACTGAATCCGGACCCATTCATTTCTATGGGGCTGTGCACATGAGCGGTGATTTTCACGCATCACTTCTGCGTTGCGTGAAAATCGCAGCATGTTCTATATTCTGCGTTTTCACGCAACGCAGGCCCCATAGAAGTGAATGGGGATGCGGAAAATCGCAAGCATCCGCAACTGAGCGCGGATGCGTTGCGATTTTCCCGCATTGTTGCTTAGCAACGGGACCCAATCTCTATTATTTCCCTTATAACATGGTTATAAGGGAAATAATAGCATTCTTAATAAAGAATGCATTGTTAAATGATGAGGAAGGGGTTAAAAATAATAAAAGTTAACTTACCTTAGCCACTTGATCGCGTAGTCGCGATCTGTCCTCTCTTTCCTGCAGCATCTATGATCTAAAGGACCTGTGATGACGTCACATCACATGGCCCAATCACATGCTCCATCACTATGGTGATGGAGCATGTGATTGGTCCATGTGACCATGTGACATCATCCAAGGTCCTAAACACTATCCTCAGGCTGTGGATAGTGGTTAGGACCTTGGATGATGTCACATGGTCACATGGAATCACATGCTCCATCACCATAGTGATGGAGCATGTGATTGGGCCATGTGATGCTGTGACATCATCACAGGTCCTTTACATCTTTCAAGCTAACGGAGAGGAGGCTGGGCTTCGCGATCAAATGGAACAGGTAAGTAATTATTAGTTTATTATTTTAACTCATTCTGCACCAGTTTAAACATTAGGGAGATGGCCAAGGGTATTATTTTACATTATAACTATGTTATAATGTGAAATAATACCAGCGGGACAATTTCTGACCCAAACATGCACTTCTGTGAAGAAGTGCAGGTTCGGGTCTGGGTACCAAAAGTGCAGATTTTTCTACCGCGCGTGCAAAACGCATGACAGCGCTTTGCACTCGCAGGGAAAAATCGCGGCGATTCCCGCAACGCACCCGCATCTTATCCGGGCGTCAAACATGACGCCCGTGTGCAAGAGGCCTAAGGGTTACGCCCACTTCACTGACATTGACAGACCAAACTCCCCTTTTAATGCACCGCAAACAGTTCATTTGCACAACCACAAACTCCCCATTTGCACAAGGTTGGATACCAAGCTAGCCACGTCCCGGTGATGTCATTGAAGGTTTCTTCCTCCACCCAGCCACGTACAACACCAAGGGTCCCCAAAAGATGAATTGAATTGATTTTTCGAACGGTGAGATGGTTAAAAAAACGCTGGCTCCCTCCCCTTTGTTTTTATCCACGGTGACTGCGTCTGCGCCGTGCAATTTACTGTCACACCCGATATGAGTATAATTTTCTGTAGTACTATTCTCATCAGTTTAATCCCTCTAACGTCCCCAATCTGGGGGCCATTTATTGAATAGATTTTTCGAACGGGAGATGGTTAAAAACGCTGGCTCCCTCCACTCTGTTTTTAAACCACGGTCACTGCGTCTGCGCCGTGCAATTTACTGTCACACCCGATATGAGTGGTATTTTCTGTAGTACTATTCTCATCAGTTTAATCCCTCTAACGTCCCCAATCTGGGTGCCATTTATTGAATAGATTTTTCGAACGGGAGATGGTTAATAAAACGCTGGCTCCCTCCACTCTGTTTTAATCCACGGTCACTGCGTCTGCGCCGTGCAATTTACTGTCACACCCGATATGAGTGGTATTTTCTGTAGTACTATTCTCATCAGTTTAATCCTCTAACGTCCCCAATCTGGGGGCCATTTATTGAATAGATTTTTCGAACGGGGAGATGGTTTAAAAACGCTGGCTCCCTCCACTCTGTTTTAAACCACGGTGACTGCGTCTGCGCCGTGCAATTTACTGTCACACCCGATATGAGTGGTATTTTCTGTAGTACTATTCTCATCAGTTTAATCCCTCTAACATCCCCAATCTGGGGGCCATTTATTGAATAGATTTTTCGAACGGGGAGATGGTTAAAAAAACGCTGGCTCCCTCCACTCTGTTTTAAACCACGGTGACTGCGTCTGCGCCGTGCAATTTACTGTCACACCAGATATGAGTGGTATTTTCTGTAGTACTATTCTCATCAGTTTAATCCCTCTAACGTCCCCAATCTGGGGGCCATTTATTGAATAGATTTTTGAACGGGGAGATGGTTAAAAAAACGCTGGCTCCCTCCACTCTGTTTTAATCCACGGTCACTGCGTCTGCGCTGTGCAATTAACTGTCACACCCGATATGAGTGGTATTTTCTGTAGTACTATTCTCATCAGTTTAATCCCTCTAACGTCCCCGACTCCCTAATCTGGGGGCCATTAATTGAATAGATTTTTCGAACGGGAGATGGTTAAAAAACGCTGGCTCCCTCCACTCTGTTTTAATCCACGGTCACTGCGTCTGCGCCGTGCAATTTACTGTCACACCCGATATGAGTGGTATTTTCTGTAGTACTATTCTCATCAGTTTAATCCCTCTAACGTCCCGACTCCCAATCTGGGGGCCATTTATTGAATAGATTTTTCGAACGGGAGATGGTTAAAAAACGCTGGCTCCCTCCACTCTGTTTTAATCCACGGTCACTGTGTCTGCGCCGTGCAATTTACTGTCACACCCGATATGAGTGGTATTTTCTGTAGTACTATTCTCATCAGTTTAATCCTTCTAACGTCCCCTAATCTGGGGGCCATTTATTGAATAGATTTTTCGAACGGGAGATGGTTAAAAAACGCTGGCTCCCTCCACTCTGTTTTAATCCACGGTCACTGTATCTGCGCCGTGCAATTTACTGTCACACCCGATATGAGTGGTATTTTCTGTAGTACTATTCTCATCAGTTTAATCCCTCTAACGTCCCCGACTCCCAATCTGGGGGCCATTTATTGAATAGATTTTTCGAACGGGGAGATGGTTAAAAACGCTGGCTCCCTCCACTCTGTTTTAAACCACGGTCACTGCGTCTGCGCCGTGCAATTTACTGTCACACCCGATATGAGTGGTATTTTCTGTAGTACTATTCTCATCAGTTTAATCCCTCTAACGTCCCCGACTCCCCAATCTGGGGGCCATTTATTAAATAGATTTTTCGAACGGGGAGATGGTTAAAAAAATGGTTGCTGGCTCCCTCCACTCTGTTTTAAACCACGGTGACTGCGTCTGCGCCGTGCAATTTACTATTACGCTGTAATACGCGCGAAAAAGAACGCTCAGGTCTGAACCCAGGGTTAGGTGTGGACATAAAAAATGCACTTGTTGTAGACATATGATCATAAACAAGACTTTTAGGTCCACTGCTAATAATAAGGAGTACACCAGATACGTAGTGTATTTAATCACCTATGAAACATGCTCCCTACATTATGTAGGCTGTAGCATAAACCCGTTGAAAAATAGAATATGTAAACACATATCAGATATAGTGATGTCGCGAACATAAAATTTTCAGTTCGCGAACAGCGAACGCAAACTTCCGCAAATGTTCGCGAACGGGCGAACCGGGCGAACCGCCATAGACTTCAATTGGCAGGCGAATTTTAAAACCCACAGGGACTCTTTCTGGCCACAATAGTGATGAGAAAGTTGTTTCAAGGGTCTAACACCTGGACTGTGGCATGCCGGAGGGGATCTATGGCAAAACTCCCATGGAAAATTACGTAGTGGACGCAGAGTCGGGTTTTAATCCATAAAGGGCATAAATCAACTAACATTCCTAAATTGTTTGGAATAACGTGCTTTAAAACATCCAGTGTGTGTATACGATCAGGTATGATGTTGTATCGATCAGGTAGTGTAAGGGTTACGCCCGCTTCACTGACATTGACAGACCAAACTCCCCTTTTAATGCACCGCAAACAGTTCATTTGCACAACCGAAAAACTCCACATTTGCACAAGGTTGGATACCAAGCTAGCCACGTCCCGGTGATGTCATTGAAGGTTTCTTCCTCCACCCAGCCACGTACAACACCAAGGGTCCCCAAAAGATGAATTGAATTGATTTTTCGAACGGTGAGATGGTTAAAAAAACGCTGGCTCCCTCCCCTTTGTTTTTATCCACGGTGACTGCGTCTGCGCCGTGCAATTTACTGTCACACCCGATATGAGTATAATTTTCTGTAGTACTATTCTCATCAGTTTAATCCCTCTAACGTCCCCAATCTGGGGGCCATTTATTGAATAGATTTTTCGAACGGGGAGATGGTTAAAAAAACGCTGGCTCCCTCCACTCTGTTTTAATCCACGGTCACTGCGTCTGCGCCGTGCAATTTACTGTCACACCCGATATGAGTGGTATTTTCTGTAGTACTATTCTCATCAGTTTAATCCTTCTAACGTCCCCGACTCTGCAATCTGGGGGCCATTTATTGAATAGATTTTTCGAACGGGGAGATGGTTAAAAAAACGCTGGCTCCCTCCACTCTGTTTTAAACCACGGTCACTGCGTCTGCGCCGTGCAATTTACTGTCACACCCGATATGAGTGGTATTTTCTGTAGTACTATTCTCATCAGTTTAATCCCTCTAACATCCCCGACTCCCCAATCTGGGGGCCATTTATTGAATAGATTTTTCGAACGGGGAGATGGTTAAAAAAACGCTGGCTCCCTCCACTCTGTTTTAATCCACGGTCACTGCGTCTGCGCCGTGCAATTTACTGTCACACCAGATATGAGTGGTATTTTCTGTAGTACTATTCTCATCAGTTTAATCCCTCTAACGTCCTCAATCTGGGGGCCATTTATTGAATAGATTTTTCGAACGGGGAGATGGTTAAAAAAACGCTGGCTCCCTCCACTCTGTTTTAATCCACGGTCACTGCATCTGCACCGTGCAATTTACTGTCACACCCGATATGAGTGGTATTTTCTGTAGTACTATTCTCATCAGTTTAATCCCTCTAACGTCCCCGACTCCCCAATCTGGGGGCCATTTATTGAATAGATTCTTCGAACGGGGAGATGGTTAAAAAAACGCTGGCTCCCTCCACTCTGTTTTAAACCACGGTCACTGCGTCTGCGCCGTGCAATTTACTGTCACACCCGATATGAGTGGTATTTTCTGTAGTACTATTCTCATCAGTTTAATCCCTCTAACGTCCCCGACTCCCCAATCTGGGGGCCATTTATTAAATAGATTTTTCGAACGGGGAGATGGTTAAAAAAAAGGTTGCTGGCTCCCTCCACTCTGTTTTAAACCACGGTGACTGCGTCTGCGCCGTGCAATTTACTGTCACACCCGATATGAGTGGTATTTTCTGTAGTATTATTCTCATCAGTTTAATCCCTGTTACGTCCCATATCAGGGATTGCCTTTTGTGAAAAAAAATTTAGGCCGGGTACCTTCGACTGCCTTCACAGTGACAGACCAAACTCTCATACACTAAACTGAATTGATTTCAGGAACCGGGAGATGGAAAAAGCAGCTTGGTCGGTCCTCTTACTCCCAAATTGGGGCACTGCGCGTGCACAGAGCAATGTGCTGTGACACCCTATATGAGTGGTGTCTTAACTAGTACTATTCCTATCAGTTTAATCCCTGTTACGGACCCTATCCGGTCGAATTGATTAACCATTGTCGAATTAGCGAACCATTACGACATCATGAAATAATTTAGTTCTGAGCTCTGTACTTGCTTTGTATTGGAATTGATGGGGATTTTTTAATTGCCTGCATCATTTCTAATAAACTATTAAGAGACTTTATTATGATTTTTTATTTTATGTATTAAAAACCCATACAACATATAAAAAAATGTAAATTAATGTTTTTCTATGAAATATTATCCAGCCGTCCGATCGCTTTTGGTCTGACCATAATGAAGCAACGGCCTTATCATCTGGGGTGTGGCAACATTGCCAACACACTTATAGAGGTGATGATGATTGCTTCATTGTGATACGTAAGCCCCATCACCACAACAAGGTAACGATCACGAAGGGAATTGACACTTGTATGTGCCTTTTTTTTTTGGTTTGTTTTTGCAGCCACAGTGCTGCACCATAGGACAGAAAAATTAGGCATGTACACATGCCTGAAAAATAATGGCACTGTTGCAGCCGCTATTGTAGCAGCGGCCGGAAAAATTTATGTTTTCCAGGCAGAAAAGTGACTAAAACATTGCGGCTTGAACCCTAGTTGGTGGTGGAGAATTCACGAAAGTCATCCGGTATGCAGACATTAAATACAGCAGCGTGGGGACCATTTTGAGGCCAAGGCATGTAATCAGGCCTTTTGTTAGTCAAACGTATCCCCACTG
The DNA here is from genome assembly GCA_033119425.1 of Bufotes viridis. NCBI lineage: Eukaryota > Metazoa > Chordata > Amphibia > Anura > Bufonidae > Bufotes > Bufotes viridis. The sequence goes on along the minus strand of CM065592.1, from coordinate 218,763,116 downwards.
TCAGTCCCTTCGGGATCCATGCCTCATTCATCTTTATGAAGGTGAGGTAATCAACACTTTTTGACCGAGGCGACTTCTCTTGTCAGTGACAATGCCTCCTGCTGCACTGAAGGTCCTTTCTGACAGGACACTTGAAGCAGGGCAGGCCAGAAGTTCTATCGCGAACTGGGATAGCTCAGGCCACAGGTCAAGCCTGCACACCCAGTAGTGAAGGGGTTCATTGCTCCTCAGAGTGTCGATATCTGCTGTTAAGGCGAGGTAGTCTGCTACCTGTCGGTCGAGTCGTTCTCTAAGGCTGGATCCCGAAGGGCTGTGGCGATGAGTAGGACTGAAAAAGCTCTGCATGTCCTCCATCAACAACACATCTGTAAATCGTCCAGTCCTTGCCGCCGTGGTAGGAGGAGGATTACACTCACCTCTTCCCCTGTTAGATTCCCGTTGTGCTGTGACATCCCCTTATAAGCTGTGTAAAGCATATTTTTAGTTTGGTTTTGAACTGCTGCATCCTTTCCGACTTTCGGTAATTTGGTAACATTTCTGCCACTTTCTGCTTATACCGGGGTCTAGTAGCGTGGCCACCCAGTACAGATCGTTCTCCTTTATCCTTTTTATACGTGGGTCCCTCAACAGACATGACAGCATGAAAGACCCCATTTGAACAAGGTTGGATGCAGAGCTACTCATTTCCCGTTCCTCGTCCTCACTGATGTCATTGACGGTCTGTTCTTCCCCCAGCCACGTACAACACCATGGGTCCCAGATAGATGACAAAAACGAGCACCCTGGGGTGCCTGCTGTGGTTGGTCTTCCTCCTCCTCAAAGCCGCCACATTCCTCCTCTGACTCCTCTTCCTCATACTCCTCTTCCAGCGTTGCTGCAGGTCCGGCAAGCGATGATGACAAGGCTGTTTCTGGTGGTGATGGTGACCACAACTCTTCCTCTTCCTCTTCACGCTCATCTACAGCCTGATCCAGAACTCTTCGCAGGGCACGCTCCAGGAAGAAAACAAATGGGATGAGGTCGCTGATGGTGCCTTCGGTGCGACTGACTAGGTTTGTCACCTCCTCAAAAGGACGCATGAGCCTACAGGCATTGCGCATGAGTGTCCAGTAACGTGGCAAAAAGATTCCCAGCTCCGCAGAGGCTGTCCTAGCACCCCGTTCATTCAAATACTCGTTGACGGCTTTTTCTTGTTGGAGCAGGCGGTCGAACATTAGGAGTGTTGAATTCCAACATGTCGGGTTGTCACATATCAAGCGCCTCACTGGCATGTTGTTTTGCCGCTGAATATCGGAAAAGTGCGCCATGGCCGTGTAGGAACGCCTGAAATGGCCACACACCTTCCTGGCCTGCTTGAGGACGTCCTGTAAGCCTGGGTACTTAGACACAAAACGTTGTACGATGAGATTCAACACATGTGCCATGCACGGCACATGTGACAACCTGCCCAAATTTAATGCCGCCAACAGATTGCTTCCATTGTCACACACCACTTTGCCGATCTCCAGTTGGTGCGGGGTCAGCCACTGATCCACCTGTGCATTCAGGGCGGACAGGAGTGCTGGTCCTGTGTGGCTCTCTGCTTTCAGGCAAGTCAACCCCATGATAGCGTGACACTGTCGTATCCGGGATGTGGAATAGCCCCTGGGGAGCTGGGGGGAATCAGTTGATGTGCAGCCAGACGCCGCAGCAGAAGAGGACTCAGCCGAGGAGGATATTGAAGAGGATGGAGTAGGAGTAGAGGAGGTGGCAGTAGGTCTGCCTGCAAGTCGTGGTGGTGTCACCAACTCCGCTGCGGAGCCACACATTCCATGCTTGTCAGCCGTCAGCAGGTTGACCCAATGCGCAGTATACGTGATATACGTGCCCTGACCGTGCTTTGCAGACCAGGTATCAGTGGTCAGATGGACCCTTGCCCCAACACTGTATGCCAGAGATGCCATGACTTCCTTTTCAATGACATGGTAGAGGTTTGGGATTGCCTTTTTGAAAAAAATTTCGTCCGGGTACCTTCCACTGTGGTGTCCCAATAGCGACAAATTTTTGAAGGCCTCAGACTCTACCAGCTGGTATGGTAAAAGCTGGCGGGCTAAGAGTTCCGTCAAGCCAGCTGTCAGTCGCCGGGCAAGGGGGTGACTTTGTGACATTGGCTTCTTATGCTCAAACATGTCCTTGACAGACACCTGACTGTGGGCAGATGAGCAGGAACTGCTGAAGGTGAGAGATGGAGTGGCGGGTGGTTGAGAGGGGGCAGGGAGGACAGCAGTGGTTGACGTGGCTGAAGATGCTGGACCAGGAGGAGCATGGTGGCTTTGAGTTTGTGTGCTGCTTGTACTCATGTGTTGATCCCATAGGCGTTTGTGATGTGAGATCATGTGCCTTCGCAAAGCAGTTGTACCAAGGTGGGTGTTGGACTTCCCACGACTCAGTTTCTTTTGGCACAGGTTGCAAATGGCATTGCTTTTATCAGAGGCAGACACACAAAAAAAATGCCACACTGCTGAGCTTTGCAATGACGGCATTCTAGTGGTGGCAACAGCATGCGTTGACTGGTGTGCTTTCTGGCTGACCCCAGGTGCCGATACATGCTGTCTGACTGTGCCACTAACTCCTTGCGACGACCTCCCCCTGCTTCCAACTCGTCTCCTCATTCTCTCTGTCTCCCCTTCAGAACTTTCCCCCTCTTCTTCTCTTCGAGCAGGCACCCACGTGGCATCCGTGGACACATCGTCATCATCAACCGCTTCACTTGTATCTGACACCTCAGCAAAGGAAGCAGCAGCGGGTACAACATCATCATCATCATCATCACACTGTACGTCCATGTGTGTAATCCTGCCTGACTGAGACATATCCCGTAATCTACATCATCTGGCAATAATGGTTGCGCATCACTAATTGCATCCAACTGATGTGTAAATAACTCCTCTGACGGATCAAGTGAAGCGGCTGTGGTGGCTGTGGTGGTAGTGGTGGTGGTGGCGACGGGCGGGTGCGTGGTAACTTGAGAGCAGGTGACCGAAGCTGAGCTGGAGGAGGATGGTGCGTCAAGGTTCTTAGCGGAAGCTGTTGAAGATTGGGTGTCCTGTCTAAGCCAGTCAACTACGTCCTCTGAATTTTTCGGGTTCAGGGTACATGGCCTCTGAAAACTGGGCATTATTCCAGGGACAGTGGAAATCACAGCACCACGACCACGACGGCCCCTGCGGTGTGGCCTGCCTCTGCCTGTCATTTTTTTAGATAAGTGGTACTACGCGTGCTAGGTACTGTGCCACCCGGTATGAGTGGTTGGCACTGGCAGTGGGCACACTACAGTCAGTGGAAGCGGGCCTGACACACACTGGCAGCAGGCAAGCAACTGAATTTAGACTACTGTCTAAAAATTAAATGCCTTATTTATCGGCAAGCTACTGTGCCACCTGGTATGAGTGGTTGGCACTGGCAGTGGGCACACTACAGTCAGTGGAAGAGGGCCTGACACACACTGGCAGCAGGCAAGCAACTGAATTTAGACTACTGTCTAAAAATGAAATGCCTTATTTATTGGCAAGCTACTGTGCCACTCGGTATCAGTGGTTGGCACTGGCAGAGGGCACACTACAGTCAGTGGAAGCGGGCCTGACACACACTGGCAGCAGGCAAGCAACTGAATTTAGACTACTGTCTAAAAATGAAATGCCTTATTTATCGGCAAGCTACTGTGCCACCCGGTATCAGTGGTTGGCACTGGCAGTGGGCACACTACAGTCAGTGAAAGCGGGCCTGACACACACTGGCAGCAGGCAAGCAACTGAATTTAGACTACTGTCTAAAAATTAAATGCCTTATTTATCGGCAAGCTACTGTGCCACCCGGTATCAGTGGTTGGCACTGGCAGTGGGCACACTACAGTCAGTGGAAGAGGGCCTGACACACACTGGCAGCAGGCAAGCAACTGAATTTAGACTACTGTCTAAAAATTAAATGCCTTATTTATCGGCAAGCTACTGTGCCACCCGGTATCAGTGGTTGGCACTGGCAGTGGGCACACTACAGTCAGTGGAAGAGGGCCTGACACACACTGGCAGCAGGCAAGCAACTGAATTTAGACTGCTGTCTAAAAATTAAATGCCTTATTTATCGGCAAGCTACTGTGCCACCCGGTATCAGTGGTTGGCACTGGCAGTGGGCACACTACAGTCAGTGGAAGAGGGCCTGACACACACTGGCAGCAGGCAAGCAACTGAATTTAGACTACTGTCTAAAAATTAAATGCCTAATTTATCGGCAAGCTACTGTGCCACCCGGTATCAGTGGTTGGCACTGGCAGTGGGCACACTACAGTCAGTGGAAGAGGGCCTGACACACACTGGCAGCAGGCAAGCAACTGAATTTAGACTACTGTCTAAAAATGAAATGCCTTATTTATCGGCAAGCTACTGTGCCACCCGGTATCAGTGGTTGGCACTGGCAGTGGGCACACTACAGTCAGTGGAAGTCAGCCTGACACACACTAGCAGCAGGCAAGCAACTGAAATTACACTAAAGTGTAAAAATTAAATGCCTTTTTGATGCAAAGTCCTGTGCCACACGGGATGACAGGGGTGGGCACTGGCAGTGGGCACACTACAGTCAGTTGAAGTCGGCCTGACACACACTAGCAGCAGGCAAGCAGCTGAAATTAAACTAAAGTGTAAAAATTAAATGCCTTTTTTATGCAAAGTCCTGTGCCAGCCGGTATGAGTGGTGTGCACTGGCAGTGGGCACACTACAGTCAGTGGAAGTCAGCCTGACACACACTGGCAGGCAACTAACCTTAGATTAAAGTGTAAAAATTAAGTGCTTTTTTTTTATGCAAAGTCCTGTGCCACACGGGATGACAGGGGTGGGCACTGGCAGTGGGCACACTACAGTCAGTTGAAGTCGGCCTGACACACACTAGCAGCTGGCAAGCAGCTTAAATTACACTAAAGTGTAAAAATTAAATGCTTTTTTTTATGCAAAGTCCTGTGCCAGCCGGTATGAGTGGTGGGCACTGGCAGTGGGCACACTACAGTCAGTGGAAGTCAGCCTGACACACACTGGCAGGCAACTAACCTTAGATTAAAGTGTAAAAATTAAATGCCTTTTTTTGATGCAAAGTCCTGTGCCACACGGAATGACAGGGGTGGGCACTGGCAGTGGGCACACTACAGTCTGTGGGCCTGCAGCTCCTCACACACAGGCAGGCCAGGCTGTCAGGTAAGGACGCTGTCCTTACAGCAGAGATCAGATGAGTCTTTCAGGACTGGAGTGGACACTGAATTCACTAGCCTAGCTATCGATTTCCCAATTAAATCAGCAGCAACTACACTCTCCCTCCTCTCACTAAGACTGCAGCTTCAGAATGAATCTAAAATGGATGCTGTGCAGGAGGTGGGAGGGTCTGGGAGGGAGGGTATGCTGCTGATTGGCTGGAATGTGTCTGCTGACTGTGAGGTACAGGGTCAAAGTTTGCTCAATGATGATGTAGAGGGGGCGGACCGAACATCGCATATGTTCGCCCGGTAGAGGCGAACGCGAACAAGCTATTTTCGCCGGGAACTGTTCGCCGGCGGATAGTTCGGGCCATCTCTAATCAGATACACAGCACTATGAAAGCTGCAACATTTCAGCAGCCAGCTTACATTTTGCTATTTTACATGCAGGGGATGTTTCCAGCTTAAAGGTACAGGGTATAGAAAGAGTGTTCTTACCACCCAGAGGGGGGGATCACAGAAAGAAACTCCTGACTAGAGAAGCTTTCTGGATCTTCCAGCTGGGGTCACGTCAACCAGAAGGACTAAATAAACGGCATGATCTCATATTACAATATTAGATATGCTCACTCTCTGCTCTCATGTGAGCAGATTCCTATGTAGATCAATTGTAACATCAATTAACTATTTTCTGCCTTTATAGGAATAGATCCATATAAAGTGCAAACTGACTGCTCTGTATAAGTTTTTATATGCTTTTATGTCACAGTTCACACTCATGTTTTTTCTCTCTTTTTTTTCTTCCTTTTTCTTATATGCATGTATTTTCTTTTTTGGCTTGTTGGTAATTTTAACTGAGGTTACTGCATGATTGCCTCCTGACACATCCCCCTCCCAGGTGATACCTATCAGTCTGTGTTTGAGAAGGTGTATATCAGGAGGTGTTTTTTCATTCTATCTTTGTGCTTGTCATGAGGAAGGACCCACATGTACTAGAGGTCTGAAACGCATAACTGCACACGTCGTGTCATATGGAAGTTTTATAACCGCTGGAATAAAGTCCGAAATATTTTTCACCTGAGCTGGATTTTTCTCTTTTGCGCTTGGACTATTTCCACATCCAGGTGCGGCATCCGTGCCCAGAGGGTGTTTTCTACAGGTGAGAGCTGCCTTACTTTGCTATATTTGTAAATAAAAAACATGCTGTAGGACACTGTGGATCAAATATCGCAGAAACTGAAAATATACAGTTATACTTAGAAAAGGCATCAACATGAGTGATTGGATTCATTTATCAGATCTTTTGGTTAAAGGTAAGGGTGCTCAATAGACAGCCTCTTTCATAGGCAGATTGGCCCTAGATTCTACAGGGAAATTTCCCAGTGGTCTGATGCCCAGAGGGCCACTTTATCCCTCCCCTTTTCCATTAGAAAGGTATATAAAGATCTGATGCTCTTAGCATTAATTAATGTAGGAGCATCAGGCACTTATGCACCTGGCCAGTAGCTGAAAATGCCCTCCTGAATTCAATTATACTGCCAATCTCAGGATGATGATACAGCTTCATATTGTGATACAGGTGGCAGTATTTTTGTGCTTTACTGTGGTACATATTTTTTTCCCAGAGGCAGCATTTTGTGTTGGACTGTGGTATTTGGTTCTGCTGGGGTAATATTTTGTGTTGCACTACGGTATTGCTAGCCCTACCTACATCTGTTGTCCCACCTTCTCTCAATTTGGACTCTCCTACAACATGAGGCCCCTTTTAATATTAAGTTCGCAGTCTTCCACTGCCTTCTGTGAAATTGTATTTATGATGCCTTACATTGCACGTTCTCACAGATACAAATGTATTTATAGGGCTTCCTGTCATGTGACCTTCACTCTTTTGAATGTATCATTATTATTATTAGAGATAAGCGAATTTTTCCAAAATTTGATTCGGCCAGTTTGCTGAATTTTCCGTAAAAATTTGCTTCGATCTGAATTTATTTGCGGCAAGTCTTGTTAAAATAAAGCCATTTCCAGACTGCAGAGAGCCATTATAGGGGTGTAGAACACTGTGCCTTGCAGTAAAACACATAGGGAATCTTCTGTGGTAGTGAAATAATACTGTGAGTCAGTATGACATGCAGATGACAGGCGTCACTCTTAGAATCACTGCACACTTCACTTATTTGGGCAGTCACGTGGCCCAAACTGACCAAATGTTAGAGTCAAGAAGAAGCGCATTTCTTTTAAACCCTCGTCAACTGATTCCACATAGATGTCTACAGAACTTGTTCTATTAAACGCATATACAAGTAGAGTCCCCCGACAGAGTGGAGAGGGTGTCAGCAGTAAGTTTGTGTTGACCTCACTGATTAATTTGCCCTTCCTCTGATCCATCAGAACAATAACCCACAAAAAAGGATCCTATCTGTGGAGCATCTGCCTTCACTCAGTCAGCTTGCTCAATAATCCATAAGTATTGCTAATGCCAAATAAAATAGGAGTGGCTCTAAAACAGAGATGACACAGGAATGGAATGTTTGCATGTCTTCTGTGTTTTCTACCCACTCCTGCTTTTGGCTACCAAATCATAAGCCAATTCTGATGGGACCATACAGGCCTTACAGCTGCTACACAGACAGTATCCGTTGTGCGTCTCATTTTTCCTTCCTTCTGACAGATCAGAAGAAAGGTCAAATAAATGATGATGTCAGCGAGACCAAAAGGCAGAATAGTAGCCCAGTCATGAAGTTGGGAGGGTGGGAACAGCATTAGAAGTCCACAGAGTGGCCAAATGTTAGTCTGGAGGTGGCGGCAGCATCAGGAGGCAACAGAGTGGCACAATGACAGAGTCTGCAGGTGGCGGCAGTAGTAGCAGCATCAGGAGAAGGCCACCGAGTGTCACAATGACAGAGTTTGGACTTGGTAGTAGTATGAGGAGGCCACCTATTGGCACAATGACAGAGTTCACAGCAGTATGAGAAAGTCACCGAGTGGCACAATCACAGAGTGTGGAGTTGGCATCAGTATGAGGAGGCCACCGAGTGGCACAATGACAGAAATTGGAGGTGGCAGCATTATGAGGAGGCCACCAAGTTGCACAATGACAGAGTGTGGTAGATCTGCCGGTGGCGGCAGCAGCAGTGGCAGCAACAGGAGAAGGAAACCGAATGGCACAATGACAGAGTCTGGAGTTGGCAACAGTGTGAGGAGGCCAACGAGTGGCAAAATGACAGAGTGTGGAGGTGGCAGCAGTAGGTTGAGGCTACCAAGTGGTACAATGACAGAACCTTCAGGGGTCGGCATCAGCAGTAGCAGCATCAGGAGAAGACCACCAAGTGGCACAATGACAGAGTGTGGAGTTGGCATCAGTATGAGGAGACTATCGAGTGGCAAAATCAGAGTCTGGAGTTGGCAGCAGTATGAGAAGGACACTGAGTGGCACAATGACAGAGTGGGGAGTTGGCAGCAGTAAGTGTAGACCACCAAGTGGCACAATGACAGACTCTGGAGTTGGCAGCAGTGTGAGGAGACCACCGAGTGGCACAATCACAGAGTGTGGAGTTGGCATCAGTATGAGGAGGCCACAGAATGGCAAAATCACAGAGTCTGGAGTTGGAAGACATATAAGGAGGCCACGAGTGGCACAATGACAGATTCTGGAGTTGGCCGCAGTATGAGGAAGGCCACCGGGTAGCACAATGACAGAATCTGGAGGTGGCGGCAGCAGCAGTAGCAGAAACAGGAGAAGGCCACCGAATGGCACAAGGACAAAGTCTGGAGTTGGCAGCAGTAGGAGGAGGCCACCGAGTTGGCACAATGACAGAAATTGGAGGTGGCAGCATTATGAGGAGGCCACCGAGTTGCACAATGACAGAGCCTGCAGGGGATGGCACAGCAGTAGCAGCATAAGAAGAAGGCCACCGAGTGGCACAATGAGAGTCTGGAGTTGGCAGCAGTATGAGGAGGCCACCAAGTGGCACTATGACAGAGTGTGGAGTTTGAAGAAGTATGAGGAGGCCACCGAGTGGCACAATGACAGAATCTGGAGTTGGCAGAAGTATGAGTAGGCCAACGAGTGGCACAGTGACAGAATCTGGAGTTGGCAGCAGTATGAGTAGGCCAACGAGTGGCACAATGACAGAGTCTAAAGTTGGCAGCAGAATGAGGAGGCCACCGATTAGCACAAGGACAGAATCGGGAGGTGGCGGCAGTAGCAGCAACAGGAGATGGCCACCGAATGGCACAATGAGAGAGCCTTCAGGGGTTGACAGCAGCAGTAGCAGCCTCAGGAGAAGGTCACCGAACGGCACAATAACAGAGTCTGGAGTTGGCAACCGTATGAGGAGGCCACCAAGTGGCAAAATGACAGAGGCTGCAGAGGTCGGCAGCAGCAGTAGCAGCATCAGGAAAAAGCCCCCAGGTGGCACAATGACAGAATCTGGAGTTGGCAGCAGTATGAGTAGGCCATCGAGAGCTCCAACGACAGAATCTGCCGGTGGCGGCAGCAGCAGTGGCAGCAACAGGAGAAGGTCCCCGAACTGCAAAATCACAGAGTCTGGAGTTGGAAACAGTATGAGGAGGCCACCGAGTGGCAAAATTACAGAGTGTGGAGGTGGCAGCAGTAGGTGAAGGCCACCAAGTGGCACAATGACAGAGCCTGAAGGGGTCGGCAGCAGCAGTAGCAGCATCAGGAAAAAACCACCAAGTGGCACAATGACAGAGTGTGGGGTTGGCAGCAGTATGAGGAGACCACCGAATGGCACAATGACAGAGTGTGGAGGTTGCAGCAGTATGAAGAGGCCACAAGTGGCACAATGACTGAGTCTGGATTTGGCAGCAGTATGAGGAGACCGAATGGCACAATGACAGTGTGGAGGTGGCAGCAGAATGAGGAGGCGACCAAGTGGCACAATGACGGTGCCTTCGGGGGTTGGCAGCAGCAGTAGCTGCCTCAGGAGAGGGCCACCGAGTGGCACAATGACAGAGTGTGGAGTTTGAAGAAGTATGAGGAAGCTAACCGAGTGGCACAATGACAGAATTTGCCAGTGGCGGCAGCAGCAGTGGCAGCAACAGGAGAAGGCCACCGAACTGCAAAATCAGAGTCTGGAGGTGGCAGCAGTATGTTGAGGCCACCGAGTGGCACAATAACAGTCTGGAGTTGGCAGCAGTATATTGAGGCCACCGAGTGGCACAATAACAGCGTCTGGAGTTGGCAGCAGTATGAAGAGGCCACCAAGTGGCAAAATGACAGAATTTGGAGGAGGCAGCAGTATGTGGAGGCCACCAAGTGGCACAATGACAGAGCCTTCAGGGGTTGGCAGCAGCAGTAGCAGCCTCATGAGAAAGCCACCGAGTGGCACAATGACAGTGTGGAGTTTGCAGAATTTATGAGGAGGCCAACGAGTGGCACAATGAGATAGTCTGGAGTTTGCAGCAGTGTGAGTAGGCCGCCAAGTGGCAAAATGACATAGTTTCGAGTTGGCAGCAGTATTTGGAGGCCAACGAGTGTCACAATGACAGAGTGTGGAGGTGGCAGCAGTATGTGTACGCCACCAAGTGGCACAATGACAGAGTCCGGAGTTGGCAGCATTATGAGGAGACCACAGAGTGGCACAATAGCAGAATCTGGAGTTGGTAGCAGTATGAGGAGGCCACCGATTGGCACAATGACAGAGTCTGGAGTTCACAGCAGTATGAGGATGTCACGAGTAGCACAATGACAGAGTGTGGAGGTGGCAGCAGTATGAGGAGGCCACCGAATGGCAAAATCACAGAGTCTGGAGTTGGCAGACATCTGAGAAGGCCAGGAGTGGTACAATGACAGATTCTGGAGTTGGCATCAGTATGAGGAGGCCACCGAGTAGCACAATGACAGAATCTGGAGGTGGTGGCAGCAGCAGTAGCAGAAACAGGAGAAAACCACCGAATGGCACAAGGACATAGTCTGGATTTGGCAGCTGTATGAGGAGGCCACCGAGTTGGCACAATGACATAGAGTGGGGGTGGCAGAAGTATGTGGAAGCCACCAAGTGGCACAATGACAGAGCCTGCAGGGGATGGTAGCAGCATAAGAAGGCGGCCACTGAGTGGCACAATGACAGAGTTTGGAGTTGGCAGTAGAGATGTCCCGAAGTATTCGCCGGCAAATAGTTCCTAGCGAACATCGTATGATCGCGTTCGCCGTGGTGGGCGAACATATGTGATGTTTCGGTCCGCCCCTATACATCATCATTGAGAAAACTTTGACCCTGTACCTCACAGTCAGCAGACACATTCCAGCCAATCAGGATACCCACCCTCCCACCTCCTATCAAAAAGCAAGGACAGCATCCATCTTAGATTCATTCTGAAGCTGCAGTGTTAGTTAGAGCAGGGAGAGTGCTGCTTAATTAATAGTTAAAGCGTTAGCTTGGCCAGTGTTCTGTGTCTCTCCAGTCCTCAAAGAATCATCATCACCTCTTTCACACGAGCATGTCCGGATTAGGTCCAGATGCGTTGTGCATGCGTTCAGTGAAAACTGTGCGATTTTGCAGGCAAAGCAATTCAGTTTTGCTTGAGATTGCGTTCAGTTGTTCAGTCTTTTCCGCGCGGGTGCAATGCGTTTTGATGCGTTTTTCACGCACGTGATAATAAAACTAAAGGTTTACAGACAACATCGCCTAGCAACCATCAGTGAAAAACGCAACGCACCCGCACTTGCTTGCGGATGCAATTCCTTTTTTCACGCAGCCGCATTCACTTCTATGGCCCCTTTCACACAGGCAAGTTTTCCTCGCCGTTGCAATGCATGATGTGAACGCATTGCACCCGCACTGAATCCTGACCCATTCATTTCAATGGGTCTGTGTACATGAGCGTTTTTTTCACGCATCACTTGTGTATTGTGTGAAAATCGCAGCATGTTCTATATTCTGCGTTTTTCATGCAGCTCTAGGGGCTGCGTTAAAAACGCATTGCATCCGCAAGCAAGTGCAGGTGCGTTGCTTTTTTCACTGATGGTTGATAGGAGATGTTGTTTGTAAACCTTCAGTTTTTTATCACGCGCATGAAAAACGCCTCAAAACGCATTGCACCAGCGCGGAAAACTCGCTTGTGTGAAAGGGGCCATCTGCTGTAAGGACAGCGTGCTGACAGCACCCCAAAAAGCCCTTTTTAAGGCAGGTACATCAGTCTGCTTTTATTTTTTTTCCCTATATATATATTGCAGTTGCCTTCACATGTGTGAGAGGCCGCAGGCCCACAGACTGTACTGTGTGCACACCACTCATATAGGGTGGCACAGTACCTTGCAGATAAAAAAGTAATTTAATTTTTACCCTTTAATATAATTTCAGTTGCCTGCCAGTGTGTGTCAGGCCCACAGACTGTACTGTGCTCACTGCCAGTGCCCACCACTCATATCGGGTGGCACAGTACCTTGCAGATAAAAAGGTCCTTTAATGTTTACCCTTTAATATAATTGCAGTTGCCTGCCAGTGTGTGTCAGGCCCACTGACTGTACTGTGCCCACTTCCCACCACTCATCTGGGTGGCACAGTACCTTGCAGATAAAAGTAATTTAATTTTTACCCTTTAATATAATTGCAGTTGCCTGCCAGTGTGTGTCAGGCCCAAAGACTGTACTGTGCCCACTGCCCACCACTCATATCCGGTGGCTCAGTACCTTGCAGATAAGAGTCATTTAATTTTTACACTTTAATATAATTGCAGTTGCCTGCCAGTGTGTGTCAGGCCCAAAGACTGTACTGTGCCCAGTGCCCACCCACTCATATCGGGTGGCTCAGTACCTTGCATATAAAAGTCATTTAATTTTTACCCTTTAATATAATTTAAGTTGCCTGCCAGTGTGTGTCAGGCCCAAAGACTGTACTGTGCCCACTGCCAGTGCCCACCCACTCATATCGGGTGGCACAGTACCTTGCACAGCGCATGCGCAGTGACCTAAAATTCAAACGAAGCGGACCGAGCATGGGTCTTTTTCCATCTCCCGGTTCCAAAAATCTATTCACTACACTGGCCCTGGCCCTGATAAGGGACAAAACAGAGATTAAACTGATAGAAATAGTACTTAGTTAACACTAGTTGCATTGGTGGCAAATTCCATTGCAAGTGCCCAAAATTATAAGGAAGCGGACAGAGCAAGCTTTTTTCTCTATCTCCCCATGCAAGGATTTAATTCAATACACGTCCCCTGATACGGGACATAACAAAGATTAAAATGGTAAGAATAGTAGTTCATACTATTTGTATTGGTGGCACAGTACATTGCGCGGTGTACGCGCAGTGCCCCAAATTGGAAGTAAGAGGACCGACCAATCATCTTTTTCCATCTCCCAGTTCCTAAAATCTATTCGATACACAGGGATTAAACTGATAGGAATAGTTCGACTTAACACACCACTCATATAGGGTGGCACAGTACATTGCACGGCGCACGCGGAAGGGAGGAAGAGGACCGACCAACCATCTTTTTCCATCTACCGGTTCCTAAAATCTACTCCATACACCAGACCCTGATAGGGGACAAAACGGAGATTAAACTGGTAAGAACAGATTTTTTTAATTGAAAAAAAAGAGGACAGATTCTGCGGAGCTGGGTATTTTTTGGGCACGTTACTGAACGCTCATGCACAATGGCTGTAGGCTCATGCGTCCTTTTGAGGAGGTGACAAACCTGATCAGTCAAACCCAAGGCAGCATCATCAACCACATCCCATATGCGTTTTTCTGGAGTGTGCCCTGCGAAGAGTGCTGGATCAGGCAGTAGATAAGCATGAAGAGGAAAAGTTGTGGTCACCATCACTACCAGAAGCAGCCTTGTCGTCGTCGATTGCTGGACCTGCGGCAACGCAGAGAGAGGAGACTGAAAAAGAAGAGTCAGAGGAGGAAGGTGGCTTTGAGGAGGTTGAAGACCAAGCACAGCAGGCGTCACAGGGGGCTTGTTGTCACCTTTCGGGGACCCTTGGTGTTGTACGTGGCTGGGTGGAGGAAGAGACCTTCAATGACGTCAGTGAGGACAAGGAACGCGACATGGCTAGCTTGGTATCCAACCTTGTGCAAATGGGGAGTTTGCAGTTGTGCAAATGGACTGTTTGCAGTGTGTTAAACGGGGAGTTTGGTCTGTTAGAGTTTGGTCTGTCACTGTGAAGCGGGCGTAACCCTTACACTACCTAATCGATACAACATCATACCTGATCGTATACACACACTGGATGTTTTAAAGCACGTTATTCCAAACAATTTAGGAATGTTAGGTGATTAATGCCCTTTATGGATTAAAACCCGACTCTGCGTCAACTATGTAATTTTCCATGAGAGTTTTGCCATGGATCCCCCTCCGGCATGCCACAGTCCAGGTGTTAGTCCCCTTGAAACAAATTTTCCATCACTATTGTGGCCAGAAAGAGTCCCTGTGGGTTTTAAAATTCGCCTGCCAATTGTAGTCTATGGCGGTTCGCCCGTTTGCGAACATTTGCGGTACCTCACGTTTGCCGTTCGCAAACGGAAAATTTTATGTTCGCGACATCTCTACTGACGCCCAGCCATGCTACCAACTTGCTGGTTCAGCTGCTGCCTCATGGGCAAGCTTCCACCCTCTTCTCCTGATGATAATGAAGCCCCTTCTGCACCCGGCTCCGCAGTGCGAAATGCTTCATTATCATCGAGTAGTGTCTGCACGTCACTGATGTCCTCCTCAACGGTCTCTGGGTCATGAGCCTGACCACTCTCAACACCACCTCCCACGCCAGTGCTGAGCCACGCCCCCTGCACTGATCACATGACAGTGACGTCACCCCAGGTCCTTCGGCTGTTCAACAGTTCGGGGTGGTGGCAGCCGCCCCTTATGGATTCCATATGCCGCTATAGTGGAATCCATAACGGGATGCGCGACTTACCACAACCCGAACGCCGAACACCAAACTTTTTTTTAAAGTTCGCTCATCTCTAATCTTGTTAACTCAGGTAAGAAACAAGGCTGGAGGTCATTATGTCAGGCTGATTGGGTTAAAATGGCAGACTTGACATGTTAAAAGGAGGGTGATGCTTGAAATCATTGTTAACCATGGTGACCTGCAAAGAAACGCGTGCAGCCATCATTGCGTTGCATAAAAATGGCTTCAAAGGCAAGGATATTGTGGCTACTAAGATTGCACCTCAATCAACAATTTATAGGATCATCAAGAACTTCAAGGAAAGAGGTTCAATTCTTGTTAAGAAGGCTATAGGGCGTCCAAGAAAGTCCAGCAAGCGCCAGGATCGACTCCTAAAGAGGATTCAGCTGCGGGATTGGAGTGCTACAAGTGCAGAGCTTGCTCAGGAATGGCAGCAGGCAGGTGTGAGCGCATCTGCATGCACAGTGAGGCAAAGACTTTTGGAAGATGGCCTGGTGTCAAGAAGCGCAGCAAAGAAGCCACTTCTCTCCAAAAAAAATATCAGGGACAAATTGATCTTCTGCAGAAAGTATGGTGAATGGACTGCTGAGGACTGGGGCAAAGTCATATTCTCTGATGAAGCCTCTTTCCGATTGTTTGGGGCATCTGTCCGGAGAAGAAAAGGTGAGCGCTACCATCAGTCCTGTGTCATGCCAACAGTAAAGCAAACTGAGACCATTCATGTGTGGGGTTGCTTCTCATCCAAGGGAGTGGGCTCACTCACAATTTTGCCCAAAAACACAGCCATGAATAAAGAATGGTACCAAAACACCCTCCAACCAGTGGTGGATCCAGAGCCTGGTCTCGGGAGGGGCGCTTCCAGATTGTGAGGAGAGCACACACTGTACTCTCCGCATCTGCATTTCCGGAGCGCGCGGCCGATCTTCCGATCTGCGGCTTCGCAATAATATAGAGCATGTCCTATACTTGTCCACAATTGCGGATAAGTATAGGCATCTCTATGGGGCTGGTGGCAAGGTGTGTTGCGGATCCACAATTTGCGGATCCTTAACACACTACCGACGTGCAAATAGCATTGTGTTTTTCAAGGATATTAAATTTTAAGCTATTCCATTTTCCACAAATGTTGGGTATGTACAGTATACAAGTCTAGATTCTGCACAGTGCCTGTTCTTTCATTGGGAGCAACTTTTATAACATATTTTACTTATTCCCATGTGAGCTGGAGTCCTAGACTGTGTAAAATTTGCACGGTCTAGGACTCCAGCTCACAATGGGTTAAATTAAGCAAAAGAGGTTATAAAACTTGCTCCCAATGGAAGCACATGCACTGTGCAGAATCTAGACTTATATTGTATACTGCATAACCAACATTTGTTGAAATTGGAATAGCCTAAAATTCTTCATTTTTTACATTATACTTAGGATCCGACTGAACTCACCTCACAGTCCTTAAGTTAAGCGCGGGCGGCAGCAAGATGACGCAGGAGCTCAAGCGGGGCAGGCATCTTACAGCAGTGGCAGTGCTCTCTCCACAGCTCACACTGACTGCGTGCCGCCCAGCAACTCCACTAAACCACTCCCACCATCATTCTCCTAGTGTGAGCCGAGCCCATGTGAGCCTGCATGCAAGGCTCTCTGCTCTGCCTCCGCTCCCAAGTCCCGACAGGCTCCGCCCCTCACTGGCAGTTAACCTGGCCCTACGGCGACGCACGCACCCGCAGCAGCACAGGAGGTATGGTAATCTATAGTGGGTGCGTGCGCACCGCGGCAGCCAGGAAGGGACTGGGAGGGATATAATTGGAATCTTTATCTTACATTCTCGGGGCAATGCCCGCTGCCCCCCTGGATCCGCCAATGCCTCCAACAGCAACTTTTTCCAACAATCAAACAGTTTGGTGAAGAACAATGCATTTTCCGGCACAATGGAGCACCGTGCCATAAGGCAAAAGTGATAACTAAGTGGCTCGGGGACCAAAACATTGACATTTTGGGTCCATGGCCTGGAAACTACCTAGATCTTAATCCCATTGAGAACTTGTGGTCAATCCTCAAGAGGCGGGTGGACAAACAAAATCCCACTAATTCTGACAAAATCCAAGAAGTGATTATGAAAGAATGGATTGCTATTAGTCAGGAATTGGCCCAGAAGTTGATTGAGAGCATGCCCAGTCGAATTGCAGATTTCCTGAAAAAGAAGGGCCAACATTGCAAATACTGACTCTTTGTATAAATGTCATGTAATTGTCAATAAAAGCCTCTGAAACGTATGAAGTGCATGTACTTATATTTCACTACATCACAGAAACAACTGAAACAAAGATCTAAAAGCAGTTTAGCAGCAAACTTTGTGAAAACGAATATTTGTGTCATTCTCAAAACTTTTGACCACGACTGTATACTTTAAGATTACAGGGTATTAAAAAGCTTTTAGTTTTATGAACTAAATAAAAACGCGTGGGGATGGCTTTGCGCCAAAAAATTATAATGCATAGAAAAATACTCCCAAAAGTGATGAAAAAAACTTGAGGGCCATAAATGACATATGTAGAGCATACATGATAATACATGTAAAGCATACATAATAAATTATAATTTGTAAGGTAAAAGAGTGTACACTATAAAACATAGATATAAGTAAAATGTATATATTAAGAATTTTAACACATAAATAAATAGATAATTGCTCAAGGCAGGAAAGGTTCCAAGTGTGTGTATATAGAGTGAATATAATATACATAGTTTATGACTTTATGCTGAAAGGGTCAGTTAACCCCTTTATATGTTGTACTAAATTGGCGGGTACCTGTGCTGTTGCAGCTGGCGGCTCAGGTGCAATTCCTCTGCTTGGTCCCTGGTTGTGGGACGTATGATAATACTGGTGAGCACAGCTGGGGGGATGGATATTTAAGACAGGTAAATTGGTTGAAAATATGAGGCTGGTGATGGCCTGGTGCAGTATTAAAGCATGGGGCTTTATGGTGTAGTGAGTGGGAAGAGGGGTATTTTTACCTTTGCTGTAACAGAATATTCGCCCTGGACGCCGCAGCTGGAGCGCTTCTGTCTGGTCCTGGCACGTGGGGCGTGCAGGCAGCATACTCTGTGGAGTGCACGCCTAAGGAGAGGGTTAAAGGGTTTCAGAGGGGGAGGGATCCGCAGCACCGCAACAGTCTGGAAGAGGCAGTGGGTCTTCAAAAGGGAGAAGTCAGCCCACACCAAACAGGCCAGCAACCGTTACACTGAGCACCCCCATTCATAAATCTACCTTGCCAAGGGGTAGGTGTTCCGCAGTATGGCGCTTTTTTGAGGAAAGTGCAGATGACAAAAGAGTGGTAGTTTGCCACCTGTGCCGTGCTAAAATGAGTCTGGGAGTGAACACTAGCAACCTCACCACCACCAGCATGATCCGCCACATGGCAATCAAGCACCCTAATAAGTGGGCCTGGGTCCACA
This sequence comes from Bufotes viridis, assembly GCA_033119425.1. NCBI lineage: Eukaryota > Metazoa > Chordata > Amphibia > Anura > Bufonidae > Bufotes > Bufotes viridis. The sequence continues at coordinate 218,744,560 of CM065592.1, read as the reverse complement.
ATCTGGGTCTGCGGGTCACACCACTGCCTCCTTTTCCCCTGTGTTACGCACTGCTGGCCAATCCCCTGTCAAAGGCGCAGGCCCGGATGGCCCTCGCCCTGCACCTGGACCTTCGCATGAAACGTCAGCAACAACATCCAATTCCCTGTCCCAGTGCAGCGGCCAAACGTCAATAACACAGGCATTTGAATGCAAGCGCAAATACCCACCCACAGGCCATAGCGGCCCGATGTTGGCAGCCGTCCATCGGTACGCAGTCCCTAGTCGCCACTATTTTTCACGGTGTGCCCGCCTTACACCAGCATGTGTCCCAGAACATCACCCATGCTCTGACCAACGCACTTACTGGAAAGGTCCAGTTCACCACGGACACATGGACAAGTGCTGGTGGCTAGATTTCCCTGACCGCACACTGGGTGAATGTTGTGGAGGCCGGGAATGAGTCATACCCTGGGATGGCACAGATGCTACCCACGCCCAGGATTTCGGGCTTAACATCCATCAGGGTCTCCCCCAGCAGCTATGTTACTGGTTCCAACCCTCACTTCTCCTTCTCCGCCGCCTCCTCCTCCACTTTCACCTCCTGCAGCAGTCAGAAATCAGTCACTAGCTGGAAGCCGTGTCAGACTGCTGTGGGTAAGCATCAACAGGCCGTGCTGAAGCTGATCTGCTTAGGGGACAAACAGCACACCGACGCAGAGCTGTGGTAGAGTATAAGAAAACAGACCGAGCTGTGGCTCTCGCCACTCAACCTACAACCAGGCATGGTTATGTCTGACAATGGCCGTAACTTGGTGTCAGCTTTGGAGCTTGGCAACCTGACACACATCCCATGCCTAGTCCACGTCTTAAACTTAGTGGTTCAGTGGTTTATCAAAACATACCCCAATTTGACACCTTTTTCTAGGAGGTCATTAATACCTACTGACTACAATTAGGACTATGAAATCAACACCTTTGACCCCATGCTGGTTATAATGACCTAATTACCAGATGTTGATTCAGTTACATATTTATTCCCAGAGAATTCTTGTACAAGTCACTCAGATTTGAGAAAGCTTGTTGGAAGAACGAGTGAAACGTTTTCAAGAAATCTACAGCAAGTCCAGTTGCCTTGATTTATTCTTTACAGATATACCAATTTGCAAGAGCTACTAGTGAAGGTGCACCGTGTGCGTGCCCATTTCTGCAAGTCGTTCACAGCTTCAGCTGGTCTGTCAATGCTCTATGAGGTTTTAAAAAACTTTAATGAATCCACACAGATGGTTAGTGGCAGTAATGCTCTTATCAGCGCAACCATCCCACTGCTGTGTCTACTCAAACGATCGCTGTTCACAATTAAGGAGGACACTCTAAATTTGGCAGATTAGGAAATGGGGTAGGACATTACACAGGGTGATAGCCAGACCACCCACAGTTTGTCTTTTCAGCACAAATTGGAGCATGAAGAGGAGGAGGAGGAGGTGGAGACAGTTGCCTCTGCTTCAGAGGGTAGTACCCATGAAACTTTAGTTCCATCTGTTCAGCGTGGATGGGCAGAAGAGGCTGCCTTTCCCATGACCCTCACATTATATGCATTTTAGATAACACGTATTACTGGGTATTCACCCTTCTCAACTCCCGCAACAAAGAGAACTTCTCATCTCTCATTCCTGTGGTGGAGAGGACAAGTAAAACCGTGCAATACCAGAAGGTTGTTGTTGAGAGATTGCTCCAAAATTTTCCATCTGACAACACGGCCGGCAGAGTCCGTACTTCCTTAGGCAACCAAGGAAGGGAGACAAGGGGGACACACAGCAGTTCCAACAAAGGCAGGACAACCCTCTCCAAGGCATGGGAAACTTTCATGACACCCCGCCAGCAACCTTACCCTGAAGCGCGGCCTAGTGCTACAAGGAGGGAAAAGTTAACTAATTCCAACTATAACGATAATCAAGAAGGGTTGATTAGAAATATATTATCCAGCTAGTACAAAAACCCTATTTAAAACGTAACATTTAATAAATTATTAGAAAAAGGGAGACACCCCTACTTCCCCATAACAGACCAAAATACATTTAAATGAGGATATTCAGAGTAAAGAGATATGGTAAATTCATACTCTAAGTCCATCGATAATTCATCACAGGTCTATACAAAATATACATTGTTGGTCGCTCAGTGCCAATGATCCACCACACACTGCGTTAAAGTCAGAGTTGGAGTGGGGTAATTTATCCCTACTGTGGGTCCTAGGATACACCTGTGCCCAGGGATATCCCCTGGTGGTGCGGACTCCCTGTCCTCGTGCCTAAGGCTCACTGCCCCTACTTCTGTCCCTAATCAGGACGCTAGGTGTTAATGGATAAACATGGGCACTGGGTATTTGACCAATCAAAAACGTGCAATGGATTTTTCACAACAGTGTGCTCGGTTACATATCTAGGAAGATAGTGTCCATATATCGTGGACTATCTCTTCCCTAATGCAGAAACAATAATCCAGCACCAATAAGTACAATCATTAGATAGATACAATGCTTATATATTACTCAACGCGTTTCCCTTCATGTTAATGAGGTTCATCAGGAGGCATTAAGTATAGTAGATAGATGTTAAATTCACATGATAGTGTTAAATAAGACCTGATATGTCAATTGTGCCCAGAGGAGGTGTTGAGTAGATCAATACTGGAGTGCGGGTAGAGAGGGGATCAAGATCCAAATTTATCCAGGCATGGCTTTTGTCAGGCTGCCAGATACGATATATAGATGCTTCCGTTACACATATCCCACATTAGTCAAGTGGGTCATGTAGCTCTCCCCGCTAGTGCTTCCTCCTCTGGCATCAAAGCAAGACAGGTTCTGTCCCCTCTTTTATACCCTCCCATCCCACTTACATGCTTAGGGTCATTACTTGCAGGTGAGGTGCATTCAGCTCTTACAGGTGAACTAATCACACTGCGGTGTTGTCCGTCTCCTGCAGATGGAACGCACGCCGAGGTCACGTGACTGCCAATGGACCGCAACAAGTGAGACACAGGCGGCATGTGACGACGGTCCCGCTCCAATCACATTAACATCCTGTGAATGGAACGCACACCGCGCTCACGTGACACCTCAACTTCCTGTCAATGGACCGCATGCAAGTGAGGCACGGACGGCACCTACATATCATAACCATTGCGCTCCAATCACATTTGGCTTTTGGTAGGTGGAACGCATATCGCGCTCACGTGACTATGACAGCTTCTTTCAATGAACCGCACATTTACTGTGAATGGTCACTTGACTTCGTTGGCTTCCCAATAATGGACCATATGTAGGTGAAAGTTAAACTGATGATTAATCCAAATCTATATCACCTTCCACATGACGTGCATCATATATCTATATGGATCCATCTATGGCTGATAGATAGTCTCGAAGACCAAAAGTAAAGCAATGGATGGTTTAAGGGGGATCTAAGCAAATTTTGAAATAGAACAAAGAGTTAAATCAAAAATACACATTAATGATTAGTGGTCCCAATTTGGGTGCTTCATGCACCTCTTGCCAGTAAGGGACTCTTGTATATTATACGGAGTAACAAGGACAGAGAAATCACTGGATAGGCACAGAAAAAAGAGAGATAGATAAGGAAGTGTATGTAAGGAACACACACAGATTAAAGGAAGCACGCAAAATCCAATCTCTCATTTAATCCTAGTGGTGACTGGGATCTAAATCTATGTATCAACATACATTCTTTTTGTAAGATCTTACGGTCCCAGTCGCCACCTCTCACAGACATTGGTACCCCTTCAAGAATGGAGTACTTCAACAATCGAGGGTTCCCCCCGTGACATTCATTCATATGGGTGGCCACTGATGTCATTCTGTTATTGATTACATCATTGACGTGCTCCAAAATTCTTCTTCTAGCTTCCCTTTTAGTCTTACCAATATAGTCATACGGACAGGGGCACTGGCATAGATATATCACCCCTTTGCTTCGGCAGTTAAAGAAATCCCTAACTTCATAAAGTCGTTTAGTTACTGAGCAAGTTATCATTTTATTGGGGTTGATAAATTCACATGCCTTACATGACCCACATTTATATACTCCAAGCGGTTTCCGATCTAACCAGGTGCCGACTCTACTTGGTGACGTGTAGTGGCTATGTACAAGGCGGTCTCGAAGATTCCGACCCCGTCTATAGGTAATCCCTGGATATGATCCAATTGCATCCGTCATATCTGCATCCATTTTTAGGATTGGCCAGTATCTGTTTAGGGTCGCCCTTACTTGTGTGTTGCTGGAATCAAAGGTTGCTATTATGCTTGTAATTGATTCTGAATCCTTTCTGTACTTAGGAACAAGTAACTGAGTTCTGTCCCTAGTGGCTGCATCCACAAAGGCCTTCTTCAGGCATGTTTGTGGATAGCCCCTCTCTCGAAATCTAGTCTGCAGATTACGCGCTTCCTTGTAGAAGGATTCCTTATCAGAGCAGTTTCTCCGAATTCGGAGGTATTGGCCCCGCTTGAGAGGGATGGGGTGGTGACTCTCCCAATGGAGGAGGGAGTTGGTCGCGGTCGATTTTCTGAATACATTAGTCACCAATCTGTCCTCCACTTTCGTGACCCGTACATCCAGAAAAGTGATCGAGGTGCAATCAATTTCATAAGTGAAGTGAAGGCCAACCTCATTGCAATTTATGTCATGAATGAACCTCACGAACTCATCCGACCCACCCTTCCAGACCAGGAAGATGTCATCAATGTAACGGGTCCAGAAGATGATCCTACTGGACCACCACATCTCCTGGTCTGGAAAGATATGGACGTCCTCCCACCAGCCCAGGAAGAGATTTACGTATGTGGGGGCACAGGGGCTCCCCATCGCAGTCCCCCTGAGCTGGTGGAAGAAACGCCCATTGAATAAAAAATAGTTGTGGGTCAGAATGAATCGGAGTAGATCAATGATAAAGCCATTGTGTGCCCTGAACTGAGTGCCCCTAGATCTCAAAAAATATTCGACCGCGGCCAACTCCCCCTCGTGGGGAATCGAGCTATAAAGGGACTCGACGTCCACACTCGCCAATAAGCAATCAGAATCTATACCCAGGGTATCAATTTTGTTGAGGAAGTCCATCGTGTCCCTCGTGTAAGTTGGGAGGGACACGACGAACTCCCCAACACCCTATCAACATAGATACCTGCATTCTGGGTGAGAGAACCCACCCCGAGATAATGGGTCTGCCCTTCAGGGATTAACCCCTTATGGACTTTAGGAAGTCCGTAAAATGTGGCTATATTTGGGAATTTCGGTAAAGAAAATCATATTCGGTCACGCTTAAGACCTTATCCATAAGACCAGACTCCAGAATCCTACCAAGTTCCAACACATATTCATTGGTGGGATTACTTGGTAGTATTCTGTATCCATTCCTGTCGTCAAGTATATCCAGACACATCCGTTTATATTGGATGTGATCCAGTATTACCAAATTCCCCCTTATCGGAGGGTTTTATTATAATAGTTTGGTCATTCTCAAGTGTTCGTAAGGCTTGTGTTTCCTGATGGGAGAGATTATGGTTTTTTGATCTAACATCAGCTAGTTGTTCCAAATCAGATAGCACCATTTGAAGAAAGATGTCAACACAGTGATAGTCCAGTGGTGGGGCATTTTTTTGCTTTTAGGTTTGAGAGATGTAAAGGACCTGTCCCAGGTAGACGTCTACCTTCCTCGCCCAACTCTACTAATGTTTGAAGATCTGAGTAGTCGCATTCAGAAAGGCCAAGTCTCTCACAAGTTTCCCTGTTGTTATGTTTAAAGAACTTGTGCCATCTGAGCTTGCGACAGAAAAGGTTCAGATCCTTTGTCCAGGAAAATAGATCAAATCGACTGGTCGGGACAAAGGATAGACCTCGTTTGAGAACCCCTATTTCCACTGGATTAAGAACTCGGGTAGTGAGGTTAATGATCTGTAAATCATTATTAGGGTCTTGTTTACCTTGTATGTCATCATTTAAGTCTTGTCTACCCTCCCCCGATCCCGAAGATGGTAGGCTGTTTGGCTTTTCTCTTGACAGGGACATTATATACGGATACTCTTATCAATGAAGCAAAGAATGTATTTTCAGATAGAGATATCCCTGGTTTAGGCACTGCACCGAACACTAAACAAGTGTTCCGTGAACTTTATGAAAGATATAAGGCGAACATTAAATCATGGTGGGAAATTAAGACGATTGAAAATTATCTTGAACATAAAATCGTTCCTAAGGGACTAAGACATCAGGTCAGACCTGCAAAGCGCATCTCCTCCCCAGAACTCTTAAGTAAGTGGGAAGAAGAACTGACAAACAGTTCATTAAGACTAATGAGGATTCTGTTGGAGGAGGAGAGAAAGCTATTTGATCAAACATCAGTAAATCTACATGAGCAGATAGAGGTGGCTCTGAAGCTTAAGGAGGACCCGGACTTTGGCAAACGTGAAGCATCATTGCAGACATCAATTGAAAGACATCAAAATTTTATTAAGGAACGTAAACATCGCCAGTTTGTCCGGGACCTCGCTGAGTTTCGCGAAAACAGAGCCTACCAACCATCTACGATAATCTCAGTAGCATCAGAAACGTCTGTATCGGATATCGATTCTTCAGACACCGAGACCCGCACTTTTTCCCACTCTGGGGGTCCATTTGGGACGGGCCGCAGAGGTAGAAGATGGCCAAGAGAGAGGGGCAGAAGCCGTGGGCAACCGAGAGGTGCATATGTACCACATACATCGTCATTATTATCATTGGCATCATCAATGATGCCCAAAGAACTACAACATACCCAACAACTCCCCTTACCCCCTGCCTCTTTTTTAGAGAAAAGCCAAACAGCCTACCATCTTCGGGATCGGGGGAGGGTAGACAAGACTTAAATGATGACATACAAGGTAAACAAGACCCTAATAATGATTTACAGATCATTAACCTCACTACCCGAGTTCTTAATCCAGTGGAAATAGGGGTTCTCAAACGAGGTCTATCCTTTGTCCCGACCAGTCGATTTGATCTATTTTCCTGGACAAAGGATCTGAACCTTTTCTGTCGCAAGCTCAGATGGCACAAGTTCTTTAAACATAACAACAGGGAAACTTGTGAGAGACTTGGCCTTTCTGAATGCGACTACTCAGATCTTCAAACATTAGTAGAGTTGGGCGAGGAAGGTAGACGTCTACCTGGGACAGGTCCTTTTACATCTCTCAAACCTAAAAGCAAAAAAATGCCCCCACCACTGGACTATCACTGTGTTGACATCTTTCTTCAAATGGTGCTATCTGATTTGGAACAACTAGCTGATGTTAGATCAAAAAACCATAATCTCTCCCATCAGGAAACACAAGCCTTACGAACACTTGAGAATGACCAAACTATTATAATAAAACCCTCCGATAAGGGGGGGAATTTGGTAATACTGGATCACATCCAATATAAACGGATGTGTCTGGATATACTTGACGACAGGAATGGATACAGAATACTACCAAGTAATCCCACCAATGAATATGTGTTGGAACTTGGTAGGATTCTGGAGTCTGGTCTTATGGATAAGGTCTTAAGCGTGACCGAATATGATTTTCTTTTACCGAAATTCCCAAATATAGCCACATTTTACGGACTTCCTAAAGTCCATAAGGGGGTTAATCCCCTGAAGGGCAGACCCATTATCTCGGGGGTGGGTTCTCTCACCCAGAATGCAGGTATCTATGTTGATAGGGTGTTGGGGGAGTTCGTCGTGTCCCTCCCAACTTACACGAGGGACACGATGGACTTCCTCAACAAAATTGATACCCTGGGTATAGATTCTGATTGCTTATTGGCGAGTGTGGACGTCGAGTCCCTTTATAGCTCGATTCCCCACGAGGGGGAGTTGGCCGCGGTCGAATATTTTTTGAGATCTAGGGGCACTCAGTTCAGGGCACACAATGGCTTTATCATTGATCTACTCCGATTCATTCTGACCCACAACTATTTTTTATTCAATGGGCGTTTCTTCAACCAGCTCAGGGGGACTGCGATGGGGAGCCCCTGTGCCCCCACATACGTAAATCTCTTCCTGGGCTGGTGGGAGGACGTCCATATCTTTCCAGACCAGGAGATGTGGTGGTCCAGTAGGATCATCTTCTGGACCCGTTACATTGATGACATCTTCCTGGTCTGGAAGGGTGGGTCGGATGAGTTCGTGAGGTTCATTCATGACATAAATTGCAATGAGGTTGGCCTTCACTTCACTTATGAAATTGATTGCACCTCGATCACTTTTCTGGATGTACGGGTCACGAAAGTGGAGGACAGATTGGTGACTAATGTATTCAGAAAATCGACCACGACCAACTCCCTCCTCCATTGGGAGAGTCACCACCCCATCCCTCTCAAGCTGGGCCAATACCTCCGAACTCGGAGAAACTGCTCTGATAAGGAATCCTTCTACAAGGAAGCGCGTAATCTGCAGACTAGATTTCGAGAGAGGGGCTATCCACAAACATGCCTGAAGAAGGCCTTTGTGGATGCAGCCACTAGGGACAGAACTCAGTTACTTGTCCCTAAGTACAGAAAGGATTCAGAATCAATTACAAGCATAATAGCAACCTTTGATTCCAGCAACACACAAGTAAGGGCGACCCTAAACAGATACTGGCCAATCCTAAAAAATGGATGCAGATCTGACGGATGCAATTGGATCATATCCAGGGATTACCTATAGACGGGGTCGGAATCTTCGAAACCGCCTTGTACATAGCCACTACACGTCACCAAGTAGAGTCGGCACCTGGTCAGATCGGAAACCGCTTGGAGTATATAAATGTGGGTCATGTAAGGCATGTGAATTTATCAACCCCAATAAAATGATAACTTGCTCAGTAACTAAACGACTTTATGAAGTTAGGGATTTCTTTAACTGCCGAAGCAAAGGGGTGACATATCTATGCCAGTGCCCCTGTCCGTATGACTATATTGGTAAGACTAAAAGGGAAGCTAGAAGAAGAATTTTGGAGCACGTCAATGATGTAATCAATAACAGAATGACATCAGTGGCCACCCATATGAATGAATGTCACGGGGTGAACCCGCGATTGTTGAAGTTCTCCATTCTTGAAGGGGTACCAATGTCTGTGAGAGGTGGCGACTAGTGATGTCGCGAACATAAAATTTTCAGTTCGCGAACAGCGAACGCGAACTTCCGCAAATGTTCGCGAACGGGCGAACCGGGCGAACCGCCATAGACTTCAATTGGCAGGCGAATTTTAAAACCCACAGGGACTCTTTCTGGCCACAATAGTGATGAGAAAGTTGTTTCAAGGGGTCTAACACCTGGACTGTGGCATGCCGGAGGGGGATCTATGGCAAAACTCCCATGGAAAATTACGTAGTGGACGCAGAGTCGGGTTTTAATCCATAAAGGGCATAAATCAACTAACATTCCTAAATTGTTTAGAATAACGTGCTTTAAAACATCCAGTGTGTGTATACGATCAGGTATGATGTTGTATCGATCAGGTAGTGTAAGGGTTACGCCCGCTTCACTGACATTGACAGACCAAACTCCCTTTTAATGCACCGCAAACAGTTCATTTGCACAACCGCAAACTCCCCATTTGCACAAGGTTGGATACCAAGCTAGCCACGTCCCGGTGATGTCATTGAAGGTTTCTTCCTCCACCCAGCCACGCATAACACCAAGGGTCCCCAAAAGATGAATTGAATTGATTTTTCGAACGGTGAGATGGTTAAAAACGCTGGCTCCCTCCACTCTGTTTTAAAACCACGGTGACTGCGTCTGCGCCGTGCAATTTACTGTCACACCCGATATGAGTGGTATTTTCTGTTGTACTATTCTCATCAGTTTAATCCTCTAACGTCCCCAATCTGGGGGCCATTTATTGAATAGATTTTTCGAACGGGAGATGGTTAAAAAACGCTGGCTCCCTCCACTCTGTTTTAAACCACGGTCACTGCGCCTGCGCCGTGCAATTTACTGTCACACCCGATATGAGTGGTATTTTCTGTTGTACTATTCTCATCAGTTTAATCCCTCTAACGTCCCCAATCTGGGGGCCATTTATTGAATAGATTTTTCGAACGGGGAGATGGTTAAAAACGCTGGCTCCCTCCACTCTGTTTTAAACCACGGTCACTGCGCCTGCGCCGTGCAATTTACTGTCACACCCGATATGAGTTGTATTTTCTGTAGTACTATTCTCATCAGTTTAATCCTCTAACGTCCCCAATCTGGGGCCATTTATTGAATAGATTTTTCGAACGGGAGATGGTTAAAAACGCTGGCTCCCTCCACTCTGTTTTAAACCACGGTCACTGCGCTCTGCGCCGTGCAATTTACTGTCACACCCGATATGAGTGGTATTTTCTGTAGTACTATTCTCATCAGTTTAATCCTCTAACGTCCCCAATCTAGGGGCCATTTATTGAATAGATTTTTCGAACGGGAGATGGTTAAAAACGCTGGCTCCCTCCACTCTGTTTTAAACCATGGTCACTGCGTCTGTGCCGTGCAATTTACTGTCACACCCGATATGAGTGGTATTTTCTGTAGTACTATTCTCATCAGTTTAATCCTCTAACGCCCCCAATCTGGGGGCCATTTATTGAATAGATTTTTCGAACGGGGAGATGGTTAAAAAACGCTGGCTCCCTCCACTCTGTTTTAAACCACGGTCACTACGTCTGCGCCGTGCAATTTACTGTCACACCCGATATGAGTGGTATTTTCTGTAGTACTATTCTCATCAGTTTAATCCCTCTAACGTCCCCAATCTGGGGGCCATTTATTGAATAGATTTTTCGAACGGGGAGATGGTTAAAAAAACGCTGGCTCCCTCCACTCTGTTTTAAACCACGGTCACTACGTCTGCGCCGTGCAATTTACTGTCACACCCGATATGAGTGGTATTTTCTGTAGTACTATTCTCATCAGTTTAATCCCTCTAACGTCCCCAATCTGGGGGCCATTTATTGAATAGATTTTTCGAACGCGGAGATGGTTAAAAAAACGCTGGCTCCCTCCACTCTGTTTTAAACCACGGTCACTGCGTCTGCGCCGTGCAATTTACTGTCACACCCGATATGAGTGGAATTTTCTGTAGTACTATTCTCATCAGTTTAATCCCTCTAACGTCCCAAATCTGGGGGCCATTTATTGAATAGATTTTTCGAACGGGGAGATGGTTAAAAAAACGCTGGCTCCCTCCACTCTGTTTTAACCACTTGCCGCCACGCTAACGCCGATGGGCGTCAGCGCGGCGGCACTCTCAGGTCTCACTGCCGCCTATCGGCGTCATCTCGTGAGACCCGAGATTTCACATGAACGCGCGCGCGTCGTGCGTGCGCGTTCATGTGATCGGAGCCGGGACAACTGAAACTACAGCCTGCCAGCGCTGATCATGCGCTGGCAGGCTGTAGATGCGGAAAAAACCGCATTTAAATCGCATATCAGACGCTGTTTTTAAACAGCGTCTGATATGCCTGCTGTCTGCTCGTCTGGTGGTCCCTTTGTTTGGGACCACCAGAGGAAACTATAGGAAAAGTGCACCAATCACTACACACACCCCCACCCCCCATCACTGATTAACCCCTGATCACCCATGTCACCCCCTGATCACCCCTGTCACCCCCTGTCACTAATCACCCCTACAGGCTCATTCAGACGTCCGTATGTGTTTACGGATCCATGGATCTGCGGATCCATGGATCTGCGGATCCGCAAAATACGGACACCGGCAATGCGCTTTCCGCATTTTGCAGATCCGCACAGAACTATATAGAAAATGCTTTCTTGTCCGCAACTGCGGACAAGAATAGGACATGTTCTATATTTTTGCGGAACGAAGTGCAGACTCGAAGCGCGGATCCGTAATTCCGGATCCGAGCGGGACAAAGTCTGTCCCCATAGAAATGAATGGGTCCGCAATTCCGTTCCGCAAACAGAATTTCGGACGTGTGAATGGGGCATAAGGGTCCCGTTATAACCGCCAGTTAGTTAGCTACTTGTTAGTTAGCTAGCGCCCACCGCACCGCAATCACTGATTTTGGCAGAGATTTTTTCATCCACATTGACCGATGCGAATGAAAAAATCTGTGCCGTTCATTTTTTATTTTTTTTTCAGCGCAGCGGCTGAACGGAAAAAAAAAAATCTCATTACCCGTATGCTCAATATAAGGAGAATCGCAGAAACTCCTAATGCTGGCCATACGTGTAATGATTGCGGAGAGGAGGGCAACTAAAGTAATAACTGGAATGGGGCAACTACAGTACCCCGAAAGGGTATCAAAATTAGGGTTATTCACTCTAGAAAAAAGACGACTGAGGGGAGATCTAATAACTATGTATAAATATATCAGGGGTCAGTACAAAGATCTCTCCCATCATCTATTTATCCCCAGGACTGTGACTGTGACGAGGGGACATCCTCTGCGTCTGGAGGAAAGAAGGTTCGTACACAAACATAGAAAAGGGTTCTTCACGGTAAGAGCAGTAAGACTATGGAACTCTCTGCCTGAGGAGGTGGTGATGGTGAGTACAATAAAGGAATTCAAGAGGGGCCTGGATGTATTTCTGGAGCGTAATAATATTTCAGGCTATAACTACTAAAGATGGGTCGTTGATCCAGGGAGTTATTCTGACTGCCTGATTGGAGTCGGGAAGGAATTTTTTCCCCTTAAGTGGGAAAATTGGCTTCTGCCTCACAGGGTTTTTTTTGCCTTCCTCTGGATCAACTTGCAGGAAACAGGTCGAACTGGATGGACAAATGTCTTTTTTCGGCCTTATATACTATGTTACTATGTTACTATGTTACCCCTAAAATGCCAGGACAGTATAAATACCCCACATGTGACCCCATTTTAGAAAGAAGACACCCCAAGGTATTCCGTGAGGGGTATGGTGAGTTCATGTAAAATTTTATTTTTGTCACAAGTTAGTGGAATATGAGACTTTGTAAAAAAAAAAATATATATATATATATATATATATATATATATATATATATATATCAATTTCCGCTAACTTGTGTCAAAAAATTTTTTTTTCTGTGAACTCGCCATACCCCTCACAGAATACCTTGGGGTGTCTTCTTTCCACAATGGGGTCACATGTGGGGTATTTATACTCACCTGGCATTTTAGGGGTTTCCTAAGTGTGAGAATCCAAATGCGTAAACATGCCCTGTGAAATCCTAAAGGTACTCATTGGTTTTAGGGCCCCTTTGCGCATCTTGGCTGCAAAAAAGTGGCACACATGTGGTATTGCCGTACTCAGGAGAAGTAGGGCAATGTGTTTTGGGGTGTATTTTTACATATACCCATACTGGGTGTGAGAAACATCTCTGTAAATGACAACTTTTTAAAAAATTTTATTCAAAGTTGGCAATTTACAGAGATATTTCTCTCACCCAGCATGGGTATATGTAAAAATACACCCCAAAACACATTGCCCTACTTCTCCTGAGTACGGCGATACCACATGAGTGACACTTTTTGCAGCCAAGATGCGCAAAGGGGCCCAAATTCCAATGAGTACCTTTTAGAGGGCATTTTTACGCATTTTTCTTCTCACGCTTTAGGGCCCCTAAAATGCCAGGGCAGTATAAATACCCCACATGTGACCCCATTTTGGAAAGAAGACACCCCAAGGTATTCGCTGAGGGGCATAGTGAGTCCATGAAAAATTAAACTTTTTGTCAAAAGTTAGCGGAAAGGGAGACTTTGTGAGAAAAACAATAAAAATCAATTTCCACTAACTTGTGCCAAAAATTTTTTTCTATGAACTCGCCATGCCCCTCATGGAATATCTTGGGGTGTCTTCTTTCCAAAATGGGGTCACATGTGGGGTATTTATACTGCCCTGGCATTTTAGGGGCCCTAAAGCATGAGAAGAAAAATGCGTAAAAATGCTCCTCCTAAAAGGTACTCATGGGAATTTGGGCCCTTTGCGCATCTTGGCTGCAAAAGTGTCACTCATGTGGTATCGCCGTACTCAGGAGAAGTAGGGCAATGTGTTTAGGGTGTATTTTACATATACCCATGCTGGGTGAGAAATATCTCTGTAAACTGACAACTTTGTATAAAAAATTTAAAAAGTTGTCGTTTACAGCGATATTTCTCACACCCAGCATGGGTATATGTAAAATACACCCCAAAACACATTGCCCTACTTCTCCTGAGTACGGCGATACCACATGAGTGACACTTTTTGCAGCCAAGATGCGCAAAGGGGCCCTAAAACCAATGAGTACCTTTAGGATTTCACAGGGCATTTTTACGCATTTGGATTCTCACGCTTTAGGTTCCCTAAAATGCCAGGTGAGTATAAATACCCCACATGTGACCCCATTTTGGAAAGAAGACACCCCAAGGTATTCCGTGAGGGGCATGGCGAGTTCACAGAATTTTTTTTTGGCACAAGTTAGCGGAAATTGATATATTTTTATTTTTTTATTTTGTTTTTACAAAGTCTCATATTCCACTAACTTGTGACAAAAATAAAATTTTACATGAACTCACCATACCCCTCACGGAATACCTTGGGGTGTCTTCGTTCTAAAATGGGGTCACATGTGGGTATTTATACTGCCCTGGCATTTTAGGGGCCCCTAAAGCGTGAGAAGAAGTCTGTAATCCAAATGCGTAAAAATGCCCTGTGAAATCTTAAAGGTACTCATTGGTTTAGGCCTTTGCACCCAGGCTGCAAAAGTGTCACACATGGTATCGCCGTACTCAGAGAAGTGAGCAATGTGTTTTGGGGTGTATTTTTATATATACTCTGCTGGGTGAGAAATATCTCTGTAAATGACAATTTTAAATTTTTTATACAAAGTTGTCAGTTTACAGAGATATTTCTCTCACCCAACATAGGTATATGTAAAAATACACCCCAAAACACATTGCCCCACTTCTCCTGAGTACGGCGATACCACATGAGTGACACTTTTTGCAGCCTGGGTGCAAAGGGGCCCTAAAACCAATGAGTACCTTTAGCTTTTACATGGCGGCTCACAATTTAGCCCCGCCCAAAATGCCAGAACAGTACAAACACCCCACAAATGACCCCATTTCGGAAAGTAGACACCCCAAGGTATTCACTGAGGGGCATAATGAGCCCGTATGAGATTTTTTTTTTTTGCCAGAAGTTAGCAGAAATGGAAACTTTATTATTATTTTTTTCCTCAGAAAGTGTCATTTTCCGCTAACTTGTGAAAAAAATGAAATGATACATGAACTCACCAAGCCCCTCCGCGAATACTTTGGGGTGTCTTCTTTCTAAAATGGTGTGATTTGGGGGGTATTTATACTTTCCTGGCATTCTAGCACCTGAAGAAACACGACAGGCGCTCAGAAAGTCAGAGCTGCTTCAAAATGCCGAAATTCACTTTTTTGCACCATAGTTTGTAAACGCTATAACTTTTACCCAAACCAATAAATATACACTTATTGGACTTTTTTTTTTATCAAAGACATGTAGAACAATACATTTAGAGAAAAATTTATATAGAAATGTAGTTTTTAAAAAAATTTACAACAGAAAGTGAAAATGTCATTTTTTTGCAAAAATGTCGTTAAATTTTTATTAATAGCAAAAAAAGTAAAAATGTCAGCAACAATGAAATACCACCAAATGAAAGCTCTATTAGTGAGAAGAAAAGGAGGTAAAATTCATTTGGGTGGTAAGTTGCATGACGGAGCAATAAACGGTGAAAGTAGTGTAGTGCGGATTTGTAAAAAAGGGCCTGGTCACTAGGGGGGTATAAACCTGTGGTCTTCAAGTGGTTAAACCACGGTCACTACGTCTGCGCCGTGCAATTTACTGTCACACCCGATATGAGTTGTATTTTCGGTAGTACTATTCTCATCAGTTTAATCCCTCTAACGTCCCCAATCTGGGGGCCATTTATTGAATAGATTTTTCGAACGGGGAGATGGTTAAAAAAACGCTGGCTCCCTCCACTCTGTTTTAAACCACGGTCACTGCGTCTGCGCCGTGCAATTTACTGTCACACCCGATATGAGTGGTATTTTCTGTAGTACTATTCTCATCAGTTTAATCCCTCTAACGTCCCCAATCTGGGGGCCATTTATTGAATAGATTTTTCGAACGGGGAGATGGTTAAAAACGCTGGCTCCCTCCACTCTGTTTTAAACCACGGTCACTGCGCCTGCGCCGTGCAATTTACTGTCACACCCGATATGAGTGGTATTTTCTGTAGTACTATTCTCATCAGTTTAATCCTCTAACGTCCCCAATCTGGGGGCCATTTATTGAATAGATTTTTCGAACGGGAGATGGTTAAAAAACGCTGGCTCCCTCCACTCTGTTTTAAACCACGGTCACTGCGTCTGCGCCGTGCAATTTACTGTCACACCCGATATGAGTGGTATTTTCTGTAGTACTATTCTCATCAGTTTAATCCTCTAACGTCCCCAATCTGGGGGCCATTTATTGAATAGATTTTTCGAACGGGAGATGGTTAAAAACGCTGGCTCCCTCCACTCTGTTTTAAACCACGGTCACTGCGCCTGCGCCGTGCAATTTACTGTCACACCCGATATGAGTGGTATTTTCTGTAGTACTATTCTCATCAGTTTAATCCTCTAACGTCCCCGACTCCCCAATCTGGGGGCCATTTATTAAATAGATTTTTTGAACGGGGAGATGGTTAAAAACGCTGGCTCCTCCACTGATATGAGTGGTATTTTCTGTAGTATTATTCTCATCAGTTTAATCCCTGTTACGTCCCATATCAGGGATTGCCTTTGTGAAAAAAAATTTAGGCCGGGTACCTTCGACTGCCTTCACAGTGACAGACCAAACTCTCGTACACTAAACTGAATTGATTTCAGGAACCGGGAGATGGAAAAGCAGCTTGGTCGGTCCTCTTACTCCCAAATTGGGGCACTGCGCGTGCACAGAGCAATGTGCTGTGACACCCTATATGAGTGGTGTCTTAACTAGTACTATTGCTATCAGTTTAATCCCTGTTACGGACCCTATCCGGTCGAATTGATTAACCATTGTCGAATCCCCCATTGACATCCCCCTTATAAGCTGTGTAAAGCATATTTTTTAGTTTGGTTTTGAACTGCTGCATCCTTTCCGACTTTCGGTAATTTGGTAACATTTCTGCCACTTTCTGCTTATACCGGGGTCTAGTAGCGTGGCCACCCGATCGCTTTTGGTCTGATCATAATGAAGCAACGGCCTTATCATCTGGGGTGTGGCAACATTGCCAACACACTTATAGAGGTGATGATGATTGCTTCATTGTGATACGCAAGCCCCTTCACCACAACAAGGTAACGATCACGAAGGGGAATTGACACTTGTATGTGCCTTTTTTTTGGTTTGTTTTTGCAGCCACAGTGCTGCACCATAGGACAGAAAAATTAGGCATGTACACATGCCTGAAAAATAATTGCACTGTTGCAGCCGCTATTGTAGCAGCGGCCGGAAAAATTTATGTTTTCCAGGCAGAAAAGTGACTAAAACATTGCGGCTTGAACCCTAGTTGGTGGTGGAGAATTCACGAAAGTCATCCGGTATGCAGACATTAAATACAGCAGCGTGGGGACCATTTTAAGGCCATGGCATGTAATCAGGCCTTTTGTTAGTCAAACGTATCCCCCACTGTCAGTCCCTTCGGGATCCATGCCTCATTCATCTTTATGAAGGTGAGGTAATCAACACTTTTTGACCGAGGCGACTTCTCTTGTCAGTGACAATGCCTCCTGCTGCACTGAAGGTCCTTTCTGACAGGACACTTGAAGCAGGGCAGGCCAGAAGTTCTATCGCAAACTGGGATAGCTCAGGCCACAGGTCAAGCCTGCACACCCAGTAGTGAAGGGGTTCATTGCTCCTCAGAGTGTCGATATCTGCTGTTAAGGCGAGGTAGTCTGCTACCTGTCGGTCGAGTCGTTCTCTAAGGCTGGATCCCGAAGGGCTGTGGCGATGAGTAGGACTGAAAAAGCTCCGCATGTCCTCCATCAACAACACATCTGTAAATCGTCCAGTCCTTGCCGCCGTGGTAGGAGGAGGATTACACTCACCTCTTCCCCTGTTAGATTCCCGTTGTGCTGTGACATCCCCCTTATAAGCTGTGTAAAGCATATTTTTTAGTTTGGTTTTGAACTGCTGCATCCTTTCCGACTTTCGGTAATTTGGTAACATTTCTGCCACTTTCTGCTTATACCGGGGTCTAGTAGCGTGGCCACCCAGTACAGATCGTTCTCCTTTATCCTTTTTATACGTGGGTCCCTCAACAGACATGACAGCATGAAAGACCCCATTTGAACAAGGTTGGATGCAGAGCTACTCATTTCCCGTTCCTCGTCCTCACTGATGTCATTGACGGTCTGTTCTTCCCCCAGCCACGTACAACACCATGGGTCCCAGATAGGTGACAACAACGAGCACCCTGGGGTGCCTGCTGTGGTTGGTCTTCCTCCTCCTCAAAGCCACCACATTCCTCCTCTGACTCCTCTTCCTCATACTCCTCTTCCAGCGTTGCTGCAGGTCCGGCAAGCGATGATGACAAGGCTGTTTCTGGTGGTGATGGTGACCACAACTCTTCCTCTTCCTCTTCACGCTCATCTACAGCCTGATCCAGAACTCTTCGCAGGGCACGCTCCAGGAAGAAAACAAATGGGATGAGGTCGCTGATGGTGCCTTCGGTGCGACTGACTAGGTTTGTCACCTCCTCAAAAGGACGCATAAGCCTACAGGCATTGCGCATGAGTGTCCAGTAACGTGGCAAAAGATTCCCAGCTCCGCAGAGGCTGTCCTAGCACCCCGGTCATACAAATACTCGTTGACGGCTTTTTCTTGTTGGAGCAGGCGGTCGAACATTAGGAGTGTTGAATTCCAACGTGTCGGGCTGTCGCATATCAAGCGCCTCACTGGCATGTTGTTTCGCCGCTGAATATCGGAAAAGTGCGCCATGGCCGTGTAGGAACGCCTGAAATGGCCACACACCTTCCTGGCCTGCTTGAGGACGTCCTGTAAGCCTGGGTACTTAGACACAAAACGTTGTACGATGAGATTCAACACATGTGCCATGCACGGCACATGTGACAACTTGCCCAAATTTAATGCCGACAACAGATTGCTTCCATTGTCACACACCACTTTGCCGATCTCCAGTTGGTGCGGGGTCAGCCACTGATCCACCTGTGCGTTCAGGGCGGACAGGAGTGCTGGTCCTGTGTGGCTCTCTGCTTTCAGGCAAGTCAACCCCAAGATAGCGTGACACTGTCGTATCCGGGATGTGGAATAGCCCCTGGGGAGCTGGGGGAATCAGTTGATGTGCAGCCAGACGCCGCAGCAGAAGAGGACTCAGCCGAGGAGGATATTGAAGAGGATGGAGTAGGAGTAGAGGAGGTGGCAGTAGGTCTGCCTGCAAGTCGTGGTGGTGTCACCAACTCCGCTGCGGAGCCACGCATTCCATGCTTGTCAGCCGTCAGCAGGTTGACCCAATGCGCAGTATACGTGATATACCTGCCCTGACCGTGCTTTGCAGACCAGGTATCAGTGGTCAGATGGACCCTTGCCCCAACACTGTATGCCAGAGATGCCATGACTTCCTTTTCAATGACATGGTAGAGGTTTGGGATTGCCTTTTTGAAAAAAAATTTCGTCCGGGTACCTTCCACTGTGGTGTCCCAATAGCGACAAATTTTTGAAGGCCTCAGACTCTACCAGCTGGTATGGTAAAAGCTGGCGGGCTAAGAGTTCCATCAAGCCAGCTGTCAGTCGCCGGGCAAGGGGGTGACTTTGTGACATTGGCTTCTTATGCTCAAACATGTCCTTGACAGACACCTGACTGTGGGCAGATGAGCAGGAACTGCTGAAGGTGAGAGATGGAGTGGCGGGTGGTTGAGAGGGGGCAGGGAGGACAGCAGTGGTTGACGTGGCTGAAGATGCTGGACCAGGAGGAGCATGGTGGCTTTGAGTTTGTGTGCTGCTTGTACTCATGTGTTGATCCCATAGGCGTTTGTGATGTGAGATCATGTGCCTTCGCAAAGCAGTTGTACCAAGGTGGGTGTTGGACTTCCCACGACTCAGTTTCTTTTGGCACAGGTTGCAAATGGCATTGCTTTTATCAGAGGCAGACACACAAAAAAATGCCACACTGCTGAGCTTTGCAGTGACGGCATTCTGGTGGTGGCAACAGCATGCGTTGACTGGCGTGCTGTCTGGCTGACCCCAGGTGCCGATACATGCTGTCTGACTGTGCCACTAACTCCTTGCGACGACCTCCCCTGCTTCCAACTCGTCTCCTCATTCTCTCTGTCTCCCCTTCAGAACTTTCCCCTCTTCTTCTCTTCGAGCAGGCACCCACGTGGCATCCGTGGACACATCGTCATCATCAACCGCTTCACTTGTATCTGACACCTCAGCAAAGGAAGCAGCAGCGGGTACAACATCATCATCATCATCATCACACTGTACGTCCATGTGTGTAATCCTGCCTGACTGAGACATATCCCCGTAATCTACATCATCTGGCAATAATGGTTGCGCATCACTAATTGCATCCAACTGATGTGTAAATAACTCCTCTGACGGATCAAGTGAAGCGGCTGTGGTGGCTGTGGTGGTAGTGGTGGTGGTGGCGACGGGCGGGTGCGTGGTAACTTGAGAGCAGGTGACCGAAGCTGAGCTGGAGGAGGATGGTGCGTCAAGGTTCTTAGCGGAAGCTGTTGAAGATTGGGTGTCCTGTCTAAGCCAGTCAACTACGCCCTCTGAATTTTTCGGGTTCAGGGTACGTGGCCTCTGAAAACTGGGCATTATTCCAGGGACAGTGGAAATCACAGCACCACGACCACGACGGCCCCTGCGGGGTGGCCTGCCTCTGCCTGTCATTTTTTTAGATAAGTGGTACTACGCGTGCTAGGTACTGTGCCACCCGGTATGAGTGGTTGGCACTGGCAGTGGGCACACTACAGTCTGTGGAAGTGGGCCTGACACACACTGGCAGCAGGCAAGCAACTGAATTTAGACTACTGTCTAAAAATTAAATGCCTTATTTATCGGCAAGCTACTGTGCCACCCGGTATCAGTGGTTGGCACTGGCAGTGGGCACACTACAGTCAGTGGAAGAGGGCCTGACACACACTGGCAGCAGGCAAGCAACTGAATTTAGACTACTGTCTAAAAATTAAATGCCTAATTTATCGGCAAGCTACTGTGCCACCCGGTATCAGTGGTTGGCACTGGCAGTGGGCACACTACAGTCAGTGGAAGAGGGCCTGACACACACTGGCAGCAGGCAAGCAACTGAATTTAGACTACTGTCTAAAAATTAAATGCCTTATTTATCGGCAAGCTACTGTGCCACCCGGTATCAGTGGTTGGCACTGGCAGTGGGCACACTACAGTCAGTGGAAGCGGGCCTGACACACACTGGCAGCAGGCAAGCAACTGAATTTAGACTACTGTCTAAAAATTAAATGCCTTATTTATCGGCAAGCTACTGTGCCACCCGGTATCAGTGGTTGGACTGGCAGTGGGCACACTACAGTCTGTGGAGGTGGGCCTGACACACACTGGCAGCAGGCAAGCAACTGAATTTAGACTACTGTCTAAAAATTAAATGCCTTATTTATCGGCAAGCTACTGTGCCACCCGGTATCAGTGGTTGGCACTGGCAGTGGGCACACTACAGTCAGTGGAAGAGGGCCTGACACACACTGGCAGCAGGCAAGCAACTGAATTTAGACTACTGTCTAAAAATTAAATGCCTAATTTATCGGCAAGCTACTGTGCCACCCGGTATCAGTGGTTGGCACTGGCAGTGGGCACACTACAGTCAGTGGAAGAGGGCCTGACACACACTGGCAGCAGGCAAGCAACTGAATTTAGACTACTGTCTAAAAATTAAATGCCTTATTTATCGGCAAGCTACTGTGCCACCCGGTATCAGTGGTTGGACACTGGCAGTGGGCACACTACAGTCAGTGGAAGTGGGCCTGACACACACTGGCAGGCAACTAACCTTAGATTAAAGTGTAAAAATTAAGTGCCTTTTTTAAGCAAAGTCCTGTGCCACACGGGATGACAGGGGTGGGCACTGGCAGTGGGCACACTACAGTCAGTTGAAGTCGGCCTGACACACACTAGCAGCAGGCAAGCAGCTGAAATTACACTAAAGTGTAAAATTAAATGCCTTTTTTATGCAAAGTCCTGTGCCAGCCGGTATGAGTGGTGGGCACTGGCAGTGGGCACACTACAGTCAGTGGAAGTCAGCCTGACACACACTGGCAGGCAACTAACCTTAGATTAAAGTGTAAAAATTAAGTGCCTTTTTTTAAGCAAAGTCCTGTGCCACACGGGATGACAGGGGTGGGCACTGGCAGTGGGCACACTACAGTCAGTTGAAGTCGGCCTGACACACACTAGCAGCAGGCAAGTAGCTGAAATTACACTAAAGTGTAAAAATTAAATGCCTTTTTTATGCAAAGTCCTGTGCCAGCCGGTATGAGTGGTGGACACTGGCAGTGGGCACACTACAGTCAGTGGAAGTCAGCCTGACACACACTGGCAGGCAACTAACCTTAGATTAAAGTGTAAAAATGAAGTGCCTTTTTTTAAGCAAAGTCCTATGCCACACGGGATGACAGGGGTGGGCACTGGCAGTGGGCACACTACAGTCAGTTGAAGTCGGCCTGACACACACTAGCAGCAGGCAAGCAGCTGAAATTACACTAAAGTGTAAAAATTAAATGCCTTTTTATGCAAAGTCCTGTGCCAGCCGGTATGAGTGGTGGACACTGGCAGTGGGCACACTACAGTCAGTGGAAGTCAGCCTGACACACACTGGCAGGCAACTAACCTTAGATTAAAGTGTAAAAATTAAGTGCCTTTTTTAAGCAAAGTCCTGTGCCACACGGGATGACAGGGGTGGGCACTGGCAGTGGGCACACTACAGTCAGTTGAAGTCGGCCTGACACACACTAGCAGCAGGCAAGCAGCTGAAATTACACTAAAGTGTAAAAATTAAATGCCTTTTTATGCAAAGTCCTGTGCCAGCCGGTATGAGTGGTGGGCACTGGCAGTGGGCACACTACAGTCAGTGGAAGTCAGCCTGACACACACTGGCAGGCAACTAACCTTAGATTAAAGTGTAAAAATTAAGTGCCTTTTTTTAAGCAAAGTCCTGTGCCACACGGGATGACAGGGGTGGGCACTGGCAGTGGGCACACTACAGTCAGTTGAAGTCGGCCTGACACACACTAGCAGCAGGCAAGCAGCTGAAATTACACTAAAGTGTAAAAATTAAATGCCTTTTTATGCAAAGTCCTGTGCCAGCCGGTATGAGTGGTGGACACTGGCAGTGGGCACACTACAGTCAGTGGAAGTCAGCCTGACACACACTGGCAGGCAACTAACCTTAGATTAAAGTGTAAAAATTAAGTGCCTTTTTTTAAGCAAAGTCCTATGCCACACGGGATGACAGGGGTGGGCACTGGCAGTGGGCACACTACAGTCAGTTGAAGTCGGCCTGACACACACTAGCAGCAGGCAAGCAGCTGAAATTACACTAAAGTGTAAAAATTAAATGCCTTTTTATGCAAAGTCCTGTGCCAGCCGGTATGAGTGGTGGACACTGGCAGTGGGCACACTACAGTCAGTGGAAGTCAGCCTGACACACACTGGCAGGCAACTAACCTTAGATTAAAGTGTAAAAATTAAGTGCCTTTTTTAAGCAAAGTCCTGTGCCACACGGGATGACAGGGGTGGAGCACTGGCAGTGGGCACACTACAGTCAGTTGAAGTCGGCCTGACACACACTAGCAGCAGGCAAGCAGCTGAAATTACACTAAAGTGTAAAAATTAAATGCCTTTTTATGCAAAGTCCTGTGCCAGCCGGTATGAGTGGTGGACACTGGCAGTGGGCACACTACAGTCAGTGGAAGTCGGCCTGACACACACTAGCAGCAGGCAAGCAGCTGAAATTACACTAAAGTGTAAAAATTAAATGCCTTTTTATGCAAAGTCCTGTGCCAGCCGATATGAGTGGTGGACACTGGCAGTGGGCACACTACAGTCAGTGGAAGTCGGCCTGACACACACTAGCAGCAGGCAAGCAGCTGAAATTACACTAAAGTGTAAAAATTAAATGCCTTTTTATGCAAAGTCCTGTGCCAGCCGGTATGAGTGGTGGACACTGGCAGTGGGCACACTACAGTCAGTGGAAGTCGGCCTGACACACACTAGCAGCAGGCAAGCAGCTGAAATTACACTAAAGTGTAAAAATTAAATGCCTTTTTATGCAAAGTCCTGTGCCAGCCGATATGAGTGGTGGACACTGGCAGTGGGCACACTACAGTCAGTGGAAGTCGGCCTGACACACACTAGCAGCAGGCAAGCAGCTGAAATTACACTAAAGTGTAAAAATTAAATGCCTTTTTATGCAAAGTCCTGTGCCAGCCGGTATGAGTGGTGGACACTGGCAGTGGGCACACTACAGTCAGTGGAAGTCGGCCTGACACACACTGGCAGGCAACTAACCTTAGATTAAAGTGTAAAAATTAAGTGCCTTTTTTTAAGCAAAGTCCTGTGCCACACGGGATGACAGGGGTGGGCACTGGCAGTGGGCACACTACAGTCAGTTGAAGTCAGCCTGACACACACTGGCAGGCAACTAACCTTAGATTAAAGTGTAAAAATTAAGTGCCTTTTTTTAAGCAAAGTCCTGTGCCACACGGGATGACAGGGGTGGGCACTGGCAGTGGGCACACTACAGTCAGTTGAAGTCGGCCTGACACACACTAGCAGCAGGCAAGCAGCTGAAATTACACTAAAGTGTAAAAATTAAATGCCTTTATTATGCAAAGTCCTGTGCCAGCCGGTATGAGTGGTGGGCACTGGCAGTGGGCACACTACAGTCAGTGGAAGTCAGCCTGACACACACTGGCAGGCAACTAACCTTAGATTAAAGTGTAAAAATTAAGTGCCTTTTTTTTAAGCAAAGTCCTGTGCCACACGGGATGACAGGGGTGGGCACTGGCAGTGGGCACACTACAGTCAGTTGAAGTCGGCCTGACACACACTAGCAGCAGGCAAGCAGCTGAAATTACACTAAAGTGTAAAAATTAAATGCCTTTTTATGCAAAGTCCTGTGCCAGCCGGTATGAGTGGTGGACACTGGCAGTGGGCACACTACAGTCAGTGGAAGTCAGCCTGACACACACTGGCAGGCAACTAACCTTAGATTAAAGTGTAAAAATTAAGTGCCTTTTTTTAAGCAAAGTCCTATGCCACACGGGATGACAGGGGTGGGCACTGGCAGTGGGCACACTACAGTCAGTTGAAGTCGGCCTGACACACACTAGCAGCAGGCAAGCAGCTGAAATTACACTAAAGTGTAAAAATTAAATGCCTTTTGTATGCAAAGTCCTGTGCCAGCCGGTATGAGTGGTGGACACTGGCAGTGGGCACACTACAGTCAGTGGAAGTCAGCCTGACACACACTGGCAGGCAACTAACCTTAGATTAAAGTGTAAAAATTAAGTGCCTTTTTTTAAGCAAAGTCCTGTGCCATACGGGATGACAGGGGTGGGCACTGGCAGTGGGCACACTACAGTCAGTTGAAGTCAGCCTGACACACACTGGCAGGCAACTAACCTTAGATTAAAGTGTAAAAATTAAGTGCCTTTTTTTAAGCAAAGTCCTGTGCCACACGGGATGACAGGGGTGGGCACTGGCAGTGGGCACACTACAGTCAGTTGAAGTCGGCCTGACACACACTAGCAGCAGGCAAGCAGCTGAAATTACACTAAAGTGTAAAAATTAAATGCCTTTATTATGCAAAGTCCTGTGCCAGCCGGTATGAGTGGTGGGCACTGGCAGTGGGCACACTACAGTCAGTGGAAGTCAGCCTGACACACACTGGCAGGCAACTAACCTTAGATTAAAGTGTAAAAATTAAGTGCCTTTTTTTAAGCAAAGTCCTGTGCCACACGGGATGACAGGGGTGGGCACTGGCAGTGGGCACACTACAGTCAGTTGAAGTCGGCCTGACACACACTAGCAGCAGGCAAGCAGCTGAAATTACACTAAAGTGTAAAAATTAAATGCCTTTTTTATGCAAAGTCCTGTGCCAGCCGGTATGAGTGGTGGACACTGGCAGTGGGCACACTACAGTCAGTGGAAGTCAGCCTGACACACACTGGCAGGCAACTAACCTTAGATTAAAGTCTAAAAATTAAGTGCCTTTTTTTAAGCAAAGTCCTGTGCCACACGGGATGACAGGGGTGGGCACTGGCAGTGGGCACACTACAGTCAGTTGAAGTCGGCCTGACACACACTAGCAGCAGGCAAGCAGCTGAAATTACACTAAAGTGTAAAAATTAAATGCCTTTTTATGCAAAGTCCTGTGCCAGCCGGTATGAGTGGTGGACACTGGCAGTGGGCACACTACAGTCAGTGGAAGTCAGCCTGACACACACTGGCAGGCAACTAACCTTAGATTAAAGTGTAAAAATTAAGTGCCTTTTTTAAGCAAAGTCCTATGCCACACGGGATGACAGGGGTGGGCACTGGCAGTGGGCACACTACAGTCAGTTGAAGTCGGCCTGACACACACTAGCAGCAGGCAAGCAGCTGAAATTACACTAAAGTGTAAAAATTAAATGCCTTTTGTATGCAAAGTCCTGTGCCAGCCGGTATGAGTGGTGGACACTGGCAGTGGGCACACTACAGTCAGTGGAAGTCAGCCTGACACACACTGGCAGGCAACTAACCTTAGATTAAAGTGTAAAAATTAAGTGCCTTTTTTTTAAGCAAAGTCCTGTGCCATACGGGATGACAGGGGTGGGCACTGGCAGTGGGCACACTACAGTCAGTTGAAGTCGGCCTGACACACACTAGCAGCAGTCAAGCAGCTGAAATTACACTAAAGTGTAAAAATTAAATGCCTTTTTTATGCAAAGTCCTGTGCCAGCCGATATGAGTGGTGGACACTGGCAGTGGGCACACTACAGTCAGTGGAAGTCGGCCTGACACACACTAGCAGCAGGCAAGCAGCTGAAATTACACTAAAGTGTAAAAATTAAATGCCTTTTTTATGCAAAGTCCTGTGCCAGCCGGTATGAGTGGTGGACACTGGCAGTGGGCACACTACAGTCAGTGGAAGTCGGCCTGACACACACTGGCAGGCAACTAACCTTAGATTAAAGTGTAAAAATTAAGTGCCTTTTTTTAAGCAAAGTCCTGTGCCACACGGGATGACAGGGGTGGGCACTGGCAGTGGGCACACTACAGTCAGTTGAAGTCAGCCTGACACACACTGGCAGGCAACTAACCTTAGATTAAAGTGTAAAAATTAAGTGCCTTTTTTTAAGCAAAGTCCTGTGCCACACGGGATGACAGGGGTGGAGCACTGGCAGTGGGCACACTACAGTCAGTTGAAGTCGGCCTGACACACACTAGCAGCAGGCAAGCAGCTGAAATTACACTAAAGTGTAAAAATTAAATGCCTTTATTATGCAAAGTCCTGTGCCAGCCGGTATGAGTGGTGGGCACTGGCAGTGGGCACACTACAGTCAGTGGAAGTCAGCCTGACACACACTGGCAGGCAACTAACCTTAGATTAAAGTGTAAAAATTAAGTGCCTTTTTTAAGCAAAGTCCTGTGCCACACGGGATGACAGGGGTGGGCACTGGCAGTGGGCACACTACAGTCAGTTGAAGTCGGCCTGACACACACTAGCAGCAGGCAAGCAGCTGAAATTACACTAAAGTGTAAAAATTAAATGCCTTTTTTATGCAAAGTCCTGTGCCAGCCGGTATGAGTGGTGGACACTGGCAGTGGGCACACTACAGTCAGTGGAAGTCAGCCTGACACACACTGGCAGGCAACTAACCTTAGATTAAAGTCTAAAAATTAAGTGCCTTTTTTAAGCAAAGTCCTGTGCCACACGGGATGACAGGGGTGGGCACTGGCAGTGGGCACACTACAGTCAGTTGAAGTCGGCCTGACACACACTAGCAGCAGGCAAGCAGCTGAAATTACACTAAAGTGTAAAAATTAAATGCCTTTTTATGCAAAGTCCTGTGCCAGCCGGTATGAGTGGTGGACACTGGCAGTGGGCACACTACAGTCAGTGGAAGTCAGCCTGACACACACTGGCAGGCAACTAACCTTAGATTAAAGTGTAAAAATTAAGTGCCTTTTTTTAAGCAAAGTCCTATGCCACACGGGATGACAGGGGTGGGCACTGGCAGTGGGCACACTACAGTCAGTTGAAGTCGGCCTGACACACACTAGCAGCAGGCAAGCAGCTGAAATTACACTAAAGTGTAAAAATTAAATGCCTTTGTATGCAAAGTCCTGTGCCAGCCGGTATGAGTGGTGGACACTGGCAGTGGGCACACTACAGTCAGTGGAAGTCAGCCTGACACACACTGGCAGGCAACTAACCTTAGATTAAAGTGTAAAAATTAAGTGCCTTTTTTTAAGCAAAGTCCTGTGCCATACGGGATGACAGGGGTGGGCACTGGCAGTGGGCACACTACAGTCAGTTGAAGTCGGCCTGACACACATAGCAGCAGGCAAGCAGCTGAAATTACACTAAAGTGTAAAAATTAAATGCCTTTTTATGCAAAGTCCTGTGCCAGCCGGTATGAGTGGTGGACACTGGCAGTGGGCACACTACAGTCAGTGGAAGTCGGCCTGACACACACTAGCAGCAGGCAAGCAGCTGAAATTACACTAAAGTGTAAAAATTAAATGCCTTTTTATGCAAAGTCCTGTGCCAGCCTGTATGAGTGGTGGACACTGGCAGTGGGCACACTACAGTCAGTGGAAGTCGGCCTGACACACACTAGCAGCAGGCAAGCAGCTGAAATTACACTAAAGTGTAAAAATTAAATGCCTTTTATGCAAAGTCCTGTGCCAGCCGGTATGAGTGGTGGACACTGGCAGTGGGCACACTACAGTCAGTGGAAGTCGGCCTGACACACACTGGCAGGCAACTAACCTTAGATTAAAGTGTAAAAATTAAGTGCCTTTTTTTAAGCAAAGTCCTGTGCCACACGGGATGACAGGGGTGGGCACTGGCAGTGGGCACACTACAGTCAGTTGAAGTCAGCCTGACACACACTGGCAGGCAACTAACCTTAGATTAAAGTGTAAAAATTAAGTGCCTTTTTTAAGCAAAGTCCTGTGCCACACGGGATGACAGGGGTGGGCACTGGCAGTTGGCACACTACAGTCAGTTGAAGTCGGCCTGACACACACTAGCAGCAGGCAAGCAGCTGAAATTACACTAAAGTGTAAAAATTAAATGCCTTTTTATGCAAAGTCCTGTGCCAGCCGGTATGAGTGGTGGGCACTGGCAGTGGGCACACTACAGTCAGTGGAAGTCAGCCTGACACACACTGGCAGGCAACTAACCTTAGATTAAAGTGTAAAAATTAAGTGCCTTTTTTTAAGCAAAGTCCTGTGCCACACGGGATGACAGGGGTGGGCACTGGCAGTGGGCACACTACAGTCAGTTGAAGTCGGCCTGACACACACTAGCAGCAGGCAAGCAGCTGAAATTACACTAAAGTGTAAAAATTAAATGCCTTTTTATGCAAAGTCCTGTGCCAGCCGGTATGAGTGGTGGACACTGGCAGTGGGCACACTACAGTCAGTGGAAGTCAGCCTGACACACACTGGCAGGCAACTAACCTTAGATTAAAGTGTAAAAATTAAGTGCCTTTTTTTAAGCAAAGTCCTGTGCCACACGGGATGACATGGGTGGGCACTGGCAGTGGGCACACTACAGTCAGTTGAAGTCGGCCTGACACACACTAGCAGCAGGCAAGCAGCTGAAATTACACTAAAGTGTAAAAATTAAATGCCTTTTTATGCAAAGTCCTGTGCCAGCCGGTATGAGTGGTGGACACTGGCAGTGGGCACACTACAGTCACTGGAAGTCAGCCTGACACACACTGGCAGGCAACTAACCTTAGATTAAAGTGTAAAAATTAAATGCCTTTTTTTGATGCAAAGTCCTGTACCACACGGAATGACAGGGGTGGGCACTGGCAGTGGGCACACTACAGTCTGTGGGCCTGCAGCTCCTCACACACAGGCAGGCCAGGCAACTGCAATATGTATATAAAGGAAAAAAAAAAGTAGACTAATGTTGCAGCCCTAAAAAGGGCTTTTTGGGGTGCTGTCAGGACGCTGTCCTTACAGCAGAGATCAGATGAGTCTTTCAGGACTGGAGTGGACACTGAATTCACTAGCCTAGCTATCAATTTCCCAATTAAATCAGCAGCTACTACACTCTCCTTC
This sequence comes from Bufotes viridis, assembly GCA_033119425.1. Taxonomy (NCBI): domain Eukaryota; kingdom Metazoa; phylum Chordata; class Amphibia; order Anura; family Bufonidae; genus Bufotes; species Bufotes viridis. The sequence goes on along the minus strand of CM065592.1, from coordinate 218,714,248 downwards.
CTCTCACTAAGACTGCAGCTTCAGAATGAATCTAAAATGGATGCTGTGCAGGAGGTGGGAGGGTCTGGGAGGTAGGGTATGCTGCTGATTGGCTGGAATGTGTCTGCTGACTGTGAGGTACAGGGTCAAAGTTTGCTCAATGATGATGTATAGGGGGCGGACCGATCATCGCATATGTTCGCCCGGCAGAGGCGAACGCTAACAAGCTATGTTCGCCGGGAACTGTTCGCCGACGGATAGTTCGGGCCATCTCTAGTGGCGACTGGGACCGTAAGATCTTACAAAAAGAATGTATGTGGATACATAGATTTAGATCCCAGTCGCCACTAGGATTAAATGAGAGATTGGATTTTGCGTGCTTCCTTTAATCTGTGTGTGTTCCTTACATACACTTCCTTATCTATCTCTATTTTTTCTGTGCCTATCCAGTGATTTCTCTGTCCTTGTTACTCCGTATAATATACAAGAGTCCCTTACTGGCAAGAGGTGCATGAAGCACCCAAATTGGGACCACTAATCATTAATGTGTATTTTTGATTTAACTCTTTGTTCTATTTCAAAATTTGCTTAGATCCCCCTTAAACCATCCATTGCTTTACTTTTGGTCTTGGAGACTATCTATCAGCCATAGATGGATCCATATAGATATATGATGCATGTCATGTGGAAGGTGATATAGATTTGGATTAATCATCAGTTTAACTTTCACCTACATATGGTCCATTATTGGGAAGCCAACTAAGTCATGTGACCATTCACAGTAAATGTGCGGTTCATTGAAAGAAGCTGTCATAGTCACGTGAGCGCGATATGCGTTCCACCTACCAAAAGCCAAATGTGATTGGAGCGCAATGGTTATGATATGTAGGTGCCGTCCGTGCCTCACTTGCATGCGGTCCATTGACAGGAAGTTGAGGTGTCACGTGAGCGCGGTGTGCGTTCCATTCACAGGATGTCAATGTGATTGGAGCGGGACCGTCGTCACATGCCGCCTGTGTCTCACTTGTTGCGGTCCATTGGCAGTCACGTGACCTCGGCGTGCGTTCCATCTGCAGGAGACGGACAACGCCGCAGTGTGATTAGTTCACCTGTAAGAGCTGAATGCACCTCACCTGCAAGTAATGACCCTAAGCATGTAAGTGGGATGGGAGGGTATAAAAGAGGGGACAGAACCTGTCTTGCTTTGATGCCAGAGGAGGAAGCACTAGCGGGGAGAGCTACATGACCCACTTGACTAATGTGGGATATGTGTAACGGAGGCATCTATATATCGTATCTGGCAGCCTGACAAAAGCCATGCCTGGATAAATTTGGATCTTGATCCCCTCTCTACCCGCACTCCAGTATTGATCTACTCAACACCTCCTCTGGGCACAATTGACATATCAGGTCTTATTTAACACTATCATGTGAATTTAACATCTATCTACTATACTTAATGCCTCCTGATGAACCTCGATAACATGAGGGGAAACGTGTTGAGGAATATATAAGCATTGTATCTATCTAATGATTGTACTTATTGGTGCTGGATTATTGTGTCTGCATTAGGGAAGAGATAGTCCACGATATATGGACACTATATCTTCCTAGATATGTAACCGAGCACACTGTTGTGAAAAATCCATTGCACGTTTTTGATTGGTCAAATACCCAGTGCCCATGTTTATCCATTAACACCTAGCGTCCTGATTAGAGACAGAAGTAGGGGCAGTGAGCCTTAGGCACGAGGACAGGGAGTCCCCACCACCAGGGGATATCCCTGGGCACAGGTGTATCCTAGTACCCACAGTAGGGATAAATTACCCCACTCCAACTCTGACTTTAACGCAGTGTGTGGTGGATCATTGGCACTGAGCGACCAACAATGTATATTTTGTATAGACCTGTGATGAATTATCGATGGACTTAGAGTATGAATTTACCGTATTTTTTTACTCTGAATATCCTCATTTAAATGTATTTTGGTCTGTTATGGGGAAGTAGGGGTGTCTCCTTTTTTCTAATAATTTATTAAATGTTACGTTTTAAATAGGGTTTTTGTACTAGCTGGATAATACAAGGAGGGAAAAGTTTTGGAAGATGGTGAAGGAATACATAGCAGACCTTGTCAGCATCCTAACTGATCCCTCAGTGCCTTACAACTACTGGGTGTTCAAGCTGGACACATGGCACGAACTTCCGCTCTCTGCCTTGGAGGTGCTGGCCTGCCCTGCTGCCAGCGTTTTGTCTGAGCGTGTATTTAGTGCTGCTGGTGGCATGATAACAGATAAGCGTGTCCGCTTGTCCACTGGCAATGCTGACAGGGTGACTCAGATAAAAAGGACCAAGACCTGTATTGCCCCTGACTTCTCTACTCCACCAGAGGAGGGCTGAACTGATGATGAACATAACGGCAATTTCAATCTATCATTCATAATGTACTCAATCTACTGTAGTGTATTCCTATGCACATTTTCCACCACAAAAAAATTCACACACTCAAATTTGTTTTATAGGGTCAGCTCAACTGCAGGCCCTCAACTCAAATTTTGTTATAGGGTCAGCTAAACAGTATGTATATAATGTTTTAAAGCATCAGTTGTACAGCATGTACTCACATATAATGTTTTAAAACGTCATTTGAACAGCATGCAATCGTATATAATTTTTTAGAGTGTCAGCTGAACAGCATGCACTGGCATACAATGTTTTAGAGCATTAGTTCACCTGTAAGCACTCACATATAATGTTTTAGAGGGTCAGCTCACCAGCAGGCCCTCGGCCATAATGTTTTAGAGGGTTACCAGCAGGCCCTTGCTCCAAATGTTTTTGAGGGTCACCAGCAGGCCACCATTCATAATTTTTCAAGCGAGTGTATGATGCCCTCTTTTATGTGTAATAAAGGGTGTATTGTAGTGCCAGTTCCTTGTCATAGTGCATAGGCTTTATGAGTGTAGGAGTCCTACTAACTTAACAATTGTACCACAATGTGAATGAGGCCCTCCTTTATGTAAAATACAGGCTGTTTCGGAGAGCCCCTTGCTTGTAATTTATATAATTGATGTTTCCTAAAAAAAATTCCTGGGCCACCTCCTCTTCCATCATCGCCCTAAGTGTTTTCTCAAGGAAACATAGAAGTGGTATTGTAACGCTGATAACGGTCTCATCGCCATTGGCCATGTTGGTGGAGTACTCGAAACAGGGCACACAGGTCCCAGTCATTGGTGGTGAAGTGGTGCTGTTCCGCAGTGCGACTGGCCCATGCGTGCTGCAGCTGAAACTCCACTATGGCCTGCTGCTGCTAGCACAGTCTATCCAGCATGTGCAAGGTGGAGTTTCACCTGGTGGGCACGTCCCATATGAGGCGGTGAGCGGGAAGGCCGAAGTTACGCTGTAACGCAGACAGGCGAACAGCGGCAGGATGTGAACGCCGGAAGCACGCACAGACGGCCCGCACTTTATGCAGCAGCTCTGACATGTCGGGGTAGTTGTGAATGAACTTCTGCACCACCAAATTCAGCACATGCGCAAGGCAAGGGATGTGCATCAAACCGGCTTGTCCTATAGCTGCGACGAGATTTCGTCCATTATCGCAAACCACCAGGCCGGTCTTGAGGCCCACCGGCAGCAACCACTCATCGGTCTGTTGTTCAATACCCCGCCACAACTCCTGCGCGGTGTGGGGCCTGTCCCCCAAATATGAGTTTCAGAACGGCCTGCTGACGTTTACCCCGGGATGTGCTGAAGTTGGTGGTGAAGGTGTGTGGCTGACTGGATGAGCAGGTGGAAGAAGAGGAGGAGTAGGCCAAGTAGAAGGAGGAGGCTACAGGAGGCAAAGAATGATGCCCTGCGATCCTTGGCGGCAGAAGGACGTGCGCCAAACAACTCTCCGCCTGGGGTCCAGCCGCCACTACATTTACCCAGTGTGCAGTTAGGGAGATATAGCGTCCCTGGCCATGCTTACTGGTCCACGTATCTGTGGTTAGGTGGACCTTGCCACAGATGGAGTTGCGCAGTGCACATTTGATTTTATCGGATACTTGGTTGTTACCATCCTTAGAACGGCATTGGGCCTCACCAAATATTGCTGTAAATTCTGGTGGGTACTGGAACCTGAGGTAGTTGGTTCACTAGTACGTGTGGCTGTGGCAGAACGGCCACGTCCTCTCCCAGCACCAGAGGGTCCACTAACAACACCACGACCATGTCCAAGTCCGCATCCCTTACTAGATGTTTTCCTCATTGTTATCGTTCACCACAAGAAGAGAAAAATATTTGGACCAATATATTGAATTCAAATTCAGGCCTTTTTTACAGGCACCTAACACTATCTGGCTATCTATTTATGTAACGTATTACACTAAACCAGGCACAGCAGTAACCACAGATTTAGGTGAATATCAATTGTAGGCCTATTATTTAGGCCCTGGATGAAAGGTATCCTTTATGGACAGATTTACACTTGGAGATTCACAGTAGCGTGTGAAAAATATATAGGATTATGCTTTCAGCACTTGTATTTTAACACTTTGTGTAATATACCCCTTAAAGGAAAGAAAGACACTTAGATATGCAAAACAGTGTGTGCAAATGTAGAGGATTATGCTGTATTTTACCACTTACTGTAATATACCCTTTAACGGAAAGAAATACACTTGGAGATGCAAGCTGAGTGTAATATACCCTTTTACGGACAGATTTACACTTGGCCTGCAACAGCTGGAACACCAGATTTACGGTATTTCTATTTTTGCAACTGAATTTCACCCCAGAAAAAATTTATCTTTTGCAGGAAACAATTAAACATGGCCAGCCACTGCTGGGACACCAGATTTAGGGGATTGGTATTTTGGCAATTGAATTTCACCCCAGAAAAAAATCTATCCTTTGACGGACAGTATTAAACTTAGCCAGCCACAGCTGGAACCCCAGATTTAGGGGATTGGTATTTTGGCAATTGAATTTCACCCCATAAAAAAATCTATCCTTTGACGGACAGCATTAAACTTAGCCAGATTTAGAATTATCTCGTGCCACCGGAGTGTCTTTGGCTCTGCGAATATCTGAGATGTGTTCACCTATACGCCGTCTCAGTTCACGAGTGGTTTTTCCGACATATTTCATACCGCATGAACAGATCATTAGATATATGACTCCTTCTGATTTGCAATTCACATAGGATCGGATAAAAAATTCCTTTTCCTGACCACTGTCCTTAAAAATTTTTCCTTTCATTATATATAGGCAAAATTTGCAAGAGCCACAAGGATAGGTACCAGTCAATGTATTACGCAGCCAAGATTCTTGTGGTGGCTTATTGTAAAAGCTGTGTACCAATTGATCCCTCAGGTTTTGACTGCGCCTGTATGTTACTGCTGGTTTACGGGAGATGATTTTCCCAATATCTGGGTCAGACAAGAGGGTGTCCCAGTTATCTTCCAGTACCTGTCTCATTGTTGCATGTGCTTTGTCAAAAGTGCCGATAATACGTAGGTTCTCTCCCTCACTAGATCTTGTCTTGGGAGTAAGGAGTGACTCCCTATTGATACTTAGAGAATGATGGTATGCTTGTTTCAAAGTATTCTCAGGATATCCCCGGTTCAAGAACCTATGTTTGAGTTCTTTTGCATCCCTTTTAAATCTGTCAGCCGGAAGCAGTTTCTCCTGATTCTCAAATATTGGCCTTTGGGGATGCCCTGCATCAACGCCACTGGAAGTCCACTCTCCCATTTAAGGAGATTATTAGTAGCAGTTGGTTTTCTGAAGTTTATAGTGATGATTCAGCCAGAACCATCTAATGAAATGGACAAGTCAAGAAAAGAGATCCTGGTGTCACTGATCTCAGACGTGAAAAAAAGTCCAAGCGAGTTGATATTCAAAGCAGTCACCATCTCTTTGAAAAGTTTCTCCTCATCAGTCCATAGAATTAAAATATCATCTATGAATCTGATCCACAGAGGAATAGATGATGTAAAATGTACAAAGTCATCACTGAACACGATCTCTCTCTCCCACCAGCCCAAGTAGAGGTTAGCGAAAGTGGGAATACAAGGGCTCCCCATCACCACCACCCTGAGCTGGTGGAAGAATCGGCCATCAAAGAGGAACACATTATGAGTAAGGATAAATTGTAACAATTCCATAATGAACTCGTTGTGTTGTTTCAAATATTCGCCCCTCTGTTGTAGATATGTTAGAACCGCTCTACAGCCCAATTAATGAGGAATCGAGGCTGTAGAGGGCCTCCACATCAAGACTGGCCAGATAGGTACCTGGATCACACTGGATGTCATTCAGACGACTAAGAACATCCATAGTATCACAGATGTGCGACGGCAGACTAGTGACAAATGGTCTCAGGATGTTGTCAACATAAGAACTGATGTTGGCCGTTAGGTTGCCCATTCCTGAGACTATTGGTCTGCCTTTAAGTGGATCCAGGCCTTTATGCAGCTTGGGAAGTGCATAGAAGACTTCCATCAATGGGTGATCAGGAAGGAGGAAGGCATATTCAGTTTTACTGATAAGTTTCTTATCGAGAGCTTCTAATAGATAATGGATAATATTCTGTACGTATCTTTGTCATTCAAGATTTTCTGGCACATGCTGATGTATTGTGCATGGTCCAGAATGACAATATTGCTACCTTTGTCAGATGGCTTTATTATGATGCCTTTGTCCTGTTGTAGATCTCTCAGAGCCCTTCTCTCTTCTGGTTTCAGATTATCATAATGTTGATGGCAGTCAGCCACCCTGCGTAGCCGCTTAGTGGCAATGGTGACAAATGTGTCAATCAGTGTATTGTCACCAATGGGTGGAGTCCTAGTGGATGGGGGCCTTAGGTTGGTAAATGGGCCCTGGGAACTTGGTGGCAGCTCAAAATATGTGCTGGTGCACCAAAAGATCACAAAATGGCCGTAGAGCACCCCAGAAAAAGTGACATAAAACGCTCTGGGCAGCCTAAAAACCAGTGAGCAATGAACTAACAGAAGTTAAATGATTCAAAGCTGTAGATCGATCACTTCATTAAGTGGTTTTGCTTAGTCTTCCCTGCCTAATCTCGTCCTTACAGCAGCTGCATCCTATCCCTACACTAATCAAAGAGAGTGACGGGCGGCATTACGTGACTCCAGCTTAAATAGAGGCTGGGTCACATGCTGCACTTGGCCAATCACAGCCATGCCAATAGTAGGCATGACTGTCATGGCCTCTTGGGGCAAGTAGCATGATGCTTGTTGATTGGCTGCTTTGCAGCCTTTCAAAAAGTGCCATAAAAATCGCCAAACACCGAACCCGAACTTTTACGTAAATGTCCGGGTCCCGAATACCCCAGAATTCAGTACAAACCCGAACTATACAGTTCGGGTTTGCTCAACACTACTTATCATACATTCGGGTGAACTTTTTCTCTTTTAATGCTGCTTCTTGCTCCAAATTTTCCAGCATCTTTGAAGTTGGTTTTCTGGTACGCGATGAACATCTTAGTTCATTTGTTTGGAGTATATTTGTTTGAGGTAAATACTTCATCAGACTCTTCTACCTCAGACAGGTTCCCTTGCTCTTTACCTTCTAACCTATCTATCTTTGTATCCTCTAACAGTGGCATGGTAATGCTAGGCTCAGACATTTTACTTTAAATGTTATAACAATCAATACGAATATTAAAGGACCTTTCACTTTAAATGCAATACTGACAAATGCAGAAGTAAATTACTTTCACTTTAGTTCATTTGTTTGAGGTATATTTGTTTGAGGTAAATGCTTCATCAGACTCTTCTACCTCAGACAGGTTCATTTGCTCTTTACCTTCTAACCTATCTATCTTTGTAGCCTCTTACAGTGGCATGGTAATACTAGGCTCAGACATTTTACTTTAAATGTTATAACAACCAATACAAATATTAAAGGACCTTTCACTTTAAATGCAATACTGACAAATGCCGAAATAAATGACTTTCACTTTAAATGTAACAGCGGTAAATGCAGGCAATAATTGACTTTCACTTTAAATTCTTTAGAGTTTGTGTATTACAAACTGTCCTTTGTCGTTTTACTTTAAAGTCTGTTATTCCTGAATACAAAAATGTCTCTTTACGCCAAAGCCTATATGCAATAATAAGTAATAAAGGACCTTATTCTAAAGACCACGATACTGCGATCTGAAGGTTGCTGGAACAAATGTCAATCTTAAAGAAGACTTGTCTTTTCTTGATGCTGCTACCACCCTCCCTCCCTCCCTCCCTCCCTCCATCCCTCCATCCCTCCATCCCTCCATCCCTCCATCCCTCCATCCCTCCATCCATTATTTCTGCTGGCTACAGCAATATTAAAGGCTTCTTGAGCACTTGTCATGTGTCTCCCTATACTCAGATCACAGTGAAATCATGGAGACCACACGGCATGAGGCTTTTAAAGGGCTGTGACATCACAGGAGATGGCCATCTACTGATTGGCTGGCTACCTAGCATTATGGGCCATATCGCATTCTCGGATTTCTTACTTTCACTTTGTAACACCATTTTAGGAAAAAAACGATTTGCTTCCATGAAGCGCAAGGAAATTTGGATTTGTTGCGAATCAAATGTTTCCTAAACTTTGGATGCTTTGATTCACTTAACACTAACGATTACGGCAACATTGGCCATGATGGCCAATCATCACAGTGGGGAGTGGAGTCAAAAAGAAATCAGTCAATGGGCATACTGGCAATCATGGCAAGCCTTATGCTTGTTTTCTTATGTACTGATTAGAGATGAGCAAGTCGAAGCTGATTAAGTTGAATTCATTAAGAATTTCAGGAAAAATTTGATTTGCAACGAATGCAAATTTCCTCACGCTTCGTGGTAATGAATCGTAATTTTTTCTAACATGGCGGCTACAATGGCGGCTAAAATGGTGGCTACACTTGTGAGGACATGGGGCAAGGAACTCTGGGAAGGCGGGATGACCCGTAATGCCATGCATGGAGCCAATCAGCAGCCAGCCAGCCCAGTGATGTCATTGACCTATAAATTCGACGACATCTTAGATTATGCCATTCAGTATCGTACTTTGTTCAGGGACAGACGTGCATGCAGGCGCTAGGGAGAGTGAAAGAAAAACTAATTGTTAAAAAAAAAAAAAAAGGAAAGGAGCGATTTACTAGTGCAGAGAAAGTATAGTAAGGAATCATTTCACAGGCAGGGTGAGACGTTTGCATATGCTAGGGAGAGCCATAGGAAAATCATTATTGTTAAAAAAGCGATTTACAAGTGCAGGGAAACATTACTTGGGAATCCAGATAGTCTCATAATACAGCTCTGTCAATCCAGCAATTAGTTATTGGTGTGCAAGTACTATGTTGAAAAGCCTTCAGTGGCTTTTATCTGTGGAAAAAGAAAAATATATCCGCAGGTCAGTTTTGTTGTTATTTACGCTAAAATCATTTGCAGTCATTTCTGGTGAAAGACTAGGGTGGTATTTCATAATACACAAAAAATTGAACACACTGCACGTTTGCAGTCATTTCTAGTGAAAGAGTTTAAGGCAGTATTTCAGTAATACACGAAAAATATAAATGCTCTGCATGCTTGCAGTCATTTCTGGTGAAAGTGTATAGGGTCGTATTTCAGTACTACAAGAAAAATATTTACGCACTTCACTCTTTAATTGTTTTCTTGTTAAAGCGTATAGTGGCCTTTTTCCATCCAAAAATAAATATATATTCTAGGGTCACTTCTGCAGTTATTTCTGGTGAAAGGGTATAGGGCCCTTATAGAGTAAAAAGAAAAATGTATATAAGCACTGCAGTGTTGCAGTGATTTCTATTGAAAGCGTGTAGGGGCGTATTTCATTAAAAAAATAAAAATATATATACACACTGCACTGTTGTAGTTATTTCTGGTGAAAGCGTATAGGGTCGTATTTTAGTACTACAAGATAAATATATACGCACTTCACTTTTTAATTGTTTTCTGGTTAAAGGGTATAATGGCAATTTTCCGTCCAACAAGAAATATATATTCTCGGGTCACTTGTGCAGTTATTTCTGGTGAAAGGGTATAGGGGCCTGTTACAGTAAAAAAAGAAAAATATATATACGCACGGCAGTGTTGCAGTGATTTCTGTTAAAAGCGTATAGGGGCGTATTTCATTCAAAAAGAAAAATATATACGCACTGCACTGTAGCAGTTATTTCTGGTGAAAGTGTATAGGGTTGTATTTCAGTACTACAAGAAAAATATATTCTCAGTACACTGTTGCAGTTATATCTGATAAAGCCTTTACTGGCATATTGCAATAGAAAAATAAATATACATTGGCCATTCGCTGGTGCACTCATATGTAGAAAAACCTTTATTGACATATATCAATAGGAAAAGAAATATACATTCGGCATTCACTGCTGCACTTATATCTTGAAAAATCTTTATTGAAGTATACCAGTAAAAAAATAAAAATATATCCAGCATTTACTGTTGCAGTTATATGTGGTAAAGCCTTTAGTGGTGTATTTCTGTAGAAAAATAAAGATATATTCAGAATTCTGCGCTGTAGTCATATGTGGGAAATTCCTTTTTGTGATATTGACCGAATTACATTGTTGTGAAATTTGGTAATATTTACGTTTCACACTCGCTTACGTGACAACATCCATAAGAGCGGTGCACCAAGACAGGTGAATACGCTATGCACTAACCCAGCACAAAAAAATGCGAACTAATTCCCACCAGCCCGCATCTATCTGTGGTATTTCTTACTGGACACTATGGGAATTTTTCTGCAGCACAGAAACCGCACGAGGACCTTGTCTCGCTCTTCCAGTGTGGACCAACTTCCTCTACTACGTCCCGTTCACTTCAGATTACTCCGCCTCAGTTGCCATTTGTTTTTTGAAACTGACAGACAGCCTATTACCCTCTGTTGAAAAGTGTTTATTATATATGTGGAAAAAGAAAAATATACTTGACGCTCACTGTTCCTGTTATATTTGGTAAAGCCTTTATAGGCATATATCAGTAAAAAAGAAACAGTCGGCGATCAACGCTGCAGTTATACGCGGAAATTTTTTAGAATTTTTTTCATTTTTAAAAATCTTATATTTAGCATAAACACTGCACTTATATGCGGTGAAACATTTTTTTGTTTTATCTTATTGGGGAAAAACTTGCATTCAGCATGAAGCGCTGCACTTATATGCGGTAAAAAAAATTGGAATTATTTCATTGGAAAAAATCTTGTATTCTGCATTAGCGCTGCACTTAAATGCGGCAAAATCTCTTTGAAATATTTTGGTGGAAATAAAAAAATTCTACCTCCTCCTTTAACTTTCTCATCTCTTCATTAACATCGGACACACTAACTTTACACCCACCCCACCCCCAGCTATATATATATAAGAACCACCTAGGAGCAAATGAAGTTAAATGATACTGCCAGCCTGTTAAAGGGAATTACAGCATGATACAGAATATATTTGATATGATATCTTGCAAGAGTTTAAAGTGTCCACATATAGCACATGGTGGGACACTGCATCAAGATGAATCAGGTGTGGATCAGCTAGGATTTCCACATAATAATGCCTGATGCATCAGACTAGATCATCCATGGTGCCATACCAACATTTTGACAATAGAGTCCGGTTTCTTTTGCTTATCTGCCTCCGCTACTATCTGATGCTGCCACCCGCCTGATGCCACACATCTGATGCCAAGTGCTCCTTCTTTCACCAACCATCTTCAGCAGGTACTAGTATTGCCACCCACCTCCACAGTATGTCACCTTGCCACTCTGTGGTCTCATGATGTTGCCGCCACCTCCAGACTCTGTCATTGTGCCACTCTGTGGACTCCTCCTGATACTGCTACTGCTGAAATCTCCACATACTATCATTGTGCCACTCTGAGTCCTACTTATGCTGCTTCCACCTCCAGACTCTGTCATTGTGCCACTCTGTGACCTACTCATGCTGCTGCCACCTCCAGACTCTGTCATTGTGCCATTCTGTGGTCTCCTCATGCTGCTGCCAACTCCAGACTCTGTCATTGTGTCACTTGTGGCCTCCGTCTGATGCTGCTGCTGCCACCTCCAGACTCTGTCATTGTGCCATTCTGTGGTCTCCTCATGCTGCTGCCAACTCCAGACTCTGTCATCGTGCCACTCTGTGGCCTCCTTCTGCTGCTGCTGCCGCCACCTCCAGACTTTGTCATTATGCCGCTCTGTGACATACTTATGCTGCCACCACCTCCAGACTCTGTCATTGTGCCACTTGGTGGTCTCCTCATGCTGCTTCCACCTCACCACTATGTCATATGGCCACTCTTTGTACTTCTCATGCTGTTACCACCCTCCCCACTCTATGACGGGGTCGTTATTGTCCTTGTTTGGCCTTCTTGAAATCACCATTTATTTGACCTTTCTTCTGATTGGTCAGAAGGAAGGAAAAATGAGACGCACAACGTATCCTGTCTGTGTAGTAGCTGTAAGGCCTGTATGGTCCCCTCAGAATTGGATTATAATTTGGCAGCCAAAAGCAGGAGTGGATACAGAAGACATGCAAATATTACCTTCACATGTCATCTCTGTTTTAGATCCACTCCTGTTTTTTTTAGCATTAGCAATGCTCATGGATCACTGAGCAAATGCTGACCAAGTGAAGGCGTATGCTCCCCAGACAAGATTCATTTTTTGTGGCTTATTGTTCTCACTGATCAGAGGAAGGGCAAATTAATCAGTGACGTCAACACAAACTTACTGCTGACACCCTCTCCACTCTGTCGGGGGGCGCTACTTGTATAAGCGTTTAAAAAAACAGGTTCTGTAGACATCTACAGTATGTGGAATCAGCTGACTAGGGTGTAAAAGGAGTGCGCTTCTTCTTGACACTAACATGGACCTGTAAGGCTGATAATTGAGTTAATTGGTCATTTTGGCAAATTTAAGTATTCTTTCTTATAATTTTAATTAAGTTTTGGTTTAATTTAATATTAAATATTTAATGAATTTACTAAAAAGTATTATATGTTACCTAAGACAAGAGAAAATCAGCCAGTCTTATGTTTAGTCAAGGACGTGGAGTTCCGATGGAGAAAGCATGCAATGAAAACAATTCCTCTCCACCTGGAGACGAATACTGTCAAGATTGCTGCAAGTGCGGTATTGGCTGCTCATCGACCAATATACTTCAGGCCTCAAGTAGCTACAGACAATGAGAAAACAAAGGTTCAAGATGGCTTGGAGCCCGGAAGAGTCGCAAAGTTAGTCAAGATTCAAACCACCAACCAGGCCACGGACTCATCGTCCGTTGAAAATATCACATGTTCCCAGTCAAAATGGAAATTAAAAGGAGGGCATCCTTAGTATATTTAAATAATTTAATAATAAAATATTTTATACAATTACTAATAAAATTTAAAATTTGTCTACAACAGGAGAGAATCGGCCCGTCTCCTGTGTATTCAAGAAAGTGGTGTTGCAATGGAGAAAGCATGCACAAAAAACAATTCCTCTCCACCTGGAGACGAATCCTGTCAAGATTGCTGCAAGTGCGGTATTGGCTGCTCATTGACCAAGATACCGTCCTTCTGGGGACAACCTGCCTGGCAAGAATAGGCCTCCAGTAGCTACAGACAATGAGAAGACAAAGGTTCAAGAAAGCTTGGAACCTGGAAGAGTCGGAAAGTTAGTCAAGATTCAAACGACCAACCAGGCCTCGGTCTCATCGTCCGGTCAAAACATCACGGATTCCCAGTCATCATGTAAATCAAAAGGAGGGCATCCTTATTATGTTTAATTAATTTAATAACAAAATATTTTATACATTTACTAAAAAAAATTAAATTTTGTCTATGACAGGAGAGAACTGGCCTGTCTTATTTGTATTTAAGGACGTGGTGTTGCGATGGAGAAAGCATGCAAAGAAAACAATTCCTCTCCTCCTGGAGACGAATCCTGTCAAGATTGCTGCAAGTGCGGTATTAGCTGCTCATCAACCAAGATACTTCTGGAGGCAACCTGCCTGGCATTAACAGGCCTCCGGTAGCAACAGACAATGAGAAGACAAAGGTAGCTAGGAGCCCGGAAGAGTTGCAAAGTTAGTCAAGATTCAAACCACCAACCAGGCCCCGGTCTCATCGTCCTGTGAAAACATTACAGGTTCCCAGTCATCATGGACATCAAAAGGAGGGCAACCTGTGGTGCATGAAGATGGAGAGGGTCTTCGTATTCCTCCAGCACTATACGGGCATCTCAGAAATGAACCACTACTCCCGACAGCTGCTCCTTGGAAGGTCATGGAGCATCCCGGTCATCTGGCATCTATTCGCCCCGCTGAAGGATTATCTTGAAAGTGTGTAGAAGCTGACACGGGGCCCCCACGCTGCATATTTATCATAGAGACACTGGATTTTGCAATATTAAATAATTTTGTGTATTAACAAAACTGATAGATTATTGAGCAAATGCTGACCGAGTGAAGGCGTATGCTACGCAGACAGGATCCATTTTTTATATTTCAAACAATTTTTATTCATATATATAGTCATGTATCTCATACATACCAGCATGTAATAGATATTAGAGATTACATAATCTGTTTCAGTAAACATTGAAAAAGGTAATGACATATTTTATGACTATCTCTTTGAAGGTCTCATAGTTGCATCCAAAATGCAAAAGCATAATCATAACATATTAGGTGGAAAAGTGTGTGTTTGTGTGTGGGGGGGTGAGGGAAGGGGAGGGGCTATAATGTAGCAGCCAGATAAGGATGAGTAGTCATCCTATTGTGCTCTTAAGCTCTAGGAGGGGAGGGAAGGGAAAAACTCACTGAGGTGGATGGAATCCTCTATGTGTTTCCCAGAAACCCCAAACGTTTTGGAACACAGGAGTTTGTTTGTTTTCCCATCCCGCGATCTGTTCCATCCTATATATGTCATCACATCTGAGTTCCCAGTGTTCCAATGATGGAGGGGTATTCTTCCTCCATTGAACTGCAACTAAGATCCGTGCCGATGCCTGCAGGTGGGTAATAAGTCGCTTGGTAAAAAGGAGCATCTTATCTGGTCTAGTAAATTTAGTAGACACACCTGTGGAGAGGGCAAAACCATGACCTTGCAGATGTCCGTTAAAGCCAAACATATCTGTTCCCAATATATAGCAATTGTGTCACACTGCCACCAGATATGCAACAAAGTGCCTATCTCCTTATTACATCGCCAGCAGATTTCACTGACCTCAAGATACATTTTGTGTAGAACAACTGGCGTATAGTACAACCTGGTAAATATTTTAAAATAATTTTCTTGCAATCTCACACAAGTTGAGATTTTCAGGGTGAGGATAGACATTTTTGCAAGGAATGTTTCGCCTGATCTAATTGTAGATCCTTTTCCCATCTTTTTATATAAGTGTTAATTTCCGGGCTCGAATGTGTTAATATCATGAAGTAAAGTTTAGAGATCTTTTTATCAGGTTCCTTCCTCTGGAGAGCCAATTTTTCAAAACTTGTCGGGTCTGCTTTATTAATTGGCAGATACGGTTTAAAATAATTTCTAATATATGACCGTTGTAAATATGATAAGGAGGTGATATCATCTCTTTCATCCCAATCAGCGCCCAGTCCACCCAATGTGTCCAATAGATCAACTTCCGGAGAAGTATACGTATTCACCAGTTCGGGGAGGGTCTGTATAAATTGCGAGGGGGCATCATATAGTATATCTCTAAGCTGAGTCAGAGGGGAGAGCGGAGTAGTGATAAGAAAAGTACACAATTTTTGTTTCCATAGTTGTATCGTAGTTTTAGTGATCGGGTTCCAGATAGATGCCCCTGAAGCGTGTCTTCCTTGCAGCAGTATTGGCCGCAATGTGGAGTGATTAATGGCCATCTCAGATTGGATATCTAGTCTATCTCACTTATAGCATAACCACTCTAAACATCTCATCCAATGTACAGCAATATAGTATTGTAGGAGAGTACCTGGGGTGGTAATAGACGGTAGGTACGTGCCACCGGGGGTCCTGGTCCCGGTGGAGTAAGAGCCGGATAAGTGTGTTTTGCAGCGGTTATGCTGTTAACACAGCGGATCCGGGCCGGCTCTTACTGGGAGCAGGCAGATATGTGGGTGGGTGCCTGTCTCCCCACGGTCCAGGCCAGGTTTGCAGGGGAGGGTTTAAAACCCGACCAGCAGCAAGGTGTTGTGTGGAAGCTTTTGTTCTCTTGCTGTGAGAGTGAGAGGTGAAGGTGAGCTGGGCTGTGTACTGAGGCCTGTATAGGACTGTGCGGGAACCCCAGCTGAAGCCAGGAGGGATCCGTATTCCGTGGCTAGAAGCCGGACCCAGGTGCTTGCTTCCCCAAGGAGAAAGAGGTGACATTACTCCTGGCTTTGAATAGACTTTTCTTGATGTGATGGAACCAGGCCTCAAGTAGCCTGCAGCTGGTTTGGGACTGAACGATTTATTTTGCCGTTTTGTGTGACCATCCTCCCTATGAACTGCACTGCCTTTTCACTTGTGTTCACCGTGTGAATAAAGAAAGCACCGTTTAACACCAAGACCTGTCTGTGTTGCCTCTATACTGCACTCGCTACCACTGCCTACCAGAGCGGATCCCCACAGTATCCATAAAATCTGGTACCCCAGACCTCCTTGAATAATAGGCATGGTGATATATTGTTTAGTGAGTCTAGGTTTAATTCTTGTTCCATAGACTCTAATCTAGTGAAAAGTGCCGAGGTATACGAATAGGGAGAGTTTTGAGGTAATAAAGGATTTTGGGTAATATAATGGTTTTAATTAAAGAGCATCTGCCGAACCAAGATGTGAATGGTATATCCCAAGAGTCCAATAAGCGTCTGATATCATCAGATAAGTCTTGAAAATTTGCCTCGTATATCCGAGTAGGATCGGATGTTAGCTTAATGCCCAAATACTTTAGATTCTAGGCCATTGATATGGGGTATTGAGCTCCAGTCTCTTCTGCCACTGAGTGTCCAATGTCACGTTTAACACTTGGGACTTGGTAGGGTTAACTAAGAAATTAGATAAATCCCCAAAGAGGTCAAGTAAAGATTATATAGCTAGGAAAGCTACGTTTGGGTTTGTGATTAATACCAACAAATCGTCGGCAAATGCCGCTAATTGATGGTGAACCCCCTGTAGCTCAATACCTCGAATCCAATCGTCCTGTCGAATAGCCTGAAAAAGGCATTCAACCATCAGAACGAAAAGCAAGGGTGACAAGGACACCACTCTCTTGTCCCGTTGGTGATTTGTAGGGAGGAGAGAGGGTGCCATTAACCACCACTTTCGCGGAGGGCTTAGAATACATAGTCATAATGGCAGTAATAATATCAGCAGGGATTCCAAATCTCGCTAGTGCCCTTTGCATAAACAACCAGTCAATGCGATCAAACGCCTTTTTGGCGTCTGTACCCAGCAGTACTAAAGGCACAGAATGGCTACGTGCGTGTTGAATAATATTTAAAAGACGAGTAGTGTTCATCCTCCCCTCTCTCCCAGCTACAAACCCTACTTGTTCATTATGGATTAAACTTGGAAGCAGTGGCTTTAGCCGGTGTGACAATAGTTTGGCAAACATTTTCAAATCATTATTTAGAAGTGAGATAGGCCTATAGCAGGCACAAAACGTTTAATCTTTTCCTTCTTTGGGAATTATAGCAATGTGTTCCATCAACATTTGCTCCAACAGAGTTTTCCTTGAAGCGTATCATTACATACTGTTAAGAACTGGGGGAGGAGGACCATCTGAAACTTGCGGTAATAGACCATTCGGAGGCCATCGGGCTCTGGACTTTTATGCATCGGGATTGTTTTAACCACATCTGTCAATTCCTGTAATGTAAATGGTTTCAATAGACAGGTAGTCTGTGGGTTAGGGAACGTAAAGAGTAGCTAACCAGTTGTCAATCCTCTTAGACCTGTTGTCATTCGCTTGTGGCGAGTCATTCGAGCATAGGTTGTAGAGAGATTCGTAAAATTATTTGAACCTCAACGCTATCTCCTCCGTGTTTCTAACCAATAAGGATGTCGAGGCGGATCGCGTGTATATAGGATTTGGCTTTCCGCTTTTAATCTGTGTAAGTAAAAACTTTGAAGCTTTATCCCCATGCAGGTTCTCAGGTTCAAGATATTTTTAAGGTAGGAGCATAGCTGATTTAATTGTTTTAGCCTCTCGTCAGATCGGTTCTTTTATGGAAAGTTTCTAAAGATTGTATCTGTTTCATGAGGGATAACACTTGTTCTACCCTTTGTTTTTAAGAAAGGAGCCCAACCGTATAAAATGACCTCTTATGACACTTTTATGGGCTTCCCAGACAATACCATGTGATACTTCGGGGTTACATTGAGCTTAAAGTATTCCTCAAGCCGTTCCAAAGCTTTCAGAACATGCCCCGGAGAGTCAAGCAGGGTTTTTTTTTGAGCCGCCAATTCGACATAGGTTTAGGCAAAGACCTAAGACCTACTTCTACAAACACCAGAGCGTGGTCTGACAGCAACAACATGCAGATAGAAGCACCTAGACAAGAGGTCAGCTTTTGAGTGGGCAAAAATAGATAATCAAGGCGTTGGTATGACCTATGCGCCACCGAGTAGTAAGAGTAGTCCCTACCAGTAGGGTTTAGATTCCTCCAGACATCAACTAATCCCAGTGAGCTAATAGCGGAATGTACTCGTTTTAAGGCAAGTCGCGATGTCGAAGAGATACCCAACGAAGTATCCAGTAAAGGGTGTAATGTGAGGTTTAGGTCACCCCCCATTATCAAAGTTCCTTCAGTAAAATCCCTCAATAGGTCTAAAGTGGTACATATCCATTTGGTTTGAGCAGAATTAGGTGCGTACAGGTTACCAAATGTATAGATACAGTTCAATATGTTGCCCTTAATGAAAAGGAATCGACCCTCCAAGTCCACTAATGTTGAACTTACTGCCAGAGGGAAATTCTTGTGTAGGGCAATTGATACCCCTTTAGAAGCTGGGGAGGGCCATGTACTGTGGTACTACCTATTGTAAGTGAGATGACTCAACCGCGGCACATGGTCCTTTTAAAATGTCTCTTGTAGCATTATTACGCTCACCTGTTGTTTATGCATAAATTAAACTATCTGGCTTCTTTTGGCAGGTGAATTTAGCCCTCTGACATTAAAGAAGCATATCTTTATGGTAGCCATGTTGAGCTGGAAATATCGAGCGGCTGCTGCAGGGAGGCAGTGGAGGGAGGGAAAAAGGAAAGGGTGAAATATGAAGTATGCAAAGACAAAGAAAATAACATTAGTAGAAGGAACCAATGGCATTTCTGAACATGTAACACTTATGAACAGTGAAATTGACTGATCCGTAATGAAAACAGCATCTCCCTAAAGAGGAGGCGCTCTGGGGAAAGAATTGGTCTAAAACGCGGCTCATCCGCGCTACGAGAAGATAGATTTCTCTACTAATACAGAGAGAAAGGGCAAATCGGACTTCAAAATCTTGAGGACTAGAGTTGAGCGAACCCGAACTGTCTAGTTCGGGTTCGTGCCGAATTCTGGGACGTTCGGGACCCGGACCTGATCATTGTCCAAAAAGGTCGGGTCGGGTCAGTTGTTCAGCAATTTCTTCCCGCTTTCTGGAGGGGTGCATAGCAGCCGATCAGCTAGTGTTTTACTTCTTGCCCTAAGAAGCCATCACAGCCATGCCTACTAATGGCATGGCTGTGATTGACCAAGTGCAGCATGTGACCCAGCCTCTATTTAAGCTGGAGTCACGTGGCGCCACACGTCACTCTGCTCTGATTAGTGTAGGGATAGGATGCAGCTGCTGTGAGGGCGAGATTAGGCAGGGAAAACTCAGCAAAAACACCTAATGAACTGATCGATCTACAACTGTGAATCATTCAACTTCTTCTAGTTAATTGCTCCCTGGTGTTTAGGCTGCACAGAGCGATTTTCTGTCACTTTTTTTTGGGGTGATCGGCGGCCATTTTGTGACTTGTGGTGCACCAGAACAAGCTGCCACCAAGTCCATCAATCCATCAATACTAGGTTATTTTTTTGCTATATCCTACATCAGCGGCTTGGCTGTTCTTATTGTCACCCCTAAAAACTCAGGATAGAAATTTCTATATGTTATTGAGGGTTAAATTCAACTACCAAAATAGCAATCCCCTAAATCTGGTGTTCCAGCTGTGGCTAGCCAAATGTAATACTGTCTGCTGTCTGGCAAAGGATAGATTTTTTTCTGTGGTGAAATTCAATTGCCAAAATAGCAATCCCCTAAATCTGGTGTCCCAGCAGTGACGGGCCAAGTTTAATAGTGTCCGGCAAAGGATAGATTTTGTACTGGGGTGAAATTCAATTGCCAAAATAGCAATCCCCTAAATCTGGTGTCCCAGCAGTGGCTGGCCAAGTTTAATAGTGTCCGTCAAAGGATATATTTTTCTGGGGTGAAATTCAGTTGCCAAAATAGCAATACCGTAAATCTGGTGTCCCAGCAGTGGCTGGCCAAGTTTAATAGTGTACGGCAAAGGATATATTTTGTTCTGGGGTGAAATTCAATTGCCAAAATAGCAATCCCCTAAATCTGGTGTCCCAGCAGCGGCTGGCCAAGTTTAATTGTTTCTGGCAAAGGATATACTTTTTTTTCTGGGGTGAAATTCCATAGCCAAAATTGCAATCCCCTAAATCTGGTGTCCCAGCAGTGGCTGGCCAAGTTTAATAGTGTCCGTCAAAGGATTTATTATTTTCTGGGCTGAAATTCAGTTGCAAAAATAGAAATACAGTAAATCTGGTGTTCTAGCTGTGGCTGGAAAAGTAGTTTAATAGTATCCGTCAAAGGATATATTTTGTTCTAGGATGAAATTCAATTGCCAAAATAGCAATACCGTAAATCAGTGGTTTCAGCTGTGTCTGGCCAAGTTTAATAGTGTCCGGCAAAGGATATATTTTTTTCTGGGGTGAAATTCAGTTGCAAAAAGAAATACCGTAAATCTGGTGTTCCAGCTGTGAATGGACAAGTTTCATAGTGTCCGTCAAAGGATATATTATTTTCTGGGGTGAAATTCAGTTGCAAAAATAGCAATCCCTAAATCTGGTGTCCCAGCAGTGGCTGGCCAAGTTTAATAGTGTCCGGCAAAGGATATATTTTGTTCTGGGGTGAAATTTAATTGCCAAAATAGCAATACCGTTATTCTGGTGTCCCAGCAGTGGCTGGCCAAGTTCAATAGTGTACGGCACAGGATATATTTTGTTCTGGGGTGAAATTTAATTGCCAAAATAGCAATCCCCTAAATCTAGTGTCCCATCAGTGGCTGGCCAAGTTTAATAGTGTCCGGCAAAGGATAGATAATATTCTGGGGTGAAATTCAGTTGCAAAAATAGAAATACCATAAATCTGGTGTTCCAGCTGTGGCTGATCAAGTTTAATAGTGTCCATCAAAGGATATATTATTTTCTGGGGTGAAATTCAGTTGCAAAAATAGCAATCCCTAAATCTGGTGTCCCAGCAGTGGCTGGCCAAGTTTAATAGTGTCCGGCAAAGGATATATTTTGTTCTGGGGTGAAATTTAATTGCCAAAATAGCAATACCGTAAATCTGGTGTCCCAGCAGTGGCTGGCCAAGTTTATTAGTGTACGGCAAAGGATATATTTTGTTCTGGGGTGAAATTCAATTGCCAAAATAGCAGTACCCAAAATCTGGTATTCCAGCTGTTGCAGGCCAAGTGTAAATCTGCCCGTAAATGGGTATATTACACTCAGCGTGCATCTCCAAGTGTATTTCTTGCCGTTAAAGGGTATATTACAGTAAGTGATAAAATACAGCATAATCCTCTACATTTGCACACACTGATTTGCATTTCTAAGAGTATTCCTTTCCGTTAAAGGGTATATTACACAAAGTGTTAAAATACAAGTGCTGAAAGCATAATCCTATATATTTTTCACACGCTACTGTGCCTCTCCAAGTATATATCTGTCCGTAAAAGGATACCTTTAATCCAGTGTCTAAATACTAGGCCTACAATTGATATTCAATCACTCCAAAAATAGATATTAAATTAGTACGTCTGACCTTAATCAGATATATCACTACCTGCATAAGACGTATCTAAAACCACTAAATTTATTATAGATATTGTCCCTTGGGACTAAAAGACAATTAAACCACAAACAGGTAATACGGATCAGTGTAACCCGGAACAAGTGAAACCAAATATACTGGTTCCCGGTAACTGATCCGTCTAAAGTGCTTGATAACATAAATTAGTCACTGGGCATACGGGGCTAGTATGTAGATCCCCCATTAAACCCTGTAGACTGAAGCACTAACTCTCATTGTGGTATACGCTGTATAGATACAAAGTAACAGCCTCCCACACAAGCAGCACGCATACCGCTACTGATCACCTCACTCAGTGAGGAGTCACCATCGCAGACATGAGGTGTCAGAGCGGTGCAGACATGCGGCCACTTGTTTCAGTGCGCACTCAACGCGTTTCCACAGGACTTGGATAGTGTCCTGTATCCTCAGGAGCAACATGTAAAGAGCAAGTGAATTAGCACAAGAAGCCCGACACCTTTTGCGTGTCACGGCACCGGCACTGTGACGGCCGTGCGCGACCGCCAGACTGCCGGGTTTAAAAGCCCTAAGTCACACCCACTGAATATCAGCTGACCGGGCGGGAGGCGGGGCAGCCATCAGAGCAGGAGAATACACCCACTGTGTCCCGCATCCCGTCCCCACGATGTATTGCTAGATATCAGGGATGAAGGTGAGTATTTATTACATGTATATGGGCATGAATCATCGCGGCATAATCAAACACCAACATCAGGCCACAAGCACTGGAGAACCCCAGAAAGAGCGTCACAGACAAATGTAACAAACTAGATCACTCTAGAATAAGGTGATCATAGTATAGAACAAGGATATGTCGCCATCACAGTCAAAAAAAGGGTATTATACCAGGCATTACCACCCAGCCACTTAGATCCCAGGCCTATCCAAAAGCCGGACAGCATATGAATAAAGGATTAGGAGCATCACAAGGTTGTATAATTGCCTGTGGCCTGATGTTGGTGTTTGATTATGCCGCAATGATTTATGCCCATATACATGTAATAAATACTCACCTTCATCCCTGATATCTAGTAATACATCGTGGGGACGGGATGCGGGACACAGTGGGTGTATTCTCCTGCTCTGATGGCTGCCCTGCCTCCCGCCCGGTCAGCTGATATTCAGTGGGTGTGACTTAGGGCTTTTAAACCCGGCAGTCTGGCGGCCACGTACGGCCGTCACAGTGCCGGTGCCGTGACACGCAAAAGGTGTCGGGCTTCTTGTGCTAATTCACTTGCTCTTTACATGTTGCTCCTGAGGATACAGGACACTATCCAAGTCCTGTGGAAACGCGTTGAGCGCGTTAATTGAAACAAGTGGCCGCATGTCTGCACCGCTCTGACACCTCATGTCTGCGATGGTGACTCCTCACTGAGTGAGGTGATCAGTAGCGGTATGCGTGCTGCTTGTGTGGGAGGCTGTTACTTTGTATCTATACAGCGTATACCACAATGAGAGTTAGTGCTTCAGTCTACAGGGTTTAATGGGGGATCTACATACTAGCCCCGTATGCCCAGTGACTAATTTATGTTACCGCACTTTAGACGGATCAGTTACCGGGAACCAGTATATTTGGTTTCACTTGTTCCGGGGTTACACTGATCCGTATTACCTGTTTGTGGTTTAATTGTCTTTTAGTCCCAAGGGACAATATCTATAATAAATTTAGTGGTTTTAGATACGTCTTATGCAGGTAGTGATCTACAATTGATATTCCCCTAAATCTGTGGTTACTGTTGTGCCTGGATTAGTGAAATATGGTACATAAATAGATAGCCAGATAGTAGTAGGTGCCTGAATTTGAATTGAATACATTGGGCCAAATAATTTTTTTCTTATTGTGGTGAACGGTAACAATGAGGAAAACATCTAGTAAGGGACGCAGATGCGGACATGGTCGTAGTGTGGTTAGTGGACCCTCTGGTGCTAGGAGAGGACGTGGCCGTTCTGCCACAGCCATACGTCCTAGTGAACCAACTACCTCTGGTTCCAGTACCCGCCAGAACTTACAGCGATATTTGGTGGGGCGCAATGCCGTTTTAAGGATGGTAAGGCCTGAGCAAGTACAGGCGCTAGTCAATTGGGTGGCCGACAGTGGATCCAGCAAATCGGCAAGGTAGGGGCAATAGACCCTCATTATACCTATAGGTGGGAGCAAACCGGGTGAAGATTCTACAATCCGAAGCGGTATCAAAAGTGCGGCAGCTTGCAGAGTGACAGACTGAGGCCTGCACTCACTCAACATTCCATAGCAGGCACCACTCCATTCCATCGTTACTGCGATTGTGTATCAATACGGCTATTCCATCGCCACACCGTGACTGTGTATTATTACGGTTATTCCTCGCTATACTGTGACTGTATATTGCTACGGCTATTCTATTACCGGGACTGTAGCAGCCACGGTCAGGCGTGGGGAACCACTTATCGGCAAATTCTACTATGTATTCTATATTTCACACACACAAGCGGACTGTCCAATTCGATACATACTCCCTTGTGAGACATTCACGAGCAATGTGGGTAATGATATAATGATCAACTGACTCATGTTTAGTTAGCTGTATACCAACCATTTATATCAATATTATTGTTCTTACTTTAGTCTATTATCGTTTTTATTATTGTTTTAAATGAAATGTTGAATATACCATTCCTGTGTCCCCATATGTAGAGTGTGCCGCCACAACTTTACTAGTTGCATTTGTTCCGGTTTTGGGGTGAAACCTTGTGGCTTGTGCACCTCCTTCTGTTCCCTGTATTGGGTGTAGCCATTGACAACCACTGAAGCTTCAAGGAGTTCCCTGGCATGGCACTTCTTTAAACAATGTGCTGACGAGAAGACCTGAGTGGTTTGCACGCTGTGGCATCAGAGCCTGAAGCAAGGCATTAACGTTCTGAACCTTAGCACAACCTGCATGACCAGGCATCTACATGCAAAGGATGAACTGCAGTGGAGTAAACACCTTAAAAACAAAGAACTCACTCTGGCTCCCCCTGCTCCCTCTTCTGCTGCTGCCTTGGCCTCTTCATCCGCCTCGGGAGGAATGTTGGCACCTGCTGCCCACCAAACAAAGGATGAGCCACCAACATCACCCCCTCAGTCACCAAGCATCTCCACAATGTCACACGGCAGTGTTCAGCTCTCCATCTAACAAACCTTGAAGAGAAAGCGTAAATTCCAACCTAACCATCCTCGCACCCTGGGCCTGAATGCCAGCATTTCTAAACTACTGGCCTTTGAAATGCTTTCATTCAGGCTGGTGGACACAGACAGCTTCAAACAGCTGATGGCGATGGCTGTTCCACAGTATGTTGTTTCCAGCCGCCACTACTTCTCCAAGAGAGCCGTGACTTCCCTGCACAACCAAGTATCCGATAAAATCAAGTGTGCTACTTCCTAACCACAGATACGTGGACCAGTAAGCACGGCCAGGGATGCTATATCTCCCTAACTGCACACTGTGCAAATGTAGTGGAGGCTGGGCCCCAGGCGGAGAGTTTTTTGGCGCACGTCCTTCTGCCGCCAAGGATTGCAGGGCATCATTCTTTGCCTCCTGTAGCCTCCTCCTCCTGCTCGGCCTACTCCTCCTCTTCTTCCACCTGCTCATCCAGTCAGCCACACACCATCACTACCAACTTCAGCAAAGCCCGGGGTAAACGTCAGCAGGCTGTTCTGAAACTCATATGTTTGGGGGACAGGCCCCATACCGCTCAGGAGTTGTAGCGGGGTATTGAACAACAGACCGATGAGTGGTTTCTGCCTGAAGCCGGGCCTGGTGGTGTGCGATAATGGACGAAATCTCGTCGCAGCTCTGGGACTAGCCGGTTTGACGCACATCCCTTGCCTGGCGCATGTGCTGAAATTGGTGGTGCAGAAATTCATTCACAACTACCCCGACATGTCAGAGCTGCTGCATAAAGTGCGGTCCGTCTGTGTGGTCCGGCGTTCACATCCTGCCGCTACTTCGGCCTTCCCGCTCACCGCCTCATATGCGACGTGCCCACCAGGTGGAACTCCACCTTGCACATGCTGGAGAGATTGTGCAAGCAGCAGCAGGCCATAGTGGAGTTTCAGCTGCAGCACGCACGGTGGAACAGCACCACTTCACCACCAATGACTGGGCCTCCATGCGAGACCTGTGTGCCCTGTACTCCACCAACATGGCCAGTGGAGATGACTCCGTTATCAGCGTTACAATACCTCTTCTATGTCTCCTTGAGAAAAGACTTAGGGCGATGATGAAAGAGGAGGTGGCCCAGGAGGATGAGGAGGAGGAAAAGGGGTCATTTTTGGCACTTTTAGGCCAGTCTCTTAGAAGTGGCTCAGAGGGAGTTTTTTTGCAAAAGCAGAGGCCAGGTACAAATGTGGCCAGCCAGGGCCCACTACTGTAGGATGAGGAGGATGAGGAGGAGGTAGAGGAGGATGAGGATGAAGCATGTTCACAGCCGGATGTCACCTAGCGCAGCTCGGGACCATCACTGCTGCGTGGCTGGCGTAAACGGAGGACGATGACGATACGCCTCCCACAGAGGACAGCTTGTCCTTACCTCTGGGAAGCCTGGCACACATGAGCGACTACATGATGCAGTGCCTGCGCAATGACAGCAGAGTTGCCCACATTTTAGCGGTTGCGGACTACTGAGTTGCCACCCTGCTGGATCCCCAGTACAAAGACAATGTGCCCACCTTCCTTCCTGCACTGGAGAGTGAAAGGAAGATGCGCGAGTACAAGCGCATGTTGGTAGACGCGCTACTGAGAGCATTCCAAAGTGTTACAGGGGAACAAGTGGAAGCCCAAGGCGAAGGAACGAGAGGTCGCCAACGAAGCTGTGTCACGGCCAGCTCCTTTGAGGGCAGGATTAGCCTGGCAGAGATGTGGAAAAGTTTGGTCACCACGCCACAGCTAACTGCACCACCACCTGATACGGAACGTGTTAGCAGGAGCCAGCATTTCACTAGCATGGTAGAACAGTACGTGTGCACACCCCTCCACGCACTGACTGATTATTCGGCCCCATTCAACTTCTGGGTCTCCAAATTGTCCACGTGGCCAGAGCTGACCTTTTATGCCATGGAGGTGCTGGCCTGCCCAGCAGCCAGTGTTTTGTCTGAACGTGTATTCAGCACGGCAGGTGGTGTCATTACTGACAAACGCAGCCGACTGTCCACAGCCAACATGGACAAGCTGACGTTCATAAAAATGAACCAGGCATAGATCCCAAAGGACCTGTCCATCCCTTGTGCAGAATAGACATTTATAACTACCTCCCCTTAACCATATATTTTTGTACTCCAGGGCACTTCATTATTGAATCCTCTTTTTTTCATTTTACCATTATTTTGCAGGGCAACCCAAAGTTGAATGAACCTCTCCTCCTTCTGGGTGCCAGGGGCTTAAATATCTGAAAGTGGCCTTCTCCATTGGTGGGTGACATGAAGCCTGATTCTCTGCTTTGGGACCTCTCTCCTCTGTCTGGTTGCTGGGGCCTAAATAACTAAAAGTGGCCATCTCTGTTGATGGGTGACATGATGCCTCTTTTGCTGCTATGGGACCTCTCTCCTCTGTGTTGGTGTCAGGGGCCTAACTTTCACGTACTTGCTTGCTGTCTTGGTGACAGACATTTAACACTTTTTACTGTCTAATGACCACCCCATTGTCTGGGTGTCAGGAGCCTAAATGTTGTTTAATCATTTGTTGTCTTGGTGGGAGATATTAAACTCTTTTTACTGTCATGACCGCCCCATTGTCTGGGTGTCAGGGGCCTAAATTTCACGTATTTGATTGCTGTCTTGGTGGCAGACATTTAACACTTTTTACTGTCTAATGACCGCCCCATTGTCTCGGTGTCAGGGGCCTATATTTCGTTTAATTGCTTGCAGTCAGGGTGAGAGACATTAAACTCTTTTATTGTCAAATTGCCTCTCCTCTGTCTGGGTGTCAGGGGACTACATAAATGATAATGGCCTGTTCCATTGCTGGTTGACCTGAGGCCTGTGTTGCTGTTATGGGACCGCTCTCCTCTTTTCGGGTGCCATGGCCCTGAGTCTGTGAATGAGGCCTGTGGCACTGTAGGCAGACATGAATCCTTTTTGGCTGTGATGAGAACATCAACTCTCATAGCATTCCCACCTAATGCCACCCCAACCTCGTATTCCACCTCCTCCTCCTCCAAGTTGCCAATTGATATTGGTTAATTGTTATTTATTTTATTTTAAGTCATTTCCCTATCCACATTTGTTTGCAGGGGATGTACCTACATTTTGCTGCCTTTTGCAGCCCCCTAGCCCTTTCCTGGGCTATTTTACAGCCTTTTTAGTGCCCAAAAGTTCGGGTCCCCATTGACTTCAATGGGGTTTGGGTTCGGGGTGAAGTTCGATACCCGAACATTTTCGGGAAGTTCGGCAGAACTTCTCGAACCCGAACATCCAGGTGTTCGCTCAACTCTATTCAGGATCCATACACAGCGGGCGTGCTTTAAGACGCATGCCCGGGATATATAGGATCCTGAGTCCAACATTCCTTTAAGGCAAAGCATTAAGCAGATGCTAAGCCAACTAAAGTAATTTTGTACAACAGTACAATTGAACCACCTTACATCTCCATAAAATAGAGGGAAGGGGGGGGGGTGGGTGGAAGGTGAGAGAGAGGGAGGTAAAGGGAGTGGGGGGGGGGGTGGAAAAGAAATATAAGTCCTCTATTTTAGTGGGATTGCCAAATAACTGCCTTTAATGCTAACAAAAATTATAAAATGCGTGTAAAGAAAAAGAGAGCAAGATAACTATTTAAACTCAAGATCTTCCCGGGTCTCTGTGACGCCCAGCCACAAAAGGTAGATTAAGGTGATTGGTATGAGGAGAGAGTCTTATTCCGGATCTAGTGGCAACCTCTTTGGTGTCATCTTGGATTGTTTCCTCTTGTGGCGTTGAGGTCTCGAGGCTGAAGCAGGGATCCATTCAGCCATTACTGGGATAGCGGGGAGATCAGTGAGATTTCTCACGAGGGTCCAGTCCTGAACATCCAGTGGGTCTATCTCCAGAGTGTTCTAAACCTGTATACGGTCTGCAGGAGCTCTAATAACTATTTGCGCCCCGGGGTATTCACCAACAACCCGAACGGGTGTAGCCAACTATAAGTGATGTTTCTGCGTTGTAATACTTTGAGAAGAGGCTTCAGAGCTCATCGCTTTTGCAGTGTCATAGGTGACAAATCCTGAAATAGAGATATTGTAGAACCAAAACATGGTACGGGGTGCTTTGCGGCTTTAAGCAATTTTTACACTGAAACTGGCCAGCCGACATATTATGTCCCTGGATGGTTCCTGAGGCTTGGTAGGAGGGCACAGTGCCCTATGTGCCCGGTCTATTGTAAAATCATCCTTGGCATCTGGGCCTAGGAGCTTTTGAAACAATTCCAGTTAAGAGGCCATGATGGTGTCGGGTGGCAGGGTCTCAGGGACGCCTTTAATATGCAAATTATTTCTGCGCCCACGATTATCCTGATCTTCAGATTGTATAGCTGATTAATATGGGCCTGAGCGTAGTCAAAGCTGTTAGTGACCGCTGTGTTGAAGGCTATATTCCCTTCCCAGCCAGCTTCTAAGGATTCTACTCTGTCCCAGACCTGCTTCAGGTCAGATTTTATATCTTGTAATTCTTGACTCAATGGAGATAAAGCAACTCCAAGGGCCTGAGTAATAAAGTTTCTGGATACTGGGAGGTTTCCTCTGTGACGTCTGGAGTCCGATTCACTTTCCCTACCTCCATCAGAGTCGACCGATGCATCGGTGTGCTCTCCACGCTCTGAGGTAGCACCCTTCGGCGCCATCTTGGATTCAGCTCGTGCCGGCCCGGAACTTTTCCTCAGAAATTTCTCCATCTGCCCGTGGATTGGGTGAGTACCGCGGTTGCCAGGGGTATTCCTGGGCTTGTCTTGTCCGATTTTACCCATCTCTGGGCTCTGTGTTTGGCTTTAAAGCTCGTGTGCCCGCAGCCAGAAGCAGAGCTCACACAGATATGTGTGTTCCGTTCTGCAGCCAAGCTCCGCCATGCTAGACTGATGCAAATCTCCAAATGGAGACATATGGCTAAACAACTAGATTCAGTTCTACCTTAACTGTGGCCTTTCTCTAGCACATACTAAGTACTCTTACCCCAGGGACTTCTGTGTAGCCAGCTTGGAACAGTGGCTGAAACTGGACCAGTTTACTCTCTCTGTACAGTCTTTTTCTGCCTTCAGTGTAATCTCAGAAAGGGTTTTCAGAATTGCAGTTGGCGTCATCACATCCACCCGGACAACCTTGTCCACTGCCAGGTTACATTACATCACATTTGTGAAAATGAACAAGACATGGATCTATGGGGATTTTCAGACACCTCCAGCTGAGGGCAATAAATAGATAAGTCTGTTTCTGCTTCTGTTACTATTACTGCCACATGCCACTATTTCCCCTACACACCTTACTTATTCCATATCTACACTGTACCGCTGCCCCCAATTAAAAGGGACAATTTTCTGAGGCTCATTCAGAACAAACCACTCATTCTTCTGACACACTAAGTGTCACTGGTTTTGGGGATGGGGAAAACACCAGATACACACAACAACAAATAGACAACAGTCTAGGCCTCAAAAGCTAAGTAAGAGGGATGGTGACCTCTTAGTAATCCCTACGCCTTTCCCTAACTCATGCGCCGGATACCTATGCCCTGCTAAAACTGACGAACCCTAGGATAGGTAGCAGGAGATGAGACAGCTGGTTCCTTCCCTGATGAAGGAACCCGGGTCTCCCTGAGGCCTAGAAGCAACACACACCAGAGAATAAAAAACAGAGAATGCAACAAGTACTTAACTTAGAGATGTATAGAGAAGCAGGAGATCCAAGACAAACAAGCTCTAGCAACTCCAAGCAGAATTATCAATCGCATGCTCAGCAGTGTGAGGTGGACCTAAAAGAGCCTCATCACTGATAACGAGGGGCACCTGAGGAGAGGAAAGATCCTGCCAAATAACAACATACATAAAGAAAAACAGAGAGACCTGTCAGATAGCCTCATGTGCAGCAAGTCTATCTGATCTTCTCACCTCTCTCACGGGACCGTGACACTAAGACTTGTGTTTGTATAAACAAAGGCAGGCATCTGCACCTGTTAAGGTATAATTTTTGGAGTGCTTGTTAAGAACAAGACACTATTTTTTACCTATAAAACAGTGTGCATTTAAACAGCATCTGCCCCATAAACATTTTTAGAATTTTTTTTAATTTTTAATAAGCATAACAAAAGTGATGGTGCATTGTGTTTTTAAACAGGCTATTTGTTAACACCGTTTATCCATAGCAATATATGTTTACCCATAGCTATACATGTGAGTATTACTCTGACATTATTTGATATTGCTGTCATTGCACCAAAAGAGCTTAAAAGGGGGAGGGGGAGAGAAAAATTGCAAAAATAGAAATAAAGAAAAAGACAAGACAGAAAAAATTCTGAGTTTTAGGAAACCACAGAGTGTCATATGCCAATTTTCAGGCCAATTGGAACACTTTTGATTTGAGTAGAATCGAATCAGATATGAATTGAATTTTTGATACATTTGACAAATCAGACACGAAGAAATTCTCTCATCTCTAATTTGGAATGGATACTCTCATCTCTGGTTGCAAACCCCAAAACAGCTACTACTGTATGCCAATAAAATCTACTTTTTGAGAAAGCAGAAATGTCATGTATGTTACTTGTCCCTCTTGGGTTATCTAAAGCCATATAGTGACAGGAGAGGAGTCACAGATTCAATCCCTTTTCCTGCATGCTAGCAGATTGTCCACTACTGACCACCCTTTGTAAGCTACACGCTTATGCATATCACACTTCAGCCTGCTCTTGGTAGGGCTAAATTATGGCTAGAGCTATTATCTTGGTTTTGTTTCAAAGTTGATACTGCCCTTGGCTACTGACATCCTTCCCCATTAGGATGTATGAGATGCTTCCTTGGCAAGGAAATGATTAATGCATGTGCATGTACTATTCAGCCCAAGGAGCTTTGTCAGAAGCCATTGTCAGCATCATGATCTGCATGAACTGAGTTAAATGGTCAGGATCAGAGTTTTCTCAATCTTGCACTTAGTATCGGAGGCTTGCTGTCAATTATAGCTGATGTGCCATTAATTACATGGCTTCTGGGTAGACATGATTGTTCAAGCATTTATATTGACGTACATGTGAAAACTTGGTAAGCAGTTATTAACACCAAATATATCAACTCACATTATATAAGCTATTTTATGGATAATTTACTAATTATGGTGGTGCATTTAAAAAGTTTAAACGTAAGGCAGCAATTTGCCCCTCAAGATTATTTTGTATGTGTTACTCTGTTTAGTTTCATTTCTATATTTCCAAGTTTTTAAATTACATATTAGATTAAAATAAGTTCACTGGAAGGCTACAGTATAGTTGCTGTATGAGGGGCTTTCTGAATAAGACATCAAGTTTCCAGTCATCAGAGGATAATTTATTGATACTTGTCAAAAGGAAGTACCAGTCTAACAGAAATCTAGACAAAAGGAATGCCTGATGAATTTCCTTTGAAGTGCCTTTTATAAAAGTCCTTGGTAATACATATTGATGAACTCCAAATTGTCTTGCCTGAAGGGAAAAGTAGGCTGCTTTACACTGTCTTATAAATATTCATCAAAAGAACAAGACTTATGCTTCCAGGCGTGAGGTGAATGATTATGTTTGTATGATTGCCTTAGAATCTGGATAATTAGTAAAACTGTATTTGACAAGAAGATCAGTTTCTTGCTATGTGGCTCTTTTGGACTTCAAACATATTTTGTTTATTGATAATCAAGTAAAATCATGCATTGATTAATTTCTATTATAGGACTACATGATTCTATGCACATTTGAGTGTAAAGTTTTTAGCTCCTGTGCCATTAATTACATGATTTCTGGGTCCACCTGATTGCTCAAGCATTTGTATTGACGTACATGTCAAAACCTGGTAAGCAGTTGTTGGAACCGAACCCGAGTTCGGGAGATGTTTTTTTACAGTACAAATTAATTTATGAAGTTATTGCGCAAAGTCTCGCGAGACATCGCAAAACAATAACTTCGGCTCCAGCTCCGTACAGTATTAGAATGAAGTTTTATGAGAATCGACTTCGAATGTTTCATCCGAAGTCGATTCACTCATCTCTAGTAATCACTACAGCCAATCACTGGCCTCTGTCTGTTTCAGGTTTATTTAGGACTGGAACAACTGGGACCAGGGCTGTGATGCTAGAATGGCGTGACATTTAAAAGGTTAGTACAGTTTTTATTTTGTTTACTTTATATTGCCCTCAGTTCTGTACCTATTTATTTTTAAAACAATCTTGGAAAACTCCTTTAAAGAGATACTTCCATCAGAGTATTTTTTTTAAACTCAGCAATCATAGGAATTTTTTTTTTGACTTTTTGAAGATGTTATCTCAGTTATAATAATAATGATATTTGTATGTGTAGAATTGGGATGACAGTATGATAGTGTAACGGAACGCCTGGCACCCCGACTGGGCACCTTCCGCTGATGCTTGCTCCTAGCGCTTCCCGAGGGCTCCAAGCACTCCACCGGACACCATAACCACCTCTCCTAACTCCAGAAAGCAGGAACCAGGAACAAGCTCTTACAAGAGCTTATACTCAGGGGAGTATTGTGATATAGCAATCCCCAAGAGTGTAGTTATCCCATCCCCCAACCATGAGCCAAGACTTCATGAAGGGGTAAAGCAGAACTCCTCTATTGGATGGCCAAAGCTTGGCCTTTTATTCAAGCCCTCCAGCAAGGGCTACTCCCCCGGGGACCTAATAGAGGACAGGCACACAAAATACAGTGACCAATCATCATACAGCCAGCTATATCACAACCCCACATGCATTGTCCATTGTGTTTGCTGATTGCGTCACAGGCAATGTCCATTGTGCTTACCAACTGTCACTGGGGCCATAGTCACAGGGCAAGAGGCAGGCAAACAGGCCTCTCCAACCCCCAGTGACAAAGGTGCTTTTGTCACAGATAGCTCTACTGTTGTCTTGATAGGCCTAGATTAAGATGCCACCAAAGAGCATTTTACTTATGAGTGTACTGTGTGATGCTATAATTGAGTCACTAATCCCCTTTTCTCTCTAGTGGTAGCCATTGGTATGACTGAATAAGTCAAGTGAGACTGTTAGTCATGCTAAAAGTCCAAACCAAGGAGAAAGTTAAAGAGCCAGGACAGGAAGTAGACAACCATCCACCTAAAAAAAAAAAAAAATACAAAGAATAACTTTGTAAATGTAAATGTATTGTGTTTGTTATTCATTATTGCTAAGTTGCAGCCTGTATAATTTAAATGAAAATTCACAATCTCTCTATCCTAGAACATAGTTGAAAAGGCTGTTACTGTAGCTATATGGAGCCCAGGGATGATGAATGCCACTGTTTACCTATACACACTCATACAGTATATTTATATAATTTATCATTACTAAGGATGAGCGAACCCGAACTGGATAGTTCGGGTTCGTACCGAATTTTGGGGTGTTCGGGACCTGGACCCGAACATTTTCAAAAAAGTTTGGGTCCGTTGTTCGGTGATTTCTTCCCGCTTTCTGATGGGCTGCACAGCAGCCAATCAGCTAGCGTTTTACTTCTTGCCCTAAGAAGCCATCACAGCCATGTCTACTAATGGCATGGCTGTGATTTGCCAAGTGCAGCATGTGACCTAGCCTCTATTTAAGCTGGAGTCACGTAGCACCGCACATCACTCTGCTCTGATTAGTGTAGGGATAGGACGCAGCTGCTGTGAGGGCGAGATTAGGCAGGGAAAACTCAGCAAAACCACTTAATGAAATGATCGATCTACAGCTGTAAAACATTAAACTTCTGCTAGTGAATTGCTCACTGGTTTTTAGACTGCACAGAACGTTTTTCTGTCCCTTTTTTCTGGGGTGAATTTTTTTATTGAGGGGTTAAATTCAATTGCCAAAATAGCAATCCCCTAAATCTGGTGTTCCAGCTGTGGCTAGCCAAGTCTAATACTGTCTGCTGTCTGGCAAAGGATAGATTCTTTTCTGTGGTGAAATTCAATTGCCAAAATAGCAATCCCCTAAATCTGGTGTCCCAGCAGTGGCTGGCAAAGTTTAATAGTGTCCGGCAAAGGATATATTTTGTTCTGGGGTGAAATTCAATTGCCAATATAGCAATACCATAAATCAGTGGTTTCAGCTGTGGCTGGCCAAGTTTAATAGTGTCTGATAGGATGATAATTACAGATGACTAGATGAATCAGCTTGGTTTAAGTCTTTTCTGGCGCCAGGAGAGTGAATGACCATATCAGACATGACACATTTGATGATCAAAATCACTCTGTTTATTGATAATAAGGTTCCAGCTTATATAGGACATCATACGCCCTTTCATTATTGAATCATCTTTTTCCAAGCAATATAGCCTCCAATCATAATGAGACACATACTGTTATGCAACATACTTTCCCTAGTTACATCCTGGCCATGCTCCACGTACTAGCTGACACGGACAAGATAAGTAATTCTGGTTAGATACTCGGCTCCCCAAAACATTCTGGTTATGACAGAATGTTCTTACACAAAGTTCAAGACAGCATATTCCTTCAATCCCCTCTTAGAACCTTATATTCATATTATATGGTTCTCCTCGCCCCTCTTTTGCCTATAAGTTCTTAAGTACTCCATATAAGCCTCTGGGGTATATTCTTTAGGTCTTGGTGGGGTATTGTTCATCTCACCTGTGAGCACTGGAGTGTAATAAGACGTCGAGCGCACCCTCTTTTCAGTGAAACTTTGACATGTGGAAAGAAGCGAGGGTACGCATTGTACACAGCAACATAAGCATATCATTATAGCGATGATAGCAAATACCACTCCTAATACATATCGGATTTGACCAAAGTCAGGTATCCAGCTAAAAGCCAATCTCACCATCCTTGATTAGCATCTTGTTTTATGTGTTTTATCATTTCTTCTAATTGGCCCATTTTATCCATTATCCCTTGGGAATGATCTGACAAATTAAAACAGCACATACCTGAAAAAGCAGAGCACCCTATACCATGTTGTAATAGCAGATAATCAATGGTTGCCCTATTCTGTAGAATTGCCTTCTTATATGACTGTATATCTAGCAATATGTCCTGCAAGATTGCACTAGTGACATTTATTTATTTTACCATAAAGCAAGCAAGCCTTGAGATTGTCTTGTGGTTATATGCAGCTAACCCTGGTACTCCTACCATTGATATTGCCAGGCTTAAGTACTCTGTTTCTGAGAGAAGGTTCACATTATAATTACAATCTTCCGGTAACTGCACAGAAGATTCTCATGTATAACGTGTTCGTATTGCAGGAAGTAATGGTATCATTGCTAATGTTAACCTAGCTATCGTTCAGGGTCCATCTGTAATGTTTGCTGGTATGTACGTGCAACTAAAGTTTCCGCATGCTAACACCCTTCCTGTTGGAAGGGGACATGTTTGTCCAAGGATAGCACTATCTTTGTGATATTACATTGCATATTTCTTCCTGATATCATCTTTTTGCAACTACTTACGCTCCGTTGGCAAATATCTGGTTTGGTCTTATTTTGTTGCTTTGCTTGTATGCAAGGAGGCAGTAATTTTTCATCACAAGTGAAATTATAGCATACTTCTGCAGCTGTGACTAGACCTGTAATTATTCTGATCATATTACCTTGTAGATATCTATGTGTAGAGCAATTATAGCAGACATAATAAGGATTCACATGTCCATATCTAACATCATGTTCTTCTAAATCAGTGTCATTCCACTGGGAACGCAGGAGCCCTGTCCATATAGACACTGGAGTGGGCACTGCTACCAGGCAGGTTTCTAGAATATTGGATGCAGACAAGGTGGTTCGAAGACAGAAATCAGTTAGGTTCAGGGTCTTGGCCAGGTACAGCCACAGATTCTCCTTTGTCTTCCACAGATTGTCCTCCCCTCTTCATCCTGTTGTTAGGTACGTCTGTCTGTCCCATGATCGCAGAACAGTTATTAGGAGGCATAAGGCTGCAATTGTCAGAACTGCAGGTCTCAAGCCATTTTAAGGAATTCTCCGACTGTGTCATCTCGTTTGGGGTCAAGGCTGTCTGCCTCCATTAGTACCCCTTCTTGTCGTCCCTTCTCGGTTGCCTTGTTCCAATTTTATTCGCGTAGCGTGGATCCACGTGGGCGATTGCTCTGTCAGCACTGCTGTCCTGGCTACTGCTACTACACCATGAAAATGAGCAATGAAGAGGGCAGCACTATGTTGCGGTATACAGGGTTTCCCCTCTTTGCAGATCAATCCAGTTTGTAGATGTTTCTGCAACACAGGGTACACCCAGTCTTTCTCTTCTTCCTGTGATGCATATCGTTGCAGGTCAGTGATCATTTGGACCGTGTCCAAAGAGGGTGGTTTGAGGCATGCAATTTCCCATGAATCTTTGTGAATCCTAGTGGGGTTTTCTTTCGCAACTTGTTTCATTATCTTGTCAGCTAACGCATTGCCCTGGGACACTCTATCCTTGACCTGCGTGTGTGCTTTGCAATGTACTATGGCCAGGCTAGAGGGTAGTTTAAGGGCAGCTAAAAGATCATCAATGAGGAGTGAATGAGAGATCTTCTTCCCATCTGCAGCAGTGAACCCCCGCCTTTGCCATATTACTCCATGATCCCACACTACCCCATGTGCATATCTACTGTCTGTGTAGATTGTGACTGGTTTGTCTGTATGTAGGATACATGCTCTGGTAAGTGCAATTAGTTAGGCAGCCTGGGCTGATTGGACATGTATTGGTCTTGCTTCTAACACTATGTTGGGTAACATGACTATGGCATAGGCTGCGCAGAAGACAGTATCGAGTGGGCGTGAGCATGAGCCATCAACAAATACTTTAGGTGCCCCTGTCACAGGCGTCGCTGACAAATCCATTCTGGGGGAAGTCTCATACTCTAACACTTTGAGGCAGTCATGTGCGTCGGGCCGGGCGTCTTCTTCTCCTTTTAGCCCTATGAGTGCATTTAATATTGGTGCTGGCCCTGCTGAATGTTGTAAGGAAGGGTCACTTAACAAGAGTATCTCATATCCTGACAGTCGCTGGGCTGACATGTGTTGGGTGTGTATGCCTCGTAGTAACCCCACTACATCCTGAGTTGTGTGTAGGATGGTGGGGTACCCGAGTGTGAGGGGGGTCACGAGCTCCACCATCATAGCACAAGCCGCAAGACTACGCAGTCATGCCGGCATGCCTTGTACGGATACCGGCATTATCTTTGAGAAAAAAGCACAAGGACGCAACTTGCCTCCATGTTCTTGTGTTAGCACCCCCGCCATGGTTTTACAATTTTGGCGCACAAACATGTGGAATGGCAGTTTATAGTCAGGGAGGCCCAATTCTGGGCTACACATCAGAGAACATTTTAACATATCAAAAGCATTCAACATTTCCTCAGACCATCTTATGAGCTCTGGTTTGTCTTCCAGAGTGGCTTGCCTCAGGATATTATCATAGTAGGAACAGTCAGGGATCCATTGTCTGCAATAATTTATCATACCAAGGAAGGACAACATTTCCTTCTTGGTGTGCGGAGTGACCAGTCCCGCTAAAGACTGGACTCGCTCCGGACTGCCTTTCGCCTTTGTGAGGACAAAGCCAAAGTACTCAACTTGCTTTTTACACCATTGCATTTTCTTGCATGACACCTTGTGTCCACATTCTGATAACCATTTTAACAAAGATACACCACCAGTAACATTGGTCTCCTCTGACATACTGCACAGTAACAAATCGTCCACATATTGTATCAGCACCGAACCTAGGGGTGGGGGTGCCATGGTTTTAAAGTGGCTTGGAGGACAATGCTGTACACTACAGGTGAATCAGCATATCCCTGTGGCATCCGGCCCCAGGTTAGCTGCAGTCCCTCAAAGAAAAAAGTAGTCTGGTACGCTTATTACCTGGGATTGAGAAGAAGGCATTCTTCAAATCAATAACACTAAACCAGGCGGCTTCTGCGGGGATGGAGGATAAGACGGCGGTGATATCTGGAACTATGGGTGCAACGGGTACAATTAGATTGTTGATTGCCCTCAAATCCTGTACAAAGCGGGTAGTACCATCTGCCTTTGTCACAGGATTGATAGGGGTGCTGTAGGGTGAAATCTCTTCCTCCAGAATTCCTTTTTTTTTTAATTCTTCAATCATTGGCTGTAAGCCCTTAATTTTGTGTTTTGGGAGCGGCTATTGTTTCTGGTAGACAGGTGTGGCCCCTGTGTCATAATCACCTTGTGACCATAGGTTAGGGTCTATGTCCTTTAATTCTGGGCAGTCATGAAGATTCACAAATGTGTAAGAGACTGGGGCTATTATTGGCATCGTTGTTAATTGAATGCTGAGCCCATCATTTTCTACTGTCACCCTTAAGTCAAGTTCCACAAAGAGGTCTCTTCCTAATAGGCTGACCGGACAATCTGGAATGATGCTGAGCGTGTGGTCCGTGATGTACTCACTGTCTATTGTCTCTATCGGGAGTGCTTTTGTTTTGTATGTCTTAGTTAAAACCCCGTTAATTCGCATAGAGGGGTCCGACTCTCTCAAAGGTCCCTTGTACAAATCTTTGTTTAACACACTAGAGGTGGCATCGCTGTCTACCAAAAACCCTGTTTTTCTTCCTGCTACTTTAAGTAAGATGATAGGCGTGTCTTTCCAGTGTGATGTGACCTGTGTGAAAGTTGGGGTGACTCCCTCCGGGCCCCGTCAGTAGGCTTGCTGATTGTTCCAGTCAATAGGGAATCTGGGCTGGTTCTGTGTGTTCTGTTGGTTCCTGTTCTGTGTGTTCTGTGTTGGCTGTTGGTTATGTGCTACCTGCACTGATGTGTTTCTACGTGATGCCGTGCACTGCCTTGCCCAGTGTCCTTCCTGCCCACAATTATAACAGCTGGTGTTTGAATATTGGTTTGCGATCTGTTCTCTGTCTCGTTGCCTGTAGTAACCACCTCTCCCCCTGCGTCTGCCTCTACCCCTCCCCCTTGTGCCCGCATACAAGTGTGTAGCTGGGAGTTTCCTCACATCAAAACATCCCGCTGCTTCCTTTTCATAAAGATGTTTCTCAAAGTCCTTTGTGTTATCGGATGTCCATGATGAAACATTTTGTTTCACAGTGAGGATCAGTTTATCAGACAGGTTGTTAATGAATGTGGAAATGATTAAGCTGTCATTATGGTGCATGGGTAAACCTGCCTCCAGCTTCCAGCAATCCATGAATCGTTTCCAGAATTCAGTGATAGTCTCGGCAGATTTTTGTTTACATGCCACTGCTACAGGAAGTGATGACTTCTGTTTGAACGCTTCACTCATGTGTTTCTGTACCTGTTTCCATATCTCTTTTATGCCATTGGGTGTGTTACAGATGTAATTATCTGCCTCTGAGTTTGGTTGGATTTCTGAGATGGTTTTCACCTTTTTCCAATCCCATTCTGTGTGCGTACCTATAATTCCATCAATTATCAGCATTAAGTCTTCCTGAGTGAAATTGCAACCATTGCATGCCTTTTTTAAGTATGCTACCATACCAAGGGGAGCTATTGAGGGCTTGGGACAGTGTTTAATGATTTTATTCAAATCATCTAGGTCTAGAGGTTTTTTCATTAAGTGTGTGCCTACAGTCATGAAGGGTGCTGTTAACTTAACCTCTTCCCTCTTCTCTTCTTTGCCTTTTTTGCTCCTAGTATCATACCCACGTGAAGGTCCCACATCTAGGGTCTCCCTAATTTCCTTTTTTGGTTCGGACATGCCGGAGCTGGTTGCTAGGATTGCTGCGGCCATTTCATCCTCCTCTTGTTTGGCCGCATTGGTACTAAGATACGTTGGTTGATGTACCTGGGGCTGTGGTGGTATGACCGGGGCATATGGGCAGTCATACAAGGGAGGAGGGTATATAGGAGGGGGGTGTTTCGGGTCTCCAAGTTGGGTCCTCTGCTCTTGCCGGTTTAGTTCTATCTCATGTAACTTACTATCGTTTTTCACTATTCTCTTTTTTGTCTTATTCTCCCCATTTGTGTTGTACCAATGTGGAGCAATTTCAAGCCATTGTACTCCTCTTTGTCTCATGTATTCCATGTCCCAGGACGGGTCGGGCTCAAAATGAGGCCACGCTTTAGTAACACGCTGTTGTCCCCGTCTCTAGGAAAAGGATCAGCAGCCTCCATTGTCTCGGTCCACCATGCTAAGTTGTCTAACCATGGGTTTACTAAATAGTAGTTGGTAAGACTAACTCTTGACACATAAATTTTACATGCTTCACCTGGTTCAGGTTTGGGGTAATCAGTCTTGGATCCCAGCCCTCCCATTGTTGTATTCAGAGAATATTTGGAACAATATCTGCCCAGGGCTGGCTGTGCTGGATATAAGGAATATTCCTCTGAATCCCGACTACGCTGAACGACTAGCGCTGTTTTGAATCGCCACTTGCGTTCGGTATTCCTGGGTTATACTGGATTTCTCCTAGCCAGAGTACTGGGGCGTCTAACGATTCTCACAACGCATACAAGTTTACTCAACACAATTTCACAGAGCATTAATAACAATGAAGAGCGACTGTGCACTTACCACCCAGTCTGCAGTTCATACAAACAGATAATCTTATACTTCTACAAGATCTTATAGCATCTATGCATATTTGACATGTCAGAGTTAATCCAAGCTTAGACTTCCCTGTTCCCTGAACAGCGGTATTTTGGAGTGCACTCCCTCTTTGTATCTATGCACAACTCCCTGAGTTGTGTTACATGTGTCCTTGACACAGCTTCTGTAGCTCTCTAGTCTAAAATAGGGTTCATCCGTACTTACTATTGTAGATCGAGACGTGGCCGGTGCCCATGGATCGGGCAGGGGACAAAAATCTATGTCATTTCTCACAAGACCTGAGGATGACATCTCGATCCCGGATTCGAGCCCCCAAATTGATAGGATGATAATTACAGATGACTAGATGAATCAGCTTGGTTTAAGTCTTTTCTGGTGCCAGGAGAGTGAATGACCATATCAGACACGACGCATATGATGATCAAAATCACTCTGTTTATTGATAATAAGGTTCCAGCTTATATAGGACATTATACGCCCTTTCATTATTCAATCATCTTTTTCCAAGCAATATAGCCTCCAATCATAATGAGACACATACTGTTATGCAACATACTTTCACCAGTTACATCCTGGCCATCATGCTCCACGTACTAGCTGACACGGACAAGATAAGGAATTCTGGTTACATACTCGGCTCCCTAAAACATTCTGGTTATGACAGAATGTTCTTACACATAGTTCAAGACAGCATATTTCTTCAGTGTCTGGCAAAGGATATATTTTGTTCTGGGGTGAAATTCAATTGCCAAAATAGAAATACCGTAAATCTGGTGTTCCAGCTGTGACTGGACAAGTTTAATAGTGTCCGGCAAATGATATATTTTTTCTGGGGTGAAATTCAATTGCCAAAATAGCAATACCTTAAATCAGTGGTTTCAGCTGTGGCTGGCCAAGTTTAATAGTGTCCGGCAAAGGATTTATTATTTTCTGGGATGAAATTCAGTTGCCAAAATAGCAGCACCGTAAATCTGGTGTCCCAGCAGTGGCTGGCCAAGTTTAATAGTGTCCGGCAAAGGATTTATTATTTTATGGGGTGAAATTCAGTTGCAAAAATAGAAATAACGTAAATCTGGTGTTCCAGCTGTGACTGAACAAGTTTAATAGTGTCCATCATAGGATATATTATTTTCTGCGTTGAAATTCAGTTTCAAAAATAGAAATACTGTAATTCTGGTGTTCCAGCTGTGACTGAACGAGTTTAATAGTATCCATCACATGATAGATTTTGTTCTGGGGTGAAAATCAATTGCCAAAATAGTAATACCCTGAATCTGTTGTTCCAGCTGTGACTGGACAATTTCCCTAGTGTACGTCAAAGGATATATTTTTTTCTGGGGTGAGATTCAATTGCCAATATAGCAATACCGTAAATCTGGTGTGCCAGTAGTGGTTGGCCAAGTTTAATAGTAACCGGCAAAGGATTTATTATTTTCTGGGGTGAAATTCTGTTGCCGAAATAGAAATACTGTAAATCTGGTGTCCCAGCAGTGGCTGGCCAAGTTTAATAGTGTCCGGCAAAGGATTTATTATTTTCTGGGGTGAAATTCAGTTGCCAAAATAGAAATACTGTAAATATGGTTTTCCAGCTGTGACTGGACAAGTTTAATAGTGTCCGGCAAAGGATATATTTTTTCTGGGGTGAAATTCAGTTGCAAAAATAGAAATAACGTAAATCTGTTGTTCCAGCTGTGACTGGACAAGTTTCATAGTGTCCGGCAAAGGATTTATTATTTTATGGGGTGAAATTCAGTTGCAAAAATAGAAATAACGTAAATCTGGTGTTCCAGCTGTGACTGGACAAGTTTAATAGTGTCCATCATAGGATATATTATTTTCTGCGTTGAAATTCAGTTTCAAAAATAGAAATACTGTAATTCTGGTGTTCCAGCTGTGACTGAACGAGTTTAATAGTATCCATCACATGATAGATTTTGTTCTGGGGTGAAAATCAATTGCCAAAATAGTAATACCCTGAATCTGTTGTTCCAGCTGTGACTGGACAATTTCCCTAGTGTACGTCAAAGGATATATTTTTTCTGGGGTGAGATTCAATTGCCAATATAGCAATACCGTAAATCTGGTGTCCCAGTAGTGGTTGGCCAAGTTTAATAGTAACCGGCAAAGGATTTATTATTTTCTGGGGTGAAATTCTGTTGCCGAAATAGAAATACCGTAAATCTGGTGTCCCAGCAGTGGCTGGCCAAGTTTAATAGTGTCCGGCAAAGGATTTATTATTTTCTGGGGTGAAATTCAGTTGCCAAAATAGAAATACTGTAAATATGGTTTTCCAGCTGTGACTGGACAAGTTTAATAGTGTCCGGCAAAGGATATATTTTTTCTGGGGTGAAATTCAGTTGCAAAAATAGAAATAACGTAAATCTGTTGTTCCAGCTGTGACTGGACAAGTTTCATAGTGTCCGTCA
Organism: Bufotes viridis; assembly: GCA_033119425.1. NCBI lineage: Eukaryota > Metazoa > Chordata > Amphibia > Anura > Bufonidae > Bufotes > Bufotes viridis. The sequence goes on along the minus strand of CM065592.1, from coordinate 218,670,030 downwards.
TAGGATATATTATTTTCTGCGGTGAAATTCAGTTTCAAAAATATAAATACCGTAAATTTGGTGTTCCAGCTGTGGCTGGACAAGTTTAATAGTGTCCGGCAAAGGATAGATTTTTTTCTGGGGTGAAATTTAGTTGCAAAAATAGAAATACAGTAAATCTGGTGTTCCAGCTGTTGCAGGCCTACTTTAAATCTGTCCGTAAAGGGTAAATTTTTTTCTGGGGTGAAATTTAATTGCCAAAATAGCAATACCCTGAATCTGGTGCTCCAGCTGTGACTGGACAATTTCCTAGTGTCCATCAAAGGATAGATTTTGTTCTGTGGTGAAATACAGTTGCAAAAATAGAAATACAGTAAATCTGGTGTTCCAGCTGTGGCTGGCCAAGTTTAATAGTGTCCGTCAAAAGATATATTATTTTCTGGGGTGAAATTCAGTTGCAAAAATATAAATACCGTAAATCTGGTGTTCCAGCTGTGGCTGGACAAGTTTAATAATGTCCGGCAAAGGATATATTTTGTTCTGGGGTGAAATTCAATTACCAAAATAGCAATACCCAAAATCTGGTGTGCCAGCTGTTGCAGGCCAAGTGTAAATCTGTCCGTTAAAGGGTATATTATACTCAGCGTGCATCTCCAAGTGTATTTCTTTCCGTTAAAGGGTATATTACAGTAAGTGTTAAAATACAGCATAATCCTCTATTTCTTTCCGTATATTACACAAAGTGTTAAAATACAAGTGCTATAAGCATAATCCTATATATTTTTTAACATGCTAATGTTCATCTTAAAGTGTAAATCTGTCCGTAAAAGGATACCTTTCATCCAGGGCCTAAAAACTAGGCCTACAATTGATATTCCCATAAATCTGTGGTTACTGCTGTGCCTGGATTCGTGTAATGTGGTACATAAATAGATAGCCAGATAGTGTTAGGTGCCTGTAAAAAAGAAAATAGGCCTGAATTTGAATTCAATACATTAGGGCAAATAATTTTTTTCTTATTGTGGTGAACGGTAGCAATGAAGAAAACATCTAGTAAGCGATGTGGACATGGTCGTGGTGTTGTTAGTGGACCCTTTGATGCTGGGAGAGGACGTGGCTGTTCTGCCACAGCCACACGTCCTAGTGAACCAACTACCTCAGGTTCTAGTACCCGCCAGAATTTACAGCGATATTTGGTGGGGCCCAATGCCGTTCTAAGGATGATAAGGCCTGAACAAGTACAGGCGCTAGTCAATTGGGTGGCCGACAGTGGATCCAGCACGTTCACAACATTATCTCCCACCCAGTCTTCTGCAGAAAGCGCACAGGTGGCGTTTCAAAACCAAACCCATCAGTCTGTCACATCACCCCCATGCATATCAGGGAAACTGTCTGAGCCTCAAGTTATGCAGCACTCTCTTATGCTGTTTGAAGACTCTGCTGGCAGGGTTTCCCAAGTGAATCCACCTAGCCCTTCCCCAGTGGTGGAAGACATAGAATGCACTGATGCACAACCACTGATGTTTCCTGATGATGAGGACATGGGAATACCACCTCATCGGAGTCCGCACGTCTCTGATGATTACGAAACACAGGTGCCAACTGCTGCGTCTTTTTGCAGTGTGTAGACCGAGCAGGAGGACAGTATGGAAGACTGTGTGGAAGACGATACAGGGGACGATGAGGTCCTAGACCCCACATGGAATGAAGGTCGTGCCACTGACTTTCATAGTTCAGAGGAAGAGGCAGTGGTGAGACCAAGCCAACAGCGCAGCAAAAGAGGGAGCAGGGGTCAAAAGCAGAACAGCCGCCACCAAGAGAGTTCGCCTGCTACAGGCCACCACTACCAGGGACCAAGCACCCCAAAGGCAGCTTCAAGGAGTTCCCTGGCATGGCACTTCTTTAAACAATGTGCTGATGACAAGACCCGAGTGGTTTGCACTTTGTGCCATCAGAGCCTGAAGCGAGGCATTAACGTTCTGAACCTTAGCACAACCTGCATGACCAGGCATCTACGTGCAAAGCATGAACTGCAGTGGAGTAAACACCTTGAAAACAAGGAACTCACTCAGGCTCCCCCTGCTCCCCTTTCTGCTGCTGTCTCGGCCTCTGCCTCCTGCCACCCACCACACAGAGGATGTGCCACCAACACCACCACCTCCGTCACCTTGCATCACTACCATGTCAGACGGCAGCGTTCAGCTCTTCCTCTCACAAACATTGGAGAGAAAGCATAAATTCCCACCTACCCACCATTGAGCCCTGGGCCTGAATGCCAGCATTTCTAAACTACTAGCCTTTGAAATGCTGTCATTCAGGTTGGTTGAACTACTTCTCCAAGAGAGCCGTGCCTTCCCTGCACAATGAAGTAAAATCAAATGTGCACTGCGCAACGCCATCTGTGGCAAGGTCCACCAAACCAAAGATACGTGTACCAGTAAGCACGGCCAGGGACGCTATATCTCCCTAACTGCACACTGGGTAAATGTAGTGGCAGCTGGGCCCCAGGCGCAGAGTTCTTTGGTGCACGTCCTTCCGCCGCCAAGGATCGCAGGGCATCATTCTTTGGCTCCTGTAGCCTCCTCCTCCTACTCAGCTTCCTCCTCCTCTTCTTCCACCTGCTCATTCAGTCAGCCACACACCTTCACCACCAACTTCAGCACAGCCCGGGGTAAACGTCAGCAGGTTGTTCTGAAACTCATATGTTTGGGGGACAGGCCCCACACCGTGCAGGAGTTGTGGCGGGGTATTGAACAACAGACCGATGAGTGGTTGCTGCCAGTGGGCCTCATGCCCGGCCTGGTGGTGTGCGATAATGGGAGAAATCTCGTCGCAGCTCTGGGACTAGCCGGTTTGACCCACATCCCTTGTCTGGCGCATGTGCTGAATTTGGTGGTGCAGAAGTTCCTTCACAACTACCCCGACATGTCAGAGCTGTTGCATAAAGTGTGGGCCTTTTGATCGCACTTCCGGCGTTCACATCCAGCTGCTGCTCGCCTGTCTGCGCTACAGGGTAACTTCAGCCTTCCCGCTCACTGCCTCATATGCGACGTGCCCACCAGGTGGAACTCCACCTTGCACATGCTGGAGAGACTGTGCGAGCAGTAGCAGGCCATAGTGGAGTTTCAGCTGCAGCACGCAGCATGCTGCGCTTTTGTCAACGTCCAAAAAACGTTGACATACTGAACGGAAGACATCCTGATGCATCCTGAACGGATTTCTCTCCATTCAGGATGCATGGGGATAATCCTGATCAGTAGCTTTCCGTCCTAGAGCCCCGAGGACGGATCTCTAGGACGGAAAGCTAAAACGCTAGTGTGAAAGAGGCCTTAGCTATCGGGGTAAGTTTACTGTCTAAATGAATGTGAATACTATTGCTGAGAACACGAGAAGGGGTATTAAATTAATAATCACAGCAAATTTCAGAACTAAAATGTATTAGTAAGTTCAATAAGTGTATTTGTGTAAAATGAAAAAAAATTGTTTTAGTTTGGGAAATAACTGATGTGTGTGTCTTGAAATGCAAAGGGTAGCTTTTACATCTCTGAGAGATAACATGAAATACTAGGCTGAAATCCATGTTGGTGCATCTCCAGACAGTTTAAAATTTATTGACAAGCTCGTTATTCCAAACATTATATTAGGAAATCTCAGAGCTCTTACTTAAAAATACTGAGCACTATACCAAAACATCCTTTCTGATGAATTATTATGTCAGAGTAACTTTTTGATGCGATATTGAACCCAGTGCCCAAGTAATAACACACGAAAATACTCCAGAATATTCACACACAGAACAGAATGTAAATATAAAATAATATTATACACAAGTATGCTTTACATTCAGACAGACACATACATTACAATGTATGATTTCATTACCGTACTTAAATACGCGCACTCAATACACACATGTATATAATCATTGGGTACTTATTACATAAAGTACATGTATAAGTACTAGTGTTGATCGAGCACCAAATTAATTTGGATACAGATTCCTAGCTAGACCTGGACCAGGACCTGAACCAGCAGGTGGTGGCATACTTAGACAGCACCCTGCCACCCCACATTGAAGATACGCTGGACTACTGGGCAGCCAAACTGGATTCGTGGCCGCAACTGGCCGAGTTTGCCCAGGAAAAGCTGTCCTTCCCAGTCAGTATTGTGGCATCAGAGCGGGTGTTTAGTGCAGCAGAGGCCATAGTTGCCCCAAGAAGAACTCGCCTGTCTACCCAAACTGTGGTGAGACTGACCTTTGTCAAGATGAATCAGGCGTAGATCAGCCAGGATTTCCACCCAGCAATGCCTGATGCATCAGATTAGATCACCTATGCTGCCTCACGCAAACCTTGAAAAAAGAGACCGGTTTCTTCTGGATACCTGCCTCAGCTACTATTCTGATGCTGACACCCACCTGAAGCCACACAACTGATGCCAAGTGCTCCTTCTTACACCCACCATCATCAGGGGTACTGTTATTGCCACCCACCTCCACACTCTGTCATTGTGCCACTCTGTGGCCTTCTCCTCAAGCTGCCGCCACCTCCACACTCTGTCATCGTGCCCCTTTGTGGCCTCCTCCTGATTCTGCTGCCGCCACCTCCACACTTTGTCATTGTGCCATTTTGTGGCCTCCTGATGCTGCCGCCACCTCCAGACTCTGTTATTTTTCCACTATGTGGACTCCTGATTAGAGATGAGCGAATCGAAGCTGATGAAGTGGAATTCGATCTGAATTTTAGGAAAAATTTGATTCACAGCGAATGCAAATTTCCTCACACATCGTGGTAACGAATTGCAATTTTTCCTAAAATGACAGCCACACATGTGAGAACTAAGGACATGGAGTAAGGAACTCTAGGAAGGCGGGATCAAACAGATTGACATGCATGCATGCAGCCAACCAGCAGCCAGCCAGCCCTGTGATGTCACAGCCCTATAAATATGGCGGCCATCTTAGATTTAGACATTTTCCAGCGTTCTGAGTGAAGGGACAGAAGTGAGAAGGTGCTAGGCACAGCAATTCGAAAAACCTCATTGTGGAAAAAAACTGAAAAAAATATTTATAAGTGCAGGAAAAGGATAGGGAGGAATCATTTCACAGCATCTTAGTGCAGGGAGAGCTTTCAAAGGCGCTAGGGACTGTGCTAGAAAAGTGATTTACCAGTGCAAGGAAACATCATTTGGCTTATACAGTATCTGTGGAAAAAGAAAATACATACTCAGTTTACTTCTGCAGCTATATACGTTGAAAGCATTTAGTGGCGTATTTCATTGCAAAAAGAAAAAATATACTCAGTTCACTTCTGCATCTTTATGTGGTGAAAGCGTTTAGTGGCTTATATCTGTGGAAAAAGAAAAATATTTACGCAGTTCACTTCTGTAGCTATATGTGTTGAAAGCATTTAGTGGCGTATTTCATTACAAAGAGAAAATATCTTGATAAAGAGGTTGAATAGAGAAAAAAAGAGAAAATATATTCTCAATTCACTTCTGCAGCTACATGTGGTGAAAGTGTTCAGTGGCGCATTTCATAACAAAAAGAAAAATATATACGCAGTTCACTTCTGCAGCTATATGTGGTGAAAGCGTTCAGTGGTGTATTTCATTACAAAAAGAAAAATATATTCTCAGTTCACTTCTGCAGCTATATGTGGTTAAAGCGTTTAGTGTTATATTTCAGTAGAAAAAGAAAAATACATACACAGTTCACTAAAGCAGCTATATGTGGTTAAAGTGTTCAGTGGTGTATTTCATGACAAAAATAAAAATATATACGCAGTTCACTTCTGCAGCTATAGGTGTTGAAAGCATTTAGTGGCGTATTTCATTGCAAAAAGAAAAATATATTCTCAGTTCACTTCTGCAGTTATATGTGGTGAAAGCATTCAGTGTCCTCTTTTAGGAAAAAAATTTACTCACTTCACTGTTGCATTTATTTTGAAAGAGTTTAAGTGGCCTATTTCAGTACAAAACGAAAATTGTATACGCATGTCACTTCCGCAGTTTCAGTACAAAAACAAAATATATTCAGAGTTCACTTTTGCAGTCAGGTGTGGTAAAACATTTAGTGACGTATTTTGGTGGAAAAACAAAATATATTCAGCGTTCACTGTATCAGGTATATGTGGCAAAACCTTTACTGACGTATTTCGGTCAAAAAACTAATTTTATTCAGCGTTCAGCACTGTAGTTATATGCGGTAAAATCGTTTGTGAGGAATTTAGGTTGAAAAACTAATTTTATTCAGCATTTAACACTGCATTTATATGTGAAAAATCTTTATTGACGTATTTCGGTGGAAAAACAATAGTGACGTATTTTGGTAGAAAAAAAAGATATATATAGAGTGTTCACTGTTGCAGGTATATGTGGCAAAACCTTTAGTGACTTTTTTTCGGTCGAAAAACAAATTTTATTCAGCGTCCAACACTGTATTAATATGCGGTAAAATCTTTTGGGACGTATTTCGGTCAAAAAACAAACTTTATTCCGTGTTCAGCTCTATAGTTATATGGGGTAAAATCTCCATGATGTCTCCCCCGTGTGGCTTCTACACACTTTCAAAATAATCCTACAGTGGAACGAATAGATGCCCGATGACCGGGACGCTCCATGACCTTCCCAGGAGCTTCTGTCGGGAACAGTGGTTCATTTCAGATGTGTCGGTATAGTGCGGGGGGAATCTGAAGACCCTTTCCATCTCCGTGCTCCGTTATATGTGGTAAAATCTTTAATGAAGTATTTCGGTGGAAAAACAAATTTTATTCAGCTTCAGCGCTGTAGTAATATCTGTTAAAATCTTTTGTAACTTTTTTGGTGGAAAAACAAATTTTTTTCAGTGTTCAGCGTTGCAGTTATATGCGGCAAAATCTTTTGTGACTTATTTCGGTGGAAAAAAAAATGTATTCAGTGTTGAGCGCTTCAGTTATTTTGAAGTATTTTGGTGGAAAAACTAATTTTATTCAACATCTAGCGCTGTAGTAATATGCGTTCAAATGTTTTGTGGCTTATTTTGGTCGAAAAAGAAGCACTGCAGTTATATGTGGTAAAATCTTTTGTGATGTATTTAGCTGTAAAAACTAATTGTATTCAGCGTTCAACGCTGCAGATATATGTGGTAAAACCTTAATTGACGTATTTCGGTGGAAAAACAATTCTTATTCAGCGTTCAGAGCTGCAGTAATATGTGGTAAAAACTTTATTGAAGTATTTCAGTCGAAAAACAAAATTTATTCTGCGGTCAGCGCTGTGGTTATATGCGGTAAAATCTTTAGTGACGTATCTTGATGAACTTTGCAACTCTTCTGGGCTCAAAGCTATCTTGACGCTTTGTCTTCTCATTGTCTGTAGCTACTAGAGGCCTGTTCATGCCAGGCAGGTCCCCCAAGAAGTATCTTGGTCAATCGACACTCTGTCATTGTGCCATACCTCATGCTTTAGCTTCCTCATGCTGCCTCCACTTCCAGACTCAGTGATTGTGCCAATCTGTGGCCTCCTCCTGAATCTGCCGACACCTCCAGACTCTGTCATTGTGGCACTCTGTGGCCTACTTGCAGCGGATCCAACCGCAGGGGCAGTATCTGAGTGCACGGTGGGCTGATGGGGGTAGCAGTCGTACACACGGTTTTGTAGCTTCCTGGGGCATTCGGAGTCCAATAAGACAACAAAGGGAACCCCATTGATTCAGAGAACCACTTCTGAATGGGATCCTACATATCTGGGCATCCAGCTGGGATCTTCTGGACCTACTGTTCTACCTCCCGAGGGGCAGTGCATGGTCTCGGGGGTCGACCTTTAAAACTGCCAGCACATCCTTTCTGTATGGCCTGGCTTGTGACAGTTTCTACAAATGGGTTGCTTTTGCTCATTAAAGCGGTCAGTGGGGCGTCTACCAGATAAGGTATAAGTCTCTTTACAGGGATTAGTCTCTTTATAATCAGGAGGTTGAGGATGCCTGCTCTATAACATTCAATCGTTCTCCGTTGTTTCTCCAGGCTGGAGGGATGTACCATGTCTGCTATACTCTATAATCATATCCTCTCTAGGATTACTATGTTCTGACAAATGGCCTTTCTGTCCACCTAATGCAAAGGAGACTAGAGCCTGATAAACAACAGTTACCTTCCTCTGCCAATATTCTCACTCCCACTCTGGTTTGCCTGGTTCTTCTGTAATCTTTCCCTTCTATGGGCTAGTACATGGAACTAATTATGGAGTTTTTGTAACTCTCGAAGATGGCTGCTGAGTCGTGATGAGCGAGCATGCTCGGCCGAGTATTGGTTCAGCTCGAGCATTGTATTTCTCTGTCTCCTGTTCATTACAGATAGCAAATACAGTGTGTACTATAAAAAATATATTATCTATTGGCTAGTGTGGTAACGAAAAATTGTTTTTCTCTGACTCCTGTACATTACAGAAAGCAAATACAGTGTGTACTATAAAAAATACATATCTCTGGCCTAGTGTGTTGCCGAAAATTTTTATTTTTCTGTCTCCTGTACATTACAGAAAGCAAATACAATGTTTACTTTAAAAATTACATTATCTCTGGGCTAGTGTGGTGCAGAAAAATTGTATTTCTCTGTCTCCTGTACACTACAGAAAGAAAATACAGTGTGTACTGTAAAAATTACATTATCTCTGGCCTAGTGTAGTGCCGAAGAATTGTATTTCTCTGTCTCCTGTTCATTATAGCCAGCAAATACAGGGTGTACAGTAAAAATTACATTGTCTCTGGCCTAGTGTGTTGCCGAAAAATTGTATTTCTCTGTCTCCTGTTCATTACAGACAGCAAATACCGTGTGTACAGTACAAATTACATTATCTCTAGTCTAGTGTGTTGCCAAACAATTGTATTTCTCTGTCTGCTGTTCATTAAAGAAAGCAAATACAGTGTGTACTGTAAAAATTACATTATCTCTGGCCTAGTGTGGTTTAGAAAAAATGTATTTCTCTGTCTCCTGTTCATTACAGAAAGCAAATACAGTGTGTACTGTAAAAATTACATTATCTCTGGCTTAGTGTGTTGCCGAAAAATTGTATTTCTCTGTCTCCTGTACATTACAGAAAGCAAATACAGTGTGTACTGTAAAAATTACATTATCTCTGGCTTAGTGTGTTGCAAAAAAAATGTATTTCTCTGTCTCCTGTACATTATAGAAAGCAAATACAGTGTGTACTGTAAAAATTACATTATCTCTGGCCTAGTGCAATGCCGAAAAATTGTATTTCTCTGTCTCCTGTTCATGAAAGCCAGCAATTAGTGTGTACAGTAAAAATTACATTATCTCTGGTCTAGTGTAGTGCCGAAAAAATGTATTTCTCTGTCTCCTGTTAATTATAGCCAGCAAATACAGTGTGTACCGTAAAATTACATTATCTCTGGCCTAGTGTGGTTTAGAAAAAAATGTATTTCTCTGTCTCCTGTTCATTACAGCCAGCAAATACAGTGTGTACAGTAAAAATTACATTATCTCTGGCTTAGTGTAGTGCCGAAAAATTGTATTTCTCTGTCTCCTGTTAATTATAGAAAGCAAATACAGTGTTTGCAGTAAGAATTACATTATCTCTGGCCTATGGTGTTGCCGAAAAATTGTATTTCTCTGTCTCCTGTTCATTACAGAAAGCAAATACAGTGTGTACAGTACAAATTACATTATCTCCGGCCTAGTGTGTTCCCGTAAAATTGCATTTCTCTGTCTCCTGTACATTATAGAAAGCAAATACAGTGTATACTGTAAAAATTACATTATCTATGGGCTAATGTGGTGCAGAAAAATGTTATTTCTCTGTCTCTTGTACATTACAAAATATGAAAAAAAGGTGAAAAAAAGAGGTTAAGGAGTTTCTGTCGGAGCAGAAATAACTTAGGACGATGGGCGCCAGAGGGCGGAGTGTAGGAATGTGAGGAAAAATAGGATGATTGATAAGCTAAAAATTAGGAGATATAATAACTCAAATATATGAAAATAATATATGTGACGTAGACATACAACGTGATATAGACATAGGAAAAAAGGCAGCACAGGTGTTTTAGGGGATTAGACGAGATCTATCCCTATAGTAGATGAGACAGAAAGGGAGGGTGACCATAAACCACAGGGATCTGTGCAAGGTCACCAAAAATGAACACCAATGGAGGCGCCTGTTTTCAAAGAACAGAAACGGTCTGTTTCGTGTTGGATAGGAGAAGTATTATTAATGATGATAAAAATATATATGTATATATAGAGAGCAATGTAGTAAAATTGCTCTAGATAAAAGAGCAAAGAGGAAAGACCCGGATGAGCGGTCAGCGATCTGTGGATCGGGATGTAAGATCTCTACAAAGGTGACTCCTACTCACTTCACGAGGGGGGTGGACACAGGATAAAGCTCAAGACACCTGTGTCTTAACCCCCCTGGCCAGGGTCGCTTGTAGACAGTATCCAAATAACGGCAGCCAATGAGGCGTCTGGTCAAAGGGAAATTTATTGGAATAGACACTGGCCCAACGCTGCTTGGAGGTTAATAAGCCTCCTTCATCAGGGGTCTCATAAAAAAAGGAATATAAAAATATATCTAATATAACATAATATATACAAATGAATAAATCAATAAATAGATACATGATAATAATAATGATAATAAAAATAATAAAAGTATGGTAAGTTGGATATTGATACTGTCACAGATCTATCAATTGTAGTACACATATATAGTATCCATTAAAAAAGTAAGAATGATATACAGCAATAAGGTAGCGCTGACGATGATAATAAAATCGAATTGAATAATAGCAAAAAATGGTCCTAATAAAAAACAACACAGTGTAGGTTGTATGTCTACCATATGGGTGTGCTCATTATATTATTATTATCCATTGGATTTATTTATGAGGGTGGCTTGTTGTGTTATATGATGATAGGTTTATTATTTAGTTTTATTGATGATGATGGTGGGGTTCATTAAATGACTGTTTCCCACATCTACTAGGGCCCAAGGGAGAATGTAGCAGCAAGCAATTAAAATAGGCAGCAAACAATTGGAATAGCAAGGGGGTACACTGGGAGCAATATCTGTCAAAAAAAAAGGAGACCATATCTCTAGAATGGTTTGAGGAGTTGGTGAGATGGCCGTTTTAGGTGTCATACCTTAGAGGTCTCTTGCGGTCTTCTAAAGTTCTTTTGGAGAAATTCTCTCCTGTATCAAAGCCTCCCTCCGGTGTTAACTTATATCCGAAGGTGCACGTGGAAGGAAGGGAGGCGCGCAGTGGAAAGCGGGCAACCGGAAGTGCGGCAAGCGCAAGACCGGAAGTACGTCATGCGTTCCAAAGTGGAGCGAACCATCAGAGGTATGCTTGGTATGCGTTCCACGGTGGAACGCATAGATAAGAGGGAAGAAGGAGCGGCCGGAGGCAGAAAACTAACATATAAGAACGGTCTCAATATGTATTGATCTTGATACAATATTAAAGTGAGATCAAAGGGCTAGTAATAATGCCAATATGGAGTAGACTATGATGGGCATGGTGACGCAATCGGGATTTGTGTAGGTAAAATGTGATGACATGGAAGAGAAAAAATAAAAATCAAAAATGTAATATGAAAAGGTGTGGGATTGAAAAGATTTTGGTGTGTCTATAGGTATATAAGACTCTATGTTCTTTCAATAGAGCACTGTAGTTAGTCACACCGACACGGAAGGTTTTAATAGTTGTTATGTTCAAGGGATTCGTTTAAGCCAAAAGGTATTAAAGTGTGGAGACTAAAGATCCAATACATCTCTCGTCTACAGAGTGATTGGTATGAGTGTGTGTCAGTTTCAATTGGGGTGACACGTAAGCACGTGGGGTTGCCATCATGGATGGTGGCGAAGTGTCTGGACACACTGTGGGTGAGCACTTTCCTAGTGATGTTAGAACGATGCTCGTTCATCCTCTCACGGAGCGACTGTGTGGTGCGTCCCACATATAGTAGTGGACAAGAACACCGTAGGAGGTAGACAACATTGGTGGTGCTGCAACTAAGTTGTTGTTTGAGTGGGTGGAAGTCCCCATTAGATGGATTAACTAGTTCTGTGATACCTTCGGTGATCATGTTGCAACATTTGCATCTATTTTTGTTGCATTTTCTGATGCCAGGGCGTTCATTTGTGTTGATTTTTTTGGTTTTCTTAGAAGTTAGTTTGGGGCAGGAGGGAGCTAGTATATTCTTAAGGGTTTTTGCTCTAAGAAAAATTAGAGTGGGGACAGGGCCAATATGTTGTTTGAGTAAAGGGTCATTTAGAAGAATATTCCAGTTCTTAGTCAAGGTTTTACGGATGATATTGTGTTGTGAGCTGAATCTAGTGATCATGCTAATTTGAAAAGGGGGGGCGGTGGAGCTGTTGGGACCAAGAGTTTCCTTGCAAACTGGTTTTAAACTCTCCTCCTGGGATATTAGGGAGATACGTTTGATTGATTTGTCTAATAGTCTCCTGGGGTAGCCTTTTTGTACAAATCTATCCTTCAAAGATTTCAATTGGGTTTTAAGTGTATGGTTATTGGAACAATTTCTCCTGATCCTCTTGAACTGGCTGTAAGGTATATTCCTAACCCATTTGGAATGGTGGCAACTGGTATAATTTAAATAGCTATTGGCATCGACAGTTTTAAAGTGGGTTTGGGTGACCCTCTAAGGTATGACACCTAAAACGGCCATCTCACCAACTCCTCAAACCATTCTAGAGATATCAGATAATAAAGGTAACCGGCTCACCCTTCTGAGGATTATGGAATGGGTGCTCACTCTCTAGGGACAACACCCCAGTCCAAATAAGTCAAGTGAAAACAAAAAGGATGTAGAGAGGGCACTCCAATATCTATGAGTCGGCGCTCCAATATCTGAAAAATCAAAGCCGCCTCCTTAAATTAAAATAATTATAATAATTATCAAAATATTTAATATATATACCATAAAATTCAATTCACAACCAAAGACATATGTGGATCCACTGTACACAAATAAATAAATGAATGTATAAATAGTTGGTTAAACAGCTGCTGTTAAATAGTATATGAAAAATATATAAAAAAATAAAAATAAAAAATAAGAAAAGATAAAAAATAAGATAAATATCTTAGGAAAAAATGAATAAAAAAATCCTCTTTGTGAGGTTGGAAAATTTTTCAAAAGGTTAGAAATGTTACTTTTCAAAGTTCATAGGTATATATGTAGTTCAAAAAGCCTGATAACGGTATTTAGAAGTATGTTTCATTCATAAAATCCAGGGAAGTGCTTCCACATTATATCAGTAACAATGTATTTTAGAATGTATAGTCCTGTCACGGTTATACAGTGTTGCCCAGACGTAAGTCTGATCACTTGATGTATATGCCGGGAGGGCCCTATGATAGATCTGAATGGCTCACTGCCCGTATAGTCCTTATCTGTTTCTGCAGTAGGATGTCGGATACTTGTCACTTAGATTGGCGGTGTATAGGATGATGTATTTAAAAATGAGGACAAGGTAATAAAGTTTTTGAAACAGTGATTCAATGTTCTGGGTTACGTTACCCTTCCGATGACAGTGGTAAGCTGGCTGTGTGCTCCGTCTCAGCCGCGATCTGTATCCCGCGCGCGGGCTGATTACTTACAGAGCCCTGTAGCGCGTGTCTCGATGAGGATGTTCTCAGCGTTCGCTGTGGCGTCCCACGTGCAAACTGGTTGTAGTCTCCGAGCGCTCGAATATAGGACTAGAATTGTGACTATTTGATCGGATCCGGGATCCTATTATGCTGATGTCCTCCCAAACGTGTTTCGGGACTATACTGTCCCTTCTTCAGTGGTGGTCAGCATATCGGCAATAGCGTTCTTTTTATAGATGGTTCTCTAATTGATGTATTGTGTCATCAGTGACGTCATTGGGGGCAGTCCGTTATATATTCTGAACTGAGAATGTGTTCTGGTGGACTTTATTGTTGAATAAAACATAACATACATACATCTGGAGACTGAATATATACATAAAATAATATAAAATAATACTAAGATAATAGGAGCAAATATATATAGCATAAGTATTCTAATAGGGAATTTATATACAATATTTAGTTATCGGGGATAAGGGAGACGTATCATGAAATATAAGTAGTACAAATATATGTGACAGTAATAATGGATATAGTGCGTGTATAGAAGACAGTATATGTGATATGTGATGTGAGAGAGGGTGATTATAAAAATTAAGACAATTTTATATGTTTGTGAAGAATAAAAAGTGTAGATAAGGTGAATGATTAAAAACTTAATAGAACTTTGATTAAAAAATTTTTAAATTCTATAATTAATATATTCCCATGAAATAATAAAATTATGTGTATGTTATTTTCGTTCCTTATTCTTTTCCTTTTATTTAGTTGATTGAATCATCATCTTATACTACGTAGAGTGAGGGAGTGGCCGACAGGGAGGGGGTCGGCGCGCTGGTATAACAGCCTGGCAGTCGACTCCATCATCCCCAAATCGGCCGACAACCCTTGGTTCATAGGAAACCGAAGAGTTCCATTTCGGCATTTAGGCCATTAGGGACTATTGTCTCAAATTCAAAAATTAATTTGGACTCCAATTTGGACATATTTTTAATATGATCCCCACCTCTCCATGATTTCTTGACTCTAGTTAGAGCGACATATTTCATATAACTGGGATCCTTATTATGAAATTCTTTGAAGTGTTGTGATAATGTATGGGTAGTTAGACCTTTCCTGATGTTATTCATATGTTCCGCTACTCTTATTTTCAAATTCCTTTTGTTCAGTCCAATATATTGTTTAGAGCAAGGGCACTCTATTATATAGATCACATCGCAAGAGTTGCATGATAGACTATCTTTGATTTCATATTTAAATGAATTTTGTGTTGACTGTATTTCATTTGTTTTCTTAGAGAAATTTGTAACCCTACAATTACTGCATGTGTTGCATCTATGAAATCCCTTTGAGAATAACCAATTGTTCTTTTTGGATAGTCCTTTCTTCCTCACTGTAGGTGCTACGAGGAGGCCCAGATTTGGTGCTCTTGTATATGAGATTTTTGGTCTAGTGGTTAGAATAGGGCCTAACAATTTATCTTTTAATAAGTGGTGCCAATATTTGTTAATTATTTTTTCTATCTTTTTATATTGGGCGTTGAATGGGAGTATAATCCTCAAATCATCATCATATTGAGTCTTTTTTGGTGTTGAGTCTTTTTTGGTATTTTTTAGTATGTTTATAAAGAAATCTTCTCTATTCATATTCCTCACTCTATTTAATGAGGTTTCAATTACTTCCACTGGGTAATTTTTATTTTCAAATTGTTTTTTTCAGGTCAACTACTTCTTTTTCAAAATCCTCTTCTTTAGTACAATTTCTTTTAAGACGACTGAACTGGCTCACTGGAGTATTCATAAGCCATCTGGGAAGGTGGCAGCTATTATACAGAATATAACTATTCCTCATTACTTCTTTCTGGTAAGTACTGCAAATTAGTCTTCGGTTCTCCTTAGTTATTTTTAGGTCTAAAAATTCGACGCTTGTTCTACTAATCTTATTGGAAAAGGTTAAATTCCTATTATTCATGTTTAAATCCATCATGAAGGTATGTAATTTTTCCTCAGTATTTCTCCAAATAAATATAACGTCATCTATATAGCGGCGCCAGAGTACCAGGTCCGTCCCCAGGAGCGGGCTGATAAAATCAGCTTCCCACTCAGCCATAAAGATGTTGGCATAACTGGGGGCGAACCTGGTACCCATGGCGGTACCCCTCTTTTGTATGTAAAAGGTGGAGTCATATGTGAAATAGTTGTGTGTTAAAATATGTTTCACTCCTTCAATCAGGAATTCTATTTGTTCATCCTGCATTTGTCCAGATTTTTTCAATTGTGATCTTAAAGCTTCTAAACCCTGTTCGTGGTCTATTATAGTGTACAATGAAGTTGCATCCATCGTACCCAGTATCCAGTCTTCCCCTAGCTCAATTAATTCTAAAGTTGAAATTATATCAGTGGTATCCTTGATATATGATGGAATTTGTTGTACCACTGGTTGTAGTAATCTATCTATATATTGAGAGAGATTTGCAGTTATGGAGCCTATTCCAGATATTATTGGGCGACCTGGTGGTTCATTGTAGTTTTTGTGAATTTTGGGGAGACAATAAAATACGGGTAGTCTCTTAGGGGTATTTAGAATGAATTTATATTCTTGTTCTAATAGTATCTTTTTTTCTTTTCCTACATCACAATATTCTGTTAATGCTAAATAAAATTCGTTTGTCGGATCTCTTTTTAATTCCCTATAAGTTTCTCCGTCCAAAAGTTGTTTTTTACATTCTTTATCGTACTTCACCATATCCTGTATAACAATAGCTCCCCCCTTATCCGCGGGTCTAATGATTATATTATGTTGTGCCTGAAGTTGCCCAATGGCATCTTTTTCAGCTTTGGATAGGTTATCTCTTGTAGATCTTTTACCCATGTGTCTAATTTCGGATTCTACGTTTTTTCGAAAGGTCGCTATATCCTGACTGATTTCCTGCCTTGGGTATTTTTTTGATTTTTCTCTCAATTCAGTATGTTTGTATACTGTTGTGTGAGCATTGGAATCTTGAATTATTGGGTTCTTCATGAAGTATTTTTTTAAACATAGTTTTCTGATGAATTTTTCGACGCCTATGTATGTGTCGAATTTGTTTGATTGAGTAGTGGGGGCATATTTTAGACCTTTGTTCAGTAGCTTTGTTTGTGCTTGAGATAGTATGACTTTGCTTAGATTGACTATTGTTTCCTTCCTCCTGTCCATGTCCGATGTGTCCTCCTTATGTGATTTCTGTCGTCCCCTCCCCCTTCGTATCTTCTTACGTCTCTCGGTGCCTCTTGTCTCCGTGTTTGTTGGTGATAATTGTGGCTGTGATCTCTGGGTGGACTCCTCTCTGGAGTGATTTGATGTTTCTGTTGTCTGTGACGTAAATTGTATTCGTGATTTTGTGTGTTCCTCATTGTTATCATACTCGGTGTTCGTGTGTTCTCCCTGTTTCTTGTTCTGTGATGTGGTGGGGTCTGATCTAAAAAATGCTGTTCAGATAGTGTTTCATAGCGATTATATGTGGATATATTATATTCCTCTTGTGAATTAGGTTGGTTCTTTTCTTTTGTCACATCTACTCTTACCGGCTTTGTTTGTGTGTTTTGTGTTATCGTGACGTTCTGTGTTTTATATTTATTATAATTATTCAATTTTTTAGTTTTCTTATATACTATTTCCTGTTCTAAGTTATCTAGTCCTTTGCATATACGATCTTCCCATTTCCTATATTCTTCATCTTGTGGTAATGACATTATTTGTTTCTTTATTCCCTCAATCTCTATGGAGACCTGTTCTGATATTTGTAGACGTCTTTTGACTATCATCTGTGTAAGTGTTCGTGATTGTGTATTCAAAAATGTCTCCCATTCTTTGTCAAATTCCTCACTGTATAAGTCTTGTGCAGGTTCTTTCATTAGTTGTAAACCTTTTGGGATAGTATTGGTATCTAGATATTGGTTTAGTGATTTATTCTCCCATTTCTGTCTCAATTGCTTATGCAAAAGCTTTTCTAGATCTTTAAACATTTGCGTGGTATTTTTATACCATTATTTCCTAAGTTGGTTGCATCAAAGACATATGTGTCTATTTTTTACATTTTGATTCCATGTGACTCCAGATATCCATAATATACAGGAGGGGAGCTCAGTTGTGGGTGTGGAAGTAATGGGAATTCAGATAATAAAGGTAACCGGCTCACCCTTCTGAGGATTATGGAATGGGTGCTCACTCTCTAGGGACAACACCCCTGTCCAAATAAGTCAAGTGAAAACAAAAAGGATGTAGAGAGGGCACTCCAATATCTATGAGTCGGCGCTCCAATATCTGAAAAATCAAAGCCGCCTCCTTAAATTAAAATAATTATAATAATTATCAAAATATTTAATATATATACCATAAAATTCAATTCACAACCAAAGACATATGTGGATCCACTGTACACAAATAAATAAATGAATGTATAAATAGTTGGTTAAACAGCTGCTGTTAAATAGTATATGAAAAATATATAAAAAAATAAAAATTAAAAATAAAAAATAAGAAAAGATAAAAAATAAGATAAATATCTTAGGAAAAAATGAATAAAAAAATCCTCTTTGTGAGGTTGGAAAATTGTTCAAAAGGTTAGAAATGTTACTTTTCAAAGTTCATAGGTATATATGTAGTTCAAAAAGCCTGATAACGGTATTTAGAAGTATGTTTCATTCATAAAATCCAGGGAAGTGCTTCCACATTATATCAGTAACAATGTCTTTTAGAATGTATAGTCCTGTCACGGTTATACAGTGTTGCCCAGACGTAAGTCTGATCACTTGATGTATATGCCGGGAGGGCCCTATGATAGATCTGAATGGCTCACTGCCCGTATAGTCCTTATCTGTTTCTGCAGTAGGATGTCGGATACTTGTCACTTAGATTGGCGGTGTATACGATGGCCTAAATGCCGAAATGGAACTCTTCGGTTTCCTATGAACCAAGGGTTGTCGGCCGATTTGGGGATGATGGAGTCGACTGCCAGGCTGTTATACCAGCGCGCCGACCCCCCCCCCCCTCCCCTGTCGGCCACTCCCCTCACTCTACGTAGTATAAGATGATGATTCAATCAACTAAATAAAAGGAAAAGAATAAGGAACGAAAATAACATACACATAATTTTATTATTTCATGGTAATATATTAATTATAAAATTTAAAAAAAATTTTTAATCAAAGTTCTATTAAGTTTTTTAATCATTCACCTTATCTACACTTTTTATTCTTCACAAACATATAAAATTGTCTTAATTTTTATAATCACCCTCTCTCACATCACATATCACATATACTGTCTTCTATACACGCACTATATCCATTATTACTGTCACATATATTTGTACTACTTATATTTCATGATACGTCTCCCTTATCCCCGATAACTAAATATTGTATATAAATTCCCTATTAGAATACTTATGCTATATATATTTGCTCCTATTATCTTAGTATTATTTTATATTATTTTATGTATATATTCAGTCTCCAGATGTATGTATGTTATGTTTTATTCAACAATAAAGTCCACCAGAACACATTCTCAGTTCAGAATATATAACGGACTGCCCCCAATGACGTCACTGATGACACAATACATCAATTAGAGAACCATCTATAAAAAGAACGCTATTGCCGATATGCTGACCACCACTGAAGAAGGGACAGTATAGTCCCGAAACGCGTTTGGGAGGACATCAGCATAATAGGCACCACATACCCATTAAGGATCCGGATCGAAATAGTCACAATTCTGGTCCTATATTCGAGCGCTCGGAGACTACAACCAGTTTGCACGTGGGACGCCACGGCGAACGCTGAGAAAATCCTCATCGAGACGCGCTACAGGGCTCTGTAAGTAATCAGCCCGCGCGCGGGATACAGATCGCGGCTGAGACGGAGCACACAGCCGGCTTACCACTGTCATCGGAAGGGTAACGTAACCCAGAACATTGAATCACTGTTTCAAAAACTTTATTACCTTGTCCTCATTTTTAAATACATCACCCTATACACCGCCAATCTAAGTGACAAGTATCCGACATCCTACTGCAGAAACAGATAAGGACTATACGGGCAGTGAGCCATTCAGATCTATCATAGGGCCCTCCCGGCATATACATCAAGTGATCAGACTTACGTCTGGGCAACACTGTATAACCGTGACAGGACTATACATTCTAAAAGACATTGTTACTGATATAATGTGGAAGCACTTCCCTGGATTTTATGAATGAAACATACTTCTAAATACCGTTATCAGGCTTTTTGAACTACATATATACCTATGAACTTTGAAAAGTAACATTTCTAACCTTTTGAACAATTTTCCAACCTCACAAAGAGGATTTTTTTTATTCATTTTTTCCTAAGATATTTATCTTATTTTTTATCTTTTCTTATTTTTTATTTTTTATTTTTATTTTTTTATATATTTTTCATATACTATTTAACAGCAGCTGTTTAACCAACTATTTATACATTCATTTATTTATTTGTGTACAGTGGATCCACATATGTCTTTGGTTGTGAATTGAATTTTATGGTATATTAAATATTTTGATAATTATTATAATTATTTTAATTTAAGGAGGCGGCTTTGATTTTTCAGATATTGGAGCGCCGACTCATAGATATTGGAGTGCCCTCTCTACATCCTTTTTGTTTTCTTTTTTGTTTTCATTCTAGAGATATGGTCTCCTTTTTTTTTTGACAGATATTGCTCCCAGTGTACCCCCTTTCTATTCCAATTGTTTGCTGCCTATTTTAATTGCTTGCTGCTACATTCTCCCTTGGGCCCTAGTAGATGTGGGAAACAGTCATTTAATGAACCCCACCATCATCATCAATAAAACTAAATAATAAACCTATCATCATATAACACAACAAGCCACCCTCATAAATAAATCCAATGGATAATAATAATATAATGAGCACACCCATATGGTAGACATACAACCTACACTGTGTTGTTTTTTATTAGGACCATTTTTTGCTATTATTCAATTCGATTTTATTATCATCGTCAGCGCTACCTTATTGCTGTATATCATTCTTACTTTTTTAATGGATACTATATATGTGTACTACAATTGATAGATCTGTGACAGTATCAATATCCAACTTACCATACTTTTATTATTTTTATTATCATTATTATTATCATGTATCCATGTATTTATTGATTTATTCATTTGTATATATTATGTTATATTAGATATATTTTTATATTCCTTTTTTATGAGACCCCTGATGAAGGAGGCTTATTAACCTCCGAAGCGCGTTGGGCCAGTGTCTATTCCAATAAATTTCCCTTTCACCAGACGCCTCATTGGCTGCCGTTATTTGGATACTGTCTACAAGCGACCCTGGCCAGGGGTTAAGACACAGGTGTCTTGAGCTTTATCCTGTGTCCACCCCCCTCGTGAAGTGAGTAGGAGTCACCTTTGTAGAGATCTTACATCCCGATCCACAGATCGCTGACCGCTCACCCGGGTCTTTCCTCTTTGCTCTTTTATCTAGAGCAATTTTACTACGTTGCTCTCTATATATACATATATATTTTTATCATCATTAATAATACTTCTCCTATCCAACACGAAACAGACCGTTTCTGTTCTTTGAAAACAGGCGCCTCCATTGGTGTTCATTTTTTGGTGACCTTGCACAGATCCCTGTGGTTTATGGTCACCCTCCCTTTCCGTCTCATCTTGTACATTACAGACAGCAAATACAGTGCGTACTGTAAAATTACATTATCTCTGGGCTAGTATGGTGCTGAAAAATTGAGGGTGCCTGATCCATTGAGGGTGCCTGGTTCGCTAGGCTTCAGACGCTCACCTCTAATGTTTTATATGGTCTGCTCACTTGTAGGACATCACTGCAATGTTTTATGGGGTTCGCTCACCTTCAGGCCCTCACTACAATTTTTTATTGCGTCCGCTCACTTTCAGGCCCTCAGCTATAATGTTTTGGATGGTAACTTGCACGCTCTTGCTCCAAATGTTTTTGAAGGTCACCAGTAGGCCATCAATGATAATTTTTCAAGGGTGTGTATGATTCCCTACTTTATGTGTAATAAAAGATGTATTGGAGTGCCGGTTCCTTGTAATTTTTGGCAGCCCTTTCACTTAGTGCATAGGCTTTATGAGGGCAGCAGTGTACCTGAACAATTGTAGCACTATGTGAATGAGGCCCTCCTTTATGCGATATACAGGCTGTATCAGAGTGCTTCTTCCTTGTAATGTTTGGGAGCATTTGCACTGTATATAGAATTAAATATCCAGGAAAGAATGTTTCCTAACAATTTTACCTCTAAAAATTTTTTGAGGGCCGGATTTCAGGCGGGATTTTTTTGCTATGTAAAAGTGGCGGACAACAGGGACAATATGGTTCCCAGCAGGACATTAGAGTCCAAGATGCACCCAGACGTGGTCCTCATGTTTTTCCAGATCCATTTCAGTGGTGTTTCTTTCACTTTCTGACATTTTACAATGGACCAGGCACCCTCCCTCATCCTGGGAGGGTTATTAGAATCTACCCCTCCCTATACAACTCTATTGGAACTCATATACAAGCACAATTTACATGAAACATGATCACAGTATTAAGCAGTTTGTTTCAGGACACTGCATATTCATGCTGCGACACCTCCAAACTCTGTCATTGTGCCACTCTGTGGTCTCCTCATGCTGCCGCCCCTTTAGACTCAGTCATTGTGCAACTCTGTGGCCTACTCTTGCTGCTGCCACCTCCACAATCTGTCATTGTGGTGCTCTGTGGCCTCCTCATGTTGCTGCCACCTCCTCAATCGGTCGTTATGCCACTCTGTGGCCTGCTCCTGATGCTGCTGCTACTGACCCCTCAAGACTCGGTCATTGTGCCACTCCTTGGCCTACGTATGCTGCTGCCACCTCCACACTCTGTGTTTGTTCTGCTCTGTGGCTTCTTCATGCTGCCGCCACCTCCAGGCTCAGTTATTGTTCCACTCTGTGGCCTATTCAAGCTGCTGACACCTCCAGACTCTGTCATTGTGCCAATCTGTGGTATCCTCATGCTGCTGACCACTTCCAGACTCGTTCATTGTTCCACTCTGTGACCTACTAATGCTGCTGCTACATTTACACTCTGTCATTGTTTATATAAACAAGATCCTCTGCCTGGATAGTTTACCATAGCAGGTCCAAATATGATGTGGGTACAAATCACAATCAGTTCAATGCGTTTTGGTGGACCGCGTGATTTTCAAAGTAGCACTCCAAGTTAGAGTTATCCACTCCTGCAAGTATGGGTAAAATATTAATTTCCACAGATATCCTCCCTCATCCAGTGGTTCCTATGGGATGCCAAAAACACACTGATAGTGAAGTACTGCTGGTGTTAGCTGTGCGCACTCTTGATGTTATACTCACAGGGCACGGTGATATGTAGACACTTCAAATAAGCACTGTAGTTACAGGAACATCAAGTTCTTCCATCCCAGTGATGGTCCTACAGGAGGTTAGCTACAATAGTGAAGCACCGTCTCCAGTATATATAAACAGGTATAAACAGGTATACTCCCATAATTCCCGATGTTGCCGTAACTACAGTGCTTGTTTGAAGTGTCTGCATATCACTGTGCGCCTGTGAGTATAACATCAGGAGTGCGCACAGCTAACAGCAGCAGTACTTCACCATCAGTGTGTTTTTGGCATCCCATAGGAACCACTGGATGAGGGAGGGTATATGTGGAAATTAATACTTTACCCATACGTGCAGGAGTGGATAACTCTAACTTGGAGTGGCTACTTTGAAAATCGTGCGGTCCACCAAAACGCATTGAACACTCTGTCATTGTGCCACTCTGTGGCCTACTTATGCTGCTGCCACCTCCACACTCTGTCATTGTAAGGCTCTGTGGTCTCCTTATGCTGCTGCCAACTCCTCACTCGGTCATTGTGGCACTCTGTGGCCTCCTCCTGATGCTGCTGCCACCCCCAGACTCGGTCATTATGCCACTCTGTGGCATCCTCCTGATGCTG
This sequence comes from Bufotes viridis, assembly GCA_033119425.1. NCBI lineage: Eukaryota > Metazoa > Chordata > Amphibia > Anura > Bufonidae > Bufotes > Bufotes viridis. The sequence continues at coordinate 218,646,406 of CM065592.1, read as the reverse complement.
CTGCTGCCGACACCTCCAGACACCTCCATGCCACTCTGTGGCTAACTCATGCTGCTGCCACCTCCACACTCTGTCATTGTGCCACTCTGTGGTCTCCTCCTGCTGTTGCTGCTGCCGGCACCTCCAGAATGTGATTGTTCCCCTCTGTGGCCTCCTGATTCTGCCGCCACCTCCAGACTCTGTCATTGTACCGCTCGGTTGCCTCCTCATACTGTTTCCACCTCCAGACCCTGTTATTACCCTGTAATCCGTGGCCTCCTGATGCTGCAGCCACTTCCACAATCTCTCGTCATCATGCTACTCTGTGGCCTCCTCCTCATGCTGCTGCCACCCCTCCTCATGCTGCTGCCAACTACAGACTCTGTCATTGTGCCAATCGGTTGCCTCCTCATACTGTTTCCACCTCCAGACCCTGTTATTACCCTGTAATCCGTGGCCTCCTGATGCTGCAGCCACCTCCACAATCTCTCGTCGTCATGCCACTCTGTGGCCTCCTCCTCATGCTGCTGCCACCCCTCCACATGCTGCTGCCAACTCCAGACTCTGTCATTGTGCCACTCGGTTGCCTCCTCATACTGTTTCCACCTCCAGACCCTGTTATTACCCTGTAATCCATGGCCTCCGGATGCTGCAGCCACCTCCACAATCTCTCATCGTCATGCCACTCTGTGGCCTCCTCCTCATGGTGCTGCCACCCCTCCTTATGCTGCTGCCAACTCCAGACTCTGTCATTGTGCCACTCTGTGACCTCCTGATGCTGCTGCCACCTTCAGACCCTGTTATTACCCTGTAATCCGTGGCCTCCTGATGCTGCAGCCACCTCCACAATCTCTCGTCGTCATGCCACTCTGTGGCCTCCTCCTCATGCTGCTGCCACCCCTCCACATGCTGCTGCCAACTCCAGACTCTGTCATTGTGCCACTCGGTTGCCTCCTCATACTGTTTCCACCTCCAGACCCTGTTATTACCCTGTAATCCATGGCCTCCGGATGCTGCAGCCACCTCCACAATCTCTCATCGTCATGCCACTCTGTGGCCTCCTCCTCATGGTGCTGCCACCCCTCCTTATGCTGCTGCCAACTCCAGACTCTGTCATTGTGCCACTCTGTGACCTCCTGATGCTGCTGCCACCTTCAGACTCTGTCATTGTGCCACTCTGTGGCCTCCTCATGTTGCCTCCACCTCACCACTATGTCATAGGGCCACTCTGTGGACTTCTCATGCTGTCCCCACCCTCCCCACTTCATGACTGGGCCACTATTTTGTCTTTTGGCTTGGCTGACATCATCTTTTATTTGACCCTTTTTCTGATCTGTCAGAAGGAAGGAAAAATGAGACGCACAACTGATCCTCTCTGTGTAGCAGCTGTAAGGCCTACAGGTCCTTCTCAAAAAATTTGCATATTGTGATAAAGTTCATCATTTTCTGTAATGTACTGATAAACATTAGACTTTCATATATTTTAGATTCATTACACACAACTGAAGTAGTTCAAGCCTTTTATTGTTTTAATATTGATGATTTTGGCATACAGCTCATGAAAACCCAAAATTCCTATCTCTAAAAATTAGCATATTTCATCCGTCCAATAAAAGGAACGTGTTTTTAACACAAAAAAAGTCAACCTTCAAATAATTATGTTCAGTTATGCACTCAATACTTGGTCGGGAATCCTTTTGCAGAAATGACTGCTTCAATGCGGCGTGGCATGGAGGCAATCAGCCTGTGGCACTGCTGAGGTGTTATGGAGGCCCAGGATGCTTCGATAGCGGCCTTAAGCTCATCCAGAGTGTTGGGTCTTGTGTCTCTCAACCTTCTCTTCCCAATATCCCACAGATTCCCTATGGGGTTCAGGTCCGGAGAGTTGGCAGGCCAATTGAGCACAGTAATACCATGGTCAGTAAACCATTTACCAATGGTTTTGGCACTGTGAGCAGGTGCCAGGCCGTGCTGAAAAATGAAATCTTCATCTCCATAAAGCTTTTCAGCAGATGGAAGCATGAAGTGTTCCAAAATCTCCTGATAGCTAGCTGCATTGACCCTGCCCTTGATAAAACACAGCGGACCAACACCAGCAGCTGACATGGCACCCCAGACCATCACTGACTGTGGGTACTTGACACTGGACTTCAGGCATTTTGGTATTTCCCTCTCCCCAGTCTTCCTCCAGACACTGGCACCTTGATTTCCGAATGACATGCAAAATTTGCTTTCATCCGAAAAAAGTACTTTGGACCACTGAGCAATAGTCCAGTGCTGCTTCTCTGTAGCCCAGGTCAGGCGCTTCTGCCGTTGTTTCTGGTTCAAAAGTGGCTTGACCTGGGGAATGCAGCACCTGTAGCCCATTTCCTGCACACGCCTGTACACGGTGGCTCTGGATGTTTCTACTCCAGACTCAGTCCACTGCTTCCGCAGGTCCCCCAGGGTCTGGAATCGGTCCTTCTCCACAATCTTCCTCAGGGTCCTTCTCGTTGTGCAGCGTTTTCTGCCACACTTTTTCCTTCCCACAGACTTCCCACTGAGGTGCCTTGATACAGCACTCTGGGAACAGCCTATTCATTCAGAAATTTATTTCTGTGTCTTACCCTCTTGCTTGAGGGTGTCAATGATGGCCTTCTGGACAGCAGTCAGGTCGGCAGTCTTACCCATGATTGCGGTTTTGAGTAATAAACCAGGCTGGGAGTTTTTAAAAGCCTCAGGAATCTTTTGCAGGAGTTTAGAGTTAATTAGTTGATTCAGATGATTAGGTTAATAGCTCGTTTAGAGAACCTTTTCATGATATGCTAATTTTTTGAGATAGGAATTTTGGGTTTTCATGAGCTGTATGCCAAAATCATCAATATTAAAACAATAAAAAGCTTGAACTACTTCAGTTGTGTGTAATGAATCTAAAATATATGAAAGTCTAATGTTTATCAGTACATTACAGAAAATAATGAACTTTATCACAATATGCTAATTTTTTGAGAAGGACCTGTATATGATCCCATCAGAATTGGCTTGTGATTTGGTAGCCAAAAGCAGGAGTGGGTACAAAACACAGAAGACATGCAAATATTCCGTTCACGTGTCATCTCTGTTTTGAAACCACTCCAGTTTTTTTGGGCATTAGCAATACTGATGGATTACTGACCAAATGCTAACCGAGTGAAGGCAAATGCTCAACAGACAGGCTCTGTTTTTTGGGAGGTTATTGTTCTGACCGATCAGAGGAAGGGCAAAATAATCAGTGACGTCAACACAAACTTACTGCTGACACCCTCTCCACTCTGTCAGGGGGGGCTCTATTTTTATAAGCGTTTAATAGAACAGGTTCTGTTTACATTTTTGTGGAATCAGCTAACGACAGTGTAAAAGGAGTGCGCTTCTTCTTGACACTAACATTGACTTGTAAGGCTGAGTTGATACTTGAGTTATTTGGCCAGTTTTGGCCCTGTGACTGCCCAAATAATTGTAGTGTGCAGTGATTCTAAGAGCAATGCCTGTCATCTGCATGTTATACGGGCTCACAGTATTATTTCACAAAGCAGACTCCCTATACGTGTTACTGCAAGGAACAGTGTTCTACAGCACTTTAAAGGCTCTCAGTAGCCAGGAAATAGCCGTTGTTTAAGGTAATTCACAGCAAATATATTTGGATCGAACCAAATTTTTCCCGAAAAATCTGACAAAATGGCAAATCAAATTTTTGAAAAATTCGCTCATCTCTAATATCACCATTTATAATTTCATCAATTCTTGTCTCAATAGATATACATAATTTGGAAGATTTTTTTTAAATGTTTTAGCACATGTGGCAATCTTTAAAGGGAATCTGTCATCATGATTTTGGAGTATTATTTAAGTAGTATTGCAGAGAAAGAGTGTCTATTTTGTTTTGTTTTTTCTACTGTCCCCATTCCCCTATTGTCAGCTCTCAAAGCTTCACTGAAATACATTGTTGGGACTGCTATGTGAGCACACAGGAGCCCTTTCCATTACGTACACAGCAGACTGGACTGTGTATTTCAGTGTATCTATGAGCAGGGACAAAAGGGGAACAGGGGACAGTAGTAATATAAAAAAAATTCCAATCTGGACTGTTATTTGAAGTACTACTCATATACTCACATAGACAAAATTGTTGGTACCTTGCCATTAAAGAAAGAAAAACTCACAATGATCACTAAAATAACATGAAACTGACAAAAGTAACAATTAATAAAAATTTACTAAAAATCTGCTGATGAAAATCAGACATTGCTTTAGAATTATGGTTCAACAGAATAATTTAAAAAAACTAATTAATCAAACTGGTCTGAACAAAAATAATGGTACCCCTAGAAAAGATTGAAAATAATTTGACTATAGAGACACGTTAACTTCTTAACGATGCAGATGAGAATACTTGTCCTAAACAGCAGGTCCTTGACACATTAGGATGAGTATTCTTATCCTGCGGTTAACCCCTTCCTGACACACACCCACTCCAAACGCCAGCATTGGTGAAAATACCAATGCTGGTGGATTAACCCCCTATATGCCGCAATCAACGCTGACCGCGGTATACAGGAGGTTCACAGAGGCATTAGTCTCCCTCTTTCATCACATCGGGTCCCTGCACTGCGAAGGCAGGGTCCTGACGGTTGCCATGGCATCCTCATTTCTTACAAAGTCCTTGTGGCCTGGCAGCTACGGAGGCCTATGAGCTTCAGCCCCCAAGGCTGCGTCTCATAGGCAAATTGTTAGTGTAATATACTGACAGTCAATGACAGTCATGAAAAAACGGATCAGACCCTGAAATGTTGAAGTCCTATAGTGGGATAAATATGAAAAGTTTTTCTTTAACAATTAAAAAATTCAAGTTACAAGTAAAACAGCACCCTTTCCAATAATCAAGCTATGTACAATTAAAAAAAGGTAAAAAATTTAAAATAGACATATTAGTTATGTCTATTCGTAATGACCAACTCTATAAAAATATCACATGACATGCCCTGTCAGATGAATGCCATAAAAATAAATAAATACAAACTTTTCCAATATAGCCATTTTTTTCACTTTTTGGGGTTTCTACTGTACGGGCACATCTGGGCAGTGGCTTACCTCCAATAGAGGCAGACCACGCAGCTACTATGGGGCCCAAGAGAGGGAGATGCCAGAGTGGATAGAAGGCCCTCCCCCTAATTACAGTACAATGGCTGCTGTGGCTCCACTATCTTTTCTCCTGTCACTATCTGGGGCTCAGACAGGCCCTGCTTCCCTATGCTCAGGGCCCCCTCCCTTACATACTTTATGAATTTCCCTGCCTGGGCTCCCTCAGTGACAGACAGTCCCTAGTCAGCCTATGCCAGTGCTTTCCTTCGTCTGTCTGCTGGGCAATCATCATTTAGCAGTGCTAATAACCAGCTGCTGAATGGCTAGCCTAGCTCAGTAGACAGATATAGTACTGAGCGGGCGGGATGCTGGAGTCAGGACTTGTCTTCTACTGCTCAGTAAATTATAACCACCCTGACAGAACTCCAATCTTCAGAGACTAGTAATGTCTCCACAGAGTGTGCCCTCTACAGCTACAGACAAAGTAAGTAGTGTGCATCTGTGCACTTTCAAAATTAAATAAAAAAAGTTAATGGGGAAAAGGAGGAGTGTTAGTGTAATGGAAGGGGCAGCAGCAAGCAGAACTCATGGGGAGGGGGGGCACACTGTCCTCCCATTGTGCCAGGCTTTAGCACAGCAGCCAGGCAGGAGCAGTGATGTGTGCTATACATTGCTCGCTGCAGGACTAGTGAAAACCGTACTTCTTTACACCACTGTCATATCCGTGATTTACAAGAGTGTGGATTATTAAGAGCTATAGGCACGTGAACTTTAGGTGCCTATTTCTTAGAAAAAGTAATTTTTAGGCCCTTATAATAGGTTCTAATAAACTTTATTTAGTTTAGGTCCTACCTTCGTTCCTACAGCTGTTGCATGATGGAAGTTTTAGTTTTGCAATAGCTGGAAGGCTAAAGGTTGGACATTCATGCTTTAAAGCGGTATTCAGGTTGTTTTAAGTTATCCCCCATTCATGAGAACAGAGGCCCTGTACCTTCTGCAGCCCCTTGAAATAAACAGAGCTGCCAGTCACACATGTGCGTGGCTGCTCCATTAATTTCTCTGTGAATTCTATGGGAGTTCTGGAGATAGCTGAGTTATGTACACATCCTGTGGATAGGGAATAATTTGAAACGAGAATACCCATTTTAGGCTTTATATTGTCAGTAGTAGGCAACATACGTATGCAATCATGTCTACTTAAATATAAGTTAATAATTTCCAGAACAAAACCTTAAGGGAACATATTATTTTCTAATTACTTGTTTTAGTTATTTATCCCTAATGGTTTAATTAGTAGTGAAATGAGCCAGGGGTGGGCAGTGGGTGCGGTTAGGGTGCAATATTCAGGTTTTTGCCATAGGGCCCAATGATTTCTATGTACACCCCTGCCTCTGGGTCATTTCAAATGTGACATGGTGTCTGGAACACTTTCCAGAAAAATCTGCCCACCAAAAGCATATTACGCTCTTTCCCTTCTGAGTCCTGTAGTGTGCCCATACAGAAGTTTATGACCACATATGGTCTGCTGCTGTGTTCAGTAGAAATTGTATAACAAATTATAGGGTGCCTCTTCTCCTGTTATGCCTTGTGACAATGAGAAATCTGGGGCAAAGCAATATTTTATTGGAAAAATTAAATGTTTCTTTTTAAAAGCCAAGGGAGGCATTTACTATCCATAAGTATCTCTATTTTAGGCATATTTCTGGAGCAGATTGCGGCACAAAGGTTATTTACTGCTCCCCTCACACACCAGGTCTAAGAAAAATGGGCGTGGCTTGGGCAGGGAAGAGGATGGGTCAGCAGGCCCATCTTATTCATAATTATCTACGCCTTTTTAGGTGTACAAAATGGTCTAAATGTAAGTCAGCAAGGAACCTTGCAAGGAACCTGGCTTACATATAGACTGGCTCTGGATACGCTGTAGTTACGTAGAGGCCGGCCCTCTTCATAACTTCGGCAGATCCACCGCCAGCTATAGGGGTTATTAAGACTGGCTTCTACGAGTCTGGTCCTAATAAATTACCCCCAAGTTTTTTTAAATTCTATGAAACACTTGTGGATTCAGAGTGGTCAGTACACACTGTATGGGTACCTTAGGGTCTCTTCAAATGTGACATGGCGCCCAGAAACTATTCCAGAAAAATCTGCCCTCCAAAAACCACGTGCATTCTGAGATCTGCCATTTACCAATATAATTAACACCTATATATGCATGGGACAAAAACCTGTAAACATCAAGTCCCTCAATAATATTACCAAAAAAAAAAAAGGAAAAAACTGTAGCAATAGTTAAAAAGATTCATCTTTATTAGAAATACATAATTACCATAAAATAACACAAGGAGGATGGGGTATTAAAATCCAGGAAAATGTAATACCCATAAGGAAGCAGTGATGTACAAAATATATCTAATTAGTTGATACTCATGTATCATGGAATTCCCCTGATGAAGCTAACATCGCGAAACGTACGTCGGGTTGGTGAGCAGTGCTATTAATGTGTATGTAGGTTGTACTCGGCACTATATGCCCATATACTCCTAATTGATACTACCTTTCATAATAGGCACCTTGCACTTTATGTGAATATTGTATGTGATTTTTGGTTTCACTTTATTCCACATGAGTATCAACTAATTAGATATATTTTGTACATCACTGCTTCCTTATGGGTATTACATTTTCCTGGATTTTAATACCCCATCCTCATTGTGTTATTTTATGGTAATTATGTATTTCAAATAAAGATGAATCTTTTAACTATTGCTACAGTTTTTGACTTGTTTTTGGTAACATTTACCAATATAGCAGCTTACGACCAAGTATGGGGTGTTTATCTGCAAACTTCAGAATCAGAGTAATAAATATTGAAGTTTGTTTTTATGTTAAGCCTTGCGGCCTTACAGTAAAAAATAGATTAAAATTAAAAATATGCAAAAAGATAGTGAAATTTTGAAATTTCAACCCCATTTTTCTTTAATTCTTGTAAAACTTGTACAGGGTTAACAAAGTTTATAAAATCAGTTTTCAATAACGTGAGGGTTATAGTTTCTAAAATAGCATAATTTATGGGTGGTTTCTACTATATAAGCCCCACAAAGTGACTTCCTAACTGAATTACTCATTAAAATAGAGAGTTTTGGAAATGTTCTAAAAGAAAAAGTTAAAAAGTGCTTCCAAAATTCTAAGCCTTCTAACATCCCAAAAAATAAAATTATGTTTATAGAATATTGCCTATATAATTTATATTTTGTCAGTTTCAAGTTATTTCAGTGAACATTGTGGGCTTTTCTTTCTTTAACGGAAGGGTATGAACAATTTTGACCACGTGTGTACTACTGAAGTACAGATAATAGTCCAAGAGTGTGGTGACACAATCAATTTAAGTCAACTTAAATATCCCTGCTTTGATTATATAATAGTAAGCTCTTTTGTCATTACCCAAAGATAAAAGCAATTTTACCATACTTTGGTTAGTTTTACCTGTTTGGTGAGACACTGATTTAAAGAATCATTGTGGTGGACAAAACAGAAAAATGTACGAATTCAGCTCTACTTCACCCTTAGATTGCTTTTATTTTAGTTTCTATGTGTTGTGCAGTCTATACAAATCCTATTCCCCCCCAAAAAATCTTGTTTTATATGTTTATCATCAGCTAGGGAGATTTGGCTTATTGCCAATTAGGGCAAAGAGTGGACATTATCTATCCCAATGGTTTATCTGGACCATAAAATTCTTAGAGCATGACCAATTTTATGTTTTACTTTATAGAGGCACCTACTACTCTCCTAAACGGCTTGGAACTAAGTGGTACTTTTAAAATACTTCTCTCCGTAAAACAAACAATGAGTTGGAATGAACATTGCTTAGGAATAAAATCTTTTTCATGTTAACTCATTATTAACCTTGAACCTTGAACATTTGAAGCTCAGTTAAAAACTCTAGCTAAATATGACTAGATAAAAAAATAAGGTACATAAGATAATTCTGGATGTCTCATATACTCTTCAAGTAAATACCAACTAATCTATCTCTATATATTGTAAGGGATTAGCTCTGGTCTCGGGGATCATTTGCATAAAGATTGTCATCCACTGCAGCTTTAGGGGCCAAACATTGCTTTTGTTGTGGCACACGGCATAGCAAAGATAACAAAAATACAAAATAAAACACCTTGCCCGCCTGGGCTCTAACTAAACAGGGCTAATCCTACCTCACTGAACAAACATAGTTCACACATGGTACCAACATGCGGCTTTTCCACCCATGCAGTCAAGCAGCCTCCTGACTGTAGCAAGTCCAGTGCCTTTAGGGAGTGTGGCCCAGTAGTCTTCCCGACTCTGGCCTTGTGACCCTTGTACCCGCAGGCGTCACTGCGTCCCCAAAGTTCAGGCTATCGCCTAGCCTCATGGCCGCTCAGCCAACCTGGCTGAGACCACTCACACAGAGCCTCTGCCAGAGTCTGTTTCCAAAACTCTCTCCGGAGTGGGACACACCTTGTCCAGCAGCAGGACTAAATGGACACTAACATGTCCGAAACCCCGGACTGGAGCATGGGGAAAAGGCACCCACCCAGCACATTACCTGGTCCCAGTAAAAGCCCACCCTGGAACTAGCTGGAGCCAGCTATACTAATTATTTTAGTGACCACCAACTAGCTTAGTGGCTACTTAACTTGGGGCTTTCACTCCACCAAGGCCGGGCACCTTGGTGACACGCTCTCGGTGCAAACAACAGCCCTGTCTGAACGTTTCCCCGGGGCTTCATTCACGCATCAGTGTTCACATTGCCACAATATATAGATATATATGTTGGTAAGGCTGATTAGTCAGCCTGCATTTGTGGGAGGGGCAGAGGCTCTTCATATACAAGCCACAGCCTCACTCACGGGCGTGTGTTCTCAAGTGCACAGCTGCCGCTGGGTGTCATTAGCAAACTAGCTTCCCTGGTGGTAGGATTCTTTCTTTGCAGCATGGAGCTAGAATGGAGCTTGTTATTTTGCTCTCTGCTACCGTACCGTAGCATGCATGCGCCATAATACGTAAGTTTGCCCGGGGCCATCTCTCCTGGCCGGTCGAAACCGACTTTGCTAGTGAACGGGAGGCTTCGCCTCAGAATCTGCTACCTTAGGTTTGTTCGTTGGGGCTAAATATTTCTATTTCTTTTCAACTTTGTTTGTTTGGTAATAGGAGTTAGTTCCTATAAATCTTACAAGTTTTACTTAGTTTTTTTCATCTCGTATGAAAAGTAACTACAGCCGGTTTGCGTAAAGAAAGAGTTACCCGGGCTGCACGTGACGTCCTGTTTGGAGATCGGACGCAGCTGTTATTGTTTAGGTCTCTTGTGTAGCTGTTCCTTGCCATGTGTCTCCCCCCTCCTCCCGCTACCAGCATCTTTAGACTTCACGTATTTTACTGCTCCATGTACTTAAAAACCCTGCCGCACTTTTATGCTCTGCTGTTATCCTGAGCGGCATTTACACTTTCGACTTTCTTGCCTACTATTGCAACATTCTTCATATGCCTCAGATGCATCCACACGTCTTTTACTGTCACAGCACTTTCCTACTCTGCTCATTCCCAGACCAGCCTTGCATTTGGCTGTTACGCTATATTTTACTCCTTGCTCATCTGAGCTGTGTCCACATGTCTGCTATTTTCATCATTCTTCACCCGTTAATCACAATTAAGCTGCGTTCACCTGTTGGCTGTTACATCACATTCCGTACCCAGCCGACATCTGGATCCGTATTACACGCCTGTTATTACATATTGTATACTCGGCTTACAGCCATAGCTGCTACTGTTACTCCATTTTTATTCTCTGGACGCACCACACTGGTGTTCACACTTTGCTCCACCCACGACCAGAGTTGCATTCATACGTCTATCGGTATATCATGTTTGCTCTACTCGCACCCAGAGCTGTGTTCATACATCCTATGCTACTACAGGTTCTTTCCAGGCCCATTTCAAGAACTGCATTCACATCTCTGTTACATCCATGTTATGCTCCGTTCACAAACAGAGCTGCTTCATGCTTCTGCTTATACCCAGAGTTGTGTTCACACTTCTAATGTTACACCAGGTTGTATACCCCACTCACCAAAGCCTCTTTCCATGTCTGCTGTCACATCAAGTTAATATTCCGTTCACATCCAAAGCTGCGTCCGCATGTCTATTTTTACATCTTGTCCTATACTCCATTCACTACTAGAGCTGCGTTCACGTGTCTGCTTTTGCATCACGTCAATACTCTGCTCACTTTCAGATTGCATTTATACGTCTGCTTTATACCATGCTTTTCATGCTCTACCCATACTCAGAGCTGCACCCATACCATGTTTTTTAGGTAACGCTCACATCCAAAGCTGCGTTGACCCATGTGTTGTTACATTATGTGTTGTACTCTGCTCCCACTCAAAGCTGCATTCTCCTGTTCATTGCTACGTCATGATTTTACTCAATAATCTCACCGGGCAGTCTGCACCCACCGCTCTGGTACCTCTCTCCCGACAAACATAACTGCATTCTTTTCAGGCTAGCGTTCCTTTCCTCGGTGGTCTGTTACATTCCATAGGCCTACTTTTCTGTTCACTTCAGAAAAATAATAATAATAATATTTTGGTTTTCTTTAATCCTGGTTCATATTCCCTCAGACTGGTCTCCTTTAATTCTGGTTCGTATTCACTCAGATTGGTCTCCTGCTCCAGTTCACCAAACAGCTCCTCAGTGGAGGTCAGTGGGCCAATAGGAGTAAGTTTCCTGCTATATTTTCACAATCTGTTCATTTGTTTGTCACGATAAGATAATTCTCTTAGCGAACTTGCAATGCCTCAGGCTCTTGTTTTTCTACCATCTTTGTTTCAATTTCATGTTTACGTTTTATGGTTTGTGGTGGTTAGTGTTTTATGTATGCACGTGCTTCGGATTAATCATGTCTAAATTTTCAACGCCTGTGGGCAGCTATGTTTCTTAGGCCAACATCTAGCCAATCCAATCATTCAAGTCGCTGCATATCCCATCAGGTCTGGCTTACGTTTTAATTACTTATCGTCACTGCAACGTCATCCAGATCAGTCTCTCGGCTTCTTGGTCCCTATGACCGCGTCGACCTCTGGCTTCAGGGGCCCTATGACTGATCCGGCCTTATGGCTCCAGGGCCCCATGACCGCTTTTCATGTTTTGTTTGTTAGGGGTACGACATGGTTGTAGGCTGGTTAGTGTCCCAGGTTTGCTGTTGGAGGGGGTCATGGTTATGCGAGTCCCCAAGGCATTCTGGTGCTGCATAAGTGGTTTATTTAAAAAAAAAAAGTCATAAGAGGCTCGCACGAGTGGCTCTTCGCTTATAGGACCTCACGATTGGCACCGACACTTGTAGTTCGCACGGCCATCTGATACTTTTTCTGCCATAAGAGACTCGCACGCATGGCTCCTGCCATAAGAGACTTGCACGCTTGGCTCCTGCCATAAGAGACTTAAACGCATGGCTCCTGCCATAAGAGAATCGCACGCTTGGCTCCTGTCATAAGAGGCTCGTCCGAGTGGCTCTTCACTTATAGGACCTCACGACTGGTATCGTCATTTGTAGTTCGCACGGTCATCTGATACTTGTTCTGCCATAAGAGGCTAGCACGCATGGCTCCTGCCATAAGAGGCTCGCTGGAGTGGCTCTTGGCTTAAAGGATTTCACAATTGACATCGACATTGGTAGTTCATACGGCCATCTAATACTATTTTCCATGGCACACCTTTCAGAAGTTTTCTTTTGTTCATTTATATTTTACAGATTAGTATTTGCAGTTCATTTCAGCCTCATTTCGTTAAGAAGCTTTACCCCATGTCTTTGTCTTTTTAGGTTATCGAGTCCCGGTTTATTACTAAACCCGTTGGGTTAAGCCCCAATCTTTTCCCCAGCCGTCCTTAATTCTTAAGGTTCGCATCCCGGCGGCTGCCAGGTCCCATGGGCCCCTGGCGGTTGCTTTGGCCCCATGGCTTCAGGGGTCCGACCAATGGTTGTCTGTCCACCTGTGCAGCTATGCTTTTGGTTTTGAATGACTCACATCTTTACCTGCTTGTCAGCTTATGTTATTTAGGTTTTATTTTAGTTAATATCCGTTCTTATCTCCATTTTCTGTCACGTTTTCCTTCGTCTTTTCAGGTCACGCAGTTGAACTCATGTTGGGGGTCACCTTCCACATCGGTCAGGTCTCGTTCCTAACGATATTTCATCTGGCATGTTATCCAGGCCACGCAGTTTAAATTGGGTATCACCTGCCACATCGGTCAGGCTCATGGTTTAAGTTCACCTGCACCTTATTCAGGTCACTTATTATAGTTATAATTTCTTGATAAAAAAAAACAAAAAAACTATGCCCCATGGCTTCGGGGGCCTGATGACGGCTTCGGCCCCATGGCTTCGGGGGCCCGATGACAGCTTCGACCCCATGGCTTTGGGGGCCCGATGACTGTTTTCAGTCCTGCTGGGCTGATTGCCTGGTTGGTTGTCCATCTGTGCATCTAGGCTGATTTGGTCTGTATGTATCACATACATACCTGCTTCCCTAATCTCCTAATAATCCATGTTGATCGCTCACTTTATGTTTTTGTCCGCAAACTGGTCCGGTTCGCCCTACAGCATGATTGTAATGTCTTACTCAGATATTTTGTTTTGCTTTAATTTTTCATGCTTTCATTCAGGTCCTGCCAGAGGAGGAACAAGTAGGGTAATTCCCTCTAGCATTTCAGTCTCTGTTCGATCATATCTTGACATATCACAAAGTCTTTGCCTTTTTACTACGACCAGGAATTCATTTTCGCCAGTATCTTCTTGCAATTGCATTCACTCACTTATGGGAGGGCATAGACAGAATCTTGTATATTATGGCTTCATGGCTTCTTGCCGCACTAACCTCAGACCCCCTGAAACCACGTTGAATCAGGTTTTGGACAAGGTCCAGCATTTCCTCATGGTACAAGATTCAGATAGTAGGTCGGTCTTCAAGTCTCAGGCGCTAAAACAATTCTCAGGAGTACACAGAAGTACAACGCGCGGAACACGGCTAGCAGATAGCTGTTGTCTGGGGAACGATTCTGTTCCTATCTACATGGTTCTTTTGGCCCTCATTCCTGCATAGTCTAGGCAGTCAGGTTTCGGATCCACGATCTCCTGAGGCTAGGGCATTGCCAGTACTCGCACTAAAACCAAAACTTTACAAGGTTCAGTTGGTTTTTCATGATCTATTTCACAACGTATTCCCGGTCCTCCATTCCGCTTTGGGGCAGTATCCACAATATTGAGCATCATGTCCCCGGCCTTGTCATCCACAAAATGGGTTGTAGGTCTCCTTCTGGTCTTGCCTCATACACCCGAATTTTCGCTCAAGACCCCTGACGCCTTGCAGTTGGCTTGGCGATTAGTTTGCACATGCCATTCGGGTTCCTTTTCTACCCTACTTGACATGGTTTTTGCCCACTTATAGACCTACCCACGATCATGGTTTAGGGCACACAACAAGCCATTTAGTCAGGTTAACTAAGACACGCCTAGCTGGGTTAGGTTGTTCCCGTTGTTTCTATCCCTAGGGTTCGTTGGATACCTCTTGGCCGCAGCCATGACCACAAGTTGGTAAGGCTGATTAGTCATTTGTGGGAGGGGAGGAGGCTCTTCATATATGAGCCACAGCATTACTCACAGGCGTGTGTTCTCAGGTGCCCCACCCTACCTCCCTTATCTCCACATTTCCACAGGGTATGCCCACTTATAGGCCTACCCACGATTTTGGCTTAGGGCACACAACAAGCCATTTAGTCAGGTTAGCTAAGACACGCCTAGCTGGGTTAGGTTGCTCCCATTGTTTCTCTCCCTAGGGTTCTTCGGATATATCTTGGCTACAGCCATGACCACAAATATATATATTTGTAGTCTGTATTTCAGTAAAGTTTCTGCTGGGATTCGAACTCATGACCTTCTGCATTAAAAGCAAGATACTTAACCACTCAGCTATAATAGCTGCATAGCCAGTTGCTTAAAAAAGTATAAGACTTCTACTGTAGAGGAATACTTACTACTAGTAAGTATTCCTATACAGTGGAAATCTCATATTTTTTTATTTATTTTTTGTGACTGGCTATGGTGCTATATAGCGTAGTAGTTAAAGTTCTGGGCTGTGATGCTGAAGCTGTGAGTTTAAATCCCATCACAAGCTTTTTCAGAAATAGAGGTTAAATTAGATTTATATATTTTTTTTTACAATTGTAAAATTGTATGGCACAAAATAAATGTGTAATTACTAAAAAAAATTATATACAGTCGTGGCCAAAAGTTTTGAGAATGACACAAATATTAGTTTTCAAAAAGTTTGCTGCTAAACTGCTTTTAGATCTTTGTTTCAGTTGTTTCTGTGATGTAGTGAAATATAACTACACGCACTTCATACGTTTCAAAGGCTTTTATCGACAATTACATGACATTTATGCAAAGAGTCAGTATTTGCAGTGTTGGCCCTCTTTTCAGGACCTCTGCAATTCGACTGGGCATGCTCTCAATCAAATTCTGGGCCAATTCCTGACTAATAACAACCCATTCTTTCATAATGACTTCTTGGAGTTTGTCAGAATTAGTGGGTTTTTGTTTGTACACTCGCCTCTTGAGGATTGACCACAAGTTCTCAATGGGATTAAGATCTGGGGAGTTTCCAGGAAATGGATCCAAAATGTCAACGTTTTGGTCCCCGAGCCACTTAGTTATCACTTTTGCCTTATGGCACGGTGCTCCATCGTGCTGGAAAATGCATTGTTCTTCACCAAACTGTTGTTGGATTGTTGGAAGAAGTTGCTGTTGGAGGGTGTTTTGGTACCATTCTTTATTCATGGCTGTGTTTTTGGGCAAAATTGTGAGTGAGCCCACTCCACTGGATGAGAAGCAACCCCACACATGAATGGTCTCAGGATGCTTTACTGTTGGCATGACACAGGACTTATGGTAGCGTTCACCTTTTCTACTCCGGATAAGCCTTTTTCCTGATGCCCCAAACAATCGGAATGAGGCAGAATATGACTTTGCCCCAGACCTCAGCAGTCCATTTTCTACCGTTCCTTTGCTACCCTTCTTAACACCAGGCCATCTTCCAAAAGTCTTCGCCTCACTGTGCGTGCAGATGCGCTCACACCTGCTTGCTGGCATTCCTGAGCAAACTCTGCACTAGTGGCACTCCGATCCCGCAGCTGAATCCTCTTTTGGAGACGATCCTGGCGCTTGCTGGACTTTCTTGGACTCCCTGAAGCCTTCTTAACAAGAATTGAACCTCTTTCCTTGAAGTTCTTGATGATCCTAAAATTGTTGATTGAGGTGCAATCTTAATAGCCACAATATCCTTGCTAGTGATGTCGCCAACATAAAATTTTCCGTTCGCGAATGGCGACGCGAACTTCCGCAAATGTTTGCGAGCGGGCGAACCTGGCGAACCGCCATAGACTTCAATTGGCAGGCGAATTTTAAAACCCACAGGGACTCTTTCTGGCCACAATAGTGATGGAAAAGTTGTTTCAAGGGATCTAACACCTGGACTGTGGCATGCCAGAGAGGGATCTATGGCAAAACTCCCATGGAAAATTACGTAGTGGACGCAGAGTCGGGTTTTAATCCATAAAGGGCATAAATCAACTAACATTCCTAATTTGTTTGGAATAACATGCTTTAAAACATCCAGTGTGTGTATACGATCAGATATGATGTTGTATCGATCAGGTAGTGTAAGGGTTACGCCCACTTTACAGACATTGACAGACAAAACTCCCCTTTTAATGCACCGCAAATAACCGCAAACAGTTTATTTGCACAACCGCAAACTCCCCATTTGCACAAGGTTGGATACCAAGCTAGCCATGTCCCGGTGATGTCATTGAAGGTTTCTTCCTCCAACCAGCCACGTACAACACCAAGGGTCCCCGAAAGGTGAATTGAATTGATTTTTCGAACAGGAGATGGTTAAAAACCCTCCCCTCCCCCGTTTTAATCCACGGTCACTGCGTCTGCGCCGTGCAATTTTCTGTCACACCCGATAGGAGTCGTATTTTCTGTAGTACTATTCTCATCAGTTTAATCCCTGTTACGTCCCCAATCTGGGGTCCATTTATTGAATTGATTTTTCGAACAGGGAGATGGGTAAAAACGCTGGCTCCCTCCACTCATTTTTAATCCACGTCTGCGCCGTGCAATTTACTGTCACACCCGATATGAGTGGTATTTTCTGTAGTACTATTCTCATCAGTTTAATCCCTCTAACGTCCCCAATCTGGAGGCTATTTGTTGAATTGATTTTTCGAGCGGGAGATGGTTAAAAACGCTGGCTCCCTCCACTCTGTTTTAATCCACGGTCACTGCGTCTGCGCCGTGCAATTTACTGTCACACCCGATATGAGTGGTATTTTCTGTAGTACTATTCTCATCAGTTTAATCCCTCTAACATCCCCAATCTGGGGGCCATTTATTGAATTGATTTTTCGAGCGGGAGATGGTTAAAAAACGCTGGCTCCCTCCACTCTGTTTTAATCTACGGTCACTGCGTCTGCGCCGTGCAATTTACTGTCACACCCGATATGAGTGGTATTTTCTGTAGTACTATTCTCATCCCATATCAGGGATTGCCTTTTGTGAAAAAAAATTTAGGCGGGTACCTTCCACTGTGGTATCCCAATAGCGACAAATTTTTGAAGGCCTCAGACTCCACCAGCTGGTATGGTAAAAGCTGACGGGCTAAGAGTTCCATCAAGCCAGCTGTCAGTCACCGGGCAAGGGGTGACTCTGTGACATTGGCTACTTATGCTCAAACATGTCCTTGACAGACACCTGACTGTGGGCAGATGAGTAGGAACTGCTGAAGGTGAGAGGCAGAGTGGCGGTTGGTTGAGAGGGGGCAGGGAGGACAGCAGTGGTTGACGTGGCTGAAGATGCTGGACCAGGAGGAGCATGGTGGCTTTCAGTTTGTGTGCTGCTTGTACTCATGTGTTGATCCCATAGGCGTTTGTGATGTGAGATCATGTGCCTTCGCAAAGCAGTTGTACCGAGGTGGGTGTTGAACTTTCCACGACTCAGTTTCTTTTTCGCACAGGTTTCAAATGGCATTGCTGTTATCAGAGGCAGACACAAAAAAAATGCCACACTACTGAGCTTTGCAATGACGGCATTCTGGTGGTCGCAACAGCATGCGTTGACTGGCGTGCTGTCTGGCTGACCCCGGGTGCCGATACATGCTGTCTGACTGTGCCACTAACTCCTTGCGACGACCTCCCTCTGCTTCCAACTCGTCTCCTCATTCTCTCTGTCTCCCCTTCTGAACTTTCCCCCTCTTCTTCTCTTCGAGCAGGCACCCACGTGGCATTCGTGGACACATCGTCATCATCAACCGCTTCAATTGTATCTGACACCTCAGCAAAGGAAGCAGCAGCGGGTACAACATCATCATTATCATCATCATCACACTGTACGTCCATGTGTGTAATCCTGCCTGACTAAGACATATCCCTGTAATCTACATCATCTGGCAATAATGGTTGCGCATCACTAATTGCATCCAACTGATGTGTAAATAACTCCTCTGACCGATCAAGTGAAGCGGCTGTGGTGGCTGTGGTGGTAGTGGTGGTGGTGGAGGCGGGTGGGAGCGTGGTAACTTGAGAGCAGGAGACCAAAGCTGAGCTGGAGGAGGATGGTGCGTCAAGGTTCTTAGCAGAAGCTGTTGAACATTGGGTGTCCTGTCTAAGCCAGTCAACTATGTCCTCAGAATTTTTCGGGTTAAGGGTACGTGGCCTCTGAACACTAGGCATTATTCCAGGGACAGTGGAAATCAAAGCACCAAGACCACGACGGCCCCTGTGAGGTGGCCTGCCTCTGCCTGTCATTTTTTTAGATTAGGTACTATGCGTGCTAGGTACTGTGCCACCCAGTATGAGTGGTTGACACTGGCAGTGAGCACACTACAGTCTGTGGAAGTGGGCCTTACACACACTGGCAGCAGGCAAGCAACTGAAATTAGACTACTGTCTAAAAATTTAATGCTTTATTTATTGGCAAGCTACTGTGCCACCCAGTATCAGTGGTTGGCACTGGCAGTGGGCACACTACAGTCTGTGAAAGTGGGCCTGACACACACTGGCAGCAGGCAAGCAACTGAATTTAAACTACTGTCTAAAAATTAAATGCCTTATTTATCGGCAAGCTACTGTGCCACCCGGTATCAGTGGTTGGCACTGGCAGTGGGCACACTACAGTCAGTGGAAGTGGGCCTGACACACACTGGCAGCAGGCAAGCAACTGAAATTAGACTAAAGTGTAAAAATGAAATGCCTTATTTTGATGCAAAGTCCTGTGCCACACGGGATGACAGGGAGGGCACTGGCAGTGGGCACACTACAGTCAGTGGAAGTCGGCCTGACACACACTAACAGGCAAGCAACTGAAATTACACTAAAGTGTAAAAATGAAATGCCTTTTTTGATGCAAAGTCCTGTGCCACACGGTATGACAGGGGTGGGCACTGGCAGTGGGCACACTACAATCAGTGGAAGTTTGCCTGACAAACACTAGCAGGCAAGCAACTGAAATTACACTAAAGTGTAAAAATTAAATGCCTTTTTGATGCAAAGTCCTGTGTCACATGGGATGACAGGAGTGGGCACCGGCAGTGGGCACACTACAGTCTGTGGGCCTGCAGCTCCTCACACACAGGCAGGCCAGGCAACTGCAATATATATATTGGGGGAAAAAAGCAGACTAATGTTGCAGCCCTAAAAAGGGCTTTTTGGGGTGCTGTTAGGACCCTGTCCTTAGAGCAGAGATCAGATGAGTCTTTCAGGACTGGAGTGGACACTGAATTCACTAGCATAGCTATCGATTACCCTATTAAATCAGCAGCAGCTACACTGTCCCTCCTCTCACTAAGACTGCAAATTCCGAATGAATCTAAAATGGATGCTGTTTAGGAGATGGGAGGGTGTGGGAGGGAGGGTATGCTGCTGATTGGCTGGAATTTGTCTGCTGACTGTGAGGTACAGGGTCAAAGTTTGCTCAATGATGACGTATAGGGGGCGTACCGAACAACGCATGTGTTCGCCCGCTGCGCCGGGAACTGTTCGCCGGCGGATAGTTCGGGCCATCTCTAATCCTTGCCTGTGAAGCCATTTTTATGCAATGCAATGATTCGCACGTTTCTTTGCAGGTCACCATGGTTAACAATGGAAGAACAATGATTTCAAGCATCACCCTCCTTTTAACATGTTAAGTCATTTTAATCAGCCTGACATAACGATCTCCAGCCTTGTGCTCGTCAACATTCTTACCTGAGTTAACAATACGATTACTGAAAAGATCTCAGCAGGTCCTTTAATGACACCAATGAAATGCAGTGGAAAGGTTTTTTTGGGATCAAGTTACTTTTCATGGCAAAGAAGGACTATGCAATCCATCTGATCACTCTTCATAACATTCTGGAGTATATGCAAATTACTATTATAAAAACTATTTTTATAAATTACTATTATAAAAACTTAAGCAGCAACTTTTCCAATTTCCAATATTTATGTAATCTTCAAAACTTTAGGCCATGACTGTGTATATATATTTGGTATGGCTTGAGAAAGATTGTAGTGAACAATTGAAACGTTGCCACACTGGGCTGAATAAACACTGGCATTTTTTGAAGATTGGAGTGCTGCCTTGCAATTTTTGAACTACTATATTGAGGACTTGGTTGCTGGTCGTCGGCAGGTTTTGCACCCGTTATTTTAAAGTGTGCTGCTTTTTCACTTTTTACTATATATATATATATATATATATATATATATATATATATAGCACAAGAAATTCCGCAGCACTTCCTTAATGGTGAAAAAAAGTGGCTACTTTATTTGCCGGGTAAAAAGCGACGTTTCGGTGCACTCAATGGCACCTTTCTCAAGCAGTGACAAAACTGGTGTAATATTCAGGATATTTATACATATGTGTTCAATTGAAATCATAAAATCAATAACATAATTAGTGAATGTAAACAATGTGAAAAATCAACTATATCAAGTGATCAAACTTAGTATTCATTAAAAAAAAGTTCTGTGATAAAAAATACATTGATAAATACATATATCCATTGGCATAAATAGAAAATCAAAAACGTGATTGTACAAAAAATAAAGTAAAACATACTATATTGCTGATTATGAGTGACAGGTGTGCCTGTTAACCCCTATAAGGACACAGGGTTTTTACATTTTTGCGTTTTCGTTTTGCGCTCTATGCCTTCCAAGAGCCATAACTTTTTATTTTCCGTTCACATGGCCATATGAGGGCTTATTTTTGCAGGACAAGTTGTACTTTCCAACGCCATCATTTAATAATGCATACGGTGTAGTGGGAAGCGGAAAAAAATTCCAAATGGGGTGAAATTGCAAAAAAGCAATTTCACCACAGTTTTATGGGTTTCTAAATTACGACGTTTGATTTGCGATAAAACTGACCATTTAGTTTTATTCTACAGGTCAGTACAAATCCGCGATACCCAATATGTATAGCTTTTCTTGCGTTTTGATAGTGAAAAAAATTCTAAAGTGGGAAAAAAATTATTATTTTTTTGTCGCCATGTTTTGATCGCTATAACGTATTTGTATATAAGTGTATGGCGTTGTATGGGGGCTTATTTTTGCGGGCGATCTTAACTTTTAGTTGATACCATTATGGGGTGTGTAGGACTTTTTGATCGCTTTTTATTTAATTTTTTTGAGGAAATGAAGCGTCCAAAAGCGGCAAATCGGCCATTTGGGCGCTTTTTCCGTTTTCTGTTTACCGTATGGGAAATATATTTTTATATTTTTATACTATGGGCGTTTTCACACATTGCGACACCCATGATGTGTATTTTTTATTTTTTATTATTTTATTTTAATTTTGGGGAAAGGGGGTGATTTAAATTTTTAGGTTTTTTTTATTTATTTTTTATTTTTTTAATTTTTTTACACTTTTATATAGATCCCATAGGGACCTATATAAATCAGTTACCTGATTGCTTCTATCATAAACTCCAATACACTTGTATTGGAGTTTATGAGCATTTACTACTTTCCTATGAAGCCCTATTGCTAACAAGGGCTCCATAGGAAATAGTAAGTGATAGCCTCAAGCTGAATGAAAGGCTTGAGGCTATCCCTTACAGCGCTCCGATTCTCCCGATCACCACTAGGGGGAGCCGGAGCGCTGCCGAAAGTTTTACTTTCGGTTTTAGCGCGTTCAGATGCCGTGATCAGGATTGATCACGGCATCTGCGGGGTTAAATGATCGCGGTCGGCAGCGCTGCCAACCGCGATCATCAGCTGCGGGGGTCAGCTACAGGAATCAGCCGGACCCCCGCAGCGATGGTGCCCGCAGCGGCCAGGAGCGGGCGCCATCTTTAGGGACTGGACACATGACCCATACGTCATGTGGAATTAAAAACAATACCGGAGACCAGAGAGAACAGCTGTGGCCAGCATCATAATGGATCCTATCGCGTCCCCAAGTGCGGACTGCGCATGTCCATGGAGATTCTGAACAACGTGGCGTCATGACGCCGCTAGCGTGATGCGTCATCGCCCGATCTAGAATGTGATACGGGTTTGTTATGCATTGTCATGGCAAAGTACGTTGCTATGGCAAAGTGACGCCCATCAGCGTGAAGCACCAAAGCCGCGTTCTGTCATGTGACCTAATTTTGATGTAAGCTATACTGGCGCTGAAAAGTCACATGATCAGCGTCCATTGAACAACATAGCGTGTCATACAGGCTAAATGGACTGTATTATGACAGGTAATTAAAAAAAGGTCACTTCCAGGGAAGATCACGTGTGGACACCCCATCCATTTTTTTTAAATTAAACTGTCTTTAATGTTTTTACTATTTTTACTATTTTTACTTGCAGATGCTGTCGGATACACACACTTTTTCCCACTTATATAGAATACTACGGCAATTACCCTCGGTTTGTGGAAACGCTAACATGAAATTAAATCAAATACTTAAACAGCTATGACACGCCACAGGAGACCCTAATTATATTATTCATAAATTAACCTTGGACACTATGTCGCCACATGTGTGCCACTGCGATTCCTCACAGGGCACGCATACGGTAACTATATTAGGGCACACATCAGGTCACCGATGTGAAAACCCCAATATGAGTCCTCACAGTTCCAGGATGTATGTATGGGTTCCAGCATGTATTTTTGAAAAAGGAAATTTAAACCATCTCGGGTTATGCCAATAATAAGCAAGTGGATGTTGCCGACATATACATGCAAAATTGCAAATACTGGATTACGGGTGTCCAACCACGATTCCTCCTTGTGCAGAACCAGGCTATGGAAATGAAAAAAAATATTTCAATCCGTATTTCCGTCTGTGTAACATATAGGCCCAGCTGAGGTCTCCAATCTTCATCCGGTAATAAACTACGAGAAGAACACACAAACAGTCACAACAATGTGCGTCTCCAATAAAAATGTTGCTTTAGCCCCAAAATTTTCACAAGGGGTAAAAGGAGAAAAAGCACCCCATAATGTGTTACACATTTTCTCCTGAATATGGCAGCACCCAGTATGTGGTGGTAAACTGCTGTGGGGGCACATGGCTGGACTCAGAAAGGAAGTAGCCCCATATAGCTTTTGCAGCACAGATATTGATGGATTGGTTTACAGGTGCCATTGGTTTTTATTTTTTGAGTGATTGTCTTAAGTGGGGGTTAATTTTTGCAGAATGAGATGACATTTTCATTGGTACCATTTTGAGTTTTTGATCACTCAATATTATGCATTTTGTAAAGCGAGGTTCTAGCATAGTTTTTATTTATTTTATTTTTACAGCATTCACCATGTATACCATGTGATATTTTTACAGAGCAGGTTGTTACGGATGTGGTGATACCCAATGTGTCTATTATTTTTATTTTCGTTAAGTTTTCCACAGTAAAAGCATTTTTGAATAGCATAAAATCTTGTTTTTGTGTTGCCAAGGTCTGATTATCTTAGGTAGGGTCTCATTTTTTGTGGGATGAGATGACGGTTTGAGCGGTACCATTTTGGAGTACATACACCTTTTTGATCGCTTGGTATTACACATCTTTGGAGGCAAGGTGCCCAAAAATTGCATTGTTTTTACAGCATTCGACTCGGCCGAATTTTTTGGGAAAAATTCACTTCGATCAAAATTTATTTCTCGGCGAATCACATAAAAACGTCTATTTCCGGGCTGTAGAGAGCCTTTATAGGGGTGTAGAACACTGTGCCTTGCAGGAGCACGCATAGGGAGTCTGTGGTAGTGCTGTGGTAGTGAAACAGTACTGTGAGTCAGTATGACAAACACATGACAGATGTTGCTCTTAGAATCACTGCATACTTTACTTATTTGGGCAGTCATGGGGCCAAAACTGACCAAATAACTCAAATATTAACTCAGCCTTACAGGTAGATGTTAGCGTCAAGAAAAAGAAGCGCCCTCCTTTTACACCCTCGTCAGCTGATTCCACATACAGTGGGTATAAAAAGTCTACACACCCCTGTTAAAATGTCAGATTTCTGAGACAAAGATAAATCATTTCAGAATTTTTTTCACTTTAATGTGACCTATAAACTGTACAACTCAATTGAAAAACTAACTGAAATCTTTTAAGTAGAAGGAAGTAATTTGTGCGAATGGAAAGGTGCGAAAAAGACATATACAAATTTTCGCAATACATGCAGCGTACTGGAGTCTGACACAACCTGTTAATGTTTGGTAGAAAAGGGAATACAAACCGCGAATAGATTAATGTGAATATTCAAGTGACAAACATTCGCAGGACAGTTTTTACCTATTAAGTCTTTACTCTGACAGGAATAGTGGAAATTATTATATAAAGCAATTAAGATTGGGGAATTATGTCTGAATCTTTTATTTTCAATACAGTTTCCCTATCACTATCCATCTTAAGAGCGAATATTCGTAATTGCGAATATGGGCTCATGTATTCGACATATTTGCGAAATCTCGAAATCACGATATTCGAAATTAAAATTTGCTTTGCAAATATTCGCGCTCAACACTAGAGGGGATCTCCTGTGCACAGCCCTCTTCAGATCACCCCACAGATTTTCAATCAGATTCAGGTCTGGGCTCTGGAAGGGCCATTCCAAAACTTTAATCTTCTTCTGGTGAAGCCATTCCTTTGTAGATTTGGATGTATGATTTGGGTCTTTGTCATGCTGAAAGATGCAGTTCCTCTTCGTGTTCAGTTTTCTAGCAGAAGCCTGAAGGTTTTGTGCTAATATTGACTTGTATTTGGAACTGTTCATAATTACCTCTATCTTAACTAAGGCTCCAGTTCCAGCTGAAAAAAAACAGTCCCAAAGCATGATGCTGCGACCACCATGCTTCACTGTGGGTATGGTGTTCTTTTTGTGATGTGCAGTGTTGTTTTTGCGCTAAACATATCTTTTGGAATTATAGACAAAAAGTTCGACCTTGGTTTCATCAGACCTTGGTTTCATCAACTTTTCCCACATGCATTTGGGAGACTTCAGATGTGTTTTTGCAAAATGTAGCCTGGCTTGGATGTTTTTCTTCGTAAGAAAAGGCTTTCGTCTTGCCACTCAACCCCATAGCCCAGACATATGAAGAATACGGGAGATTGTTCTCAGATGCACCACACAGCCAGTACTTGCCAGATATTCCTTCAGCTCCTTTAATGTTTCTGTAGGCCTCTTGGTAGCCTCCCAGACCAGTTTTCTTCTCGTCTTTTCATCAATTTTGGAGGGACGTCCAGTTCTTGGTAATACAAACACAGAAATGCAACCATCACTCTGCCCTGCCTCTATACTAGAAGTTATCAAAGGTGTTAGTGTACATTTTGATCAAAAAGTAATAAGCCACTCGCCGTGACAAGGCCGCCTCTATGAGTGATCCTAAAGCTAAATCCTACCTGTTATGGGCCATGACAGCCACATAAAATCCAGGGAGTGCGGGCCCAGCATGCATGCTAGGATCCACCGTGCTTATTAACCCTTTTTGGTACCATAACAGCCTCCATTAAATCCAGGGACGCAGGTACCAGCATGCATACTGAGCCCACTGTGTACTCTTCCTGGAGCCAGATGGCTATTAGTAGGTACTATGAATGCAAGTTCAGTTTTATACTTACTCTGATTAAAACCAGCCTCTAGGGCAGACAAACTAGTCAGGTGTGCACGACTGAAAGGAGGCCGCCACACCTCCAGCATACAGTCGTGGCCAAAGAATTGAGAATTACATAAATATAGGAAATTGGAAAAGGTGCCATTGAGTGCACCCAAACGTCGCTTTTTACCCGGCAAATAAAGTAGCCACTTTTTTTCCCCATTAAGGAAGTGCTGTGGAATTTCTTGAGATATATATATATATATATATATATATATATATATATACAGTCATGGCCTAAAGTTTTGAAGATTACATAAATATTGGAAATTGGAAAAGTTGCTGCTTAAGTTTGTATAATAGCAATTTGCATATACTCCAGAATGTTATGAAGAGTGATCAGATGAATTGCATAGTCCTTCTTTGCCATGAAAATTAACTTAATCCCAAAAACCTTTCCACTGCACTTCATTGGTGTCATTAAAGGACCTGCTGAGATCATTTCAGTAATCGTCTTGTTAACTCAGGTGAGAATGTTGACGAGCACAAGGCTGGAGATCATTATGTCAGGCTGATTGAGTTAAAATGGCAGACTTGACATGTTAAATGGAGGGTGATGCTTGAAATTATTGTTCTTCCATTGTTAACCATGGTGACCTTCAAAGAAACGCGTGCAGCCATCATTGCGTTGCATAAAAATGGCTTCACAGGCAAGGATATTGTGGCTACTAAGATCGCACCTCAATCAACAATTTATAGGATCATCAAGAACTTCAAAGAGAGAGGTTCAATTCTTGTTAAGAAGGCTTCAGGGCGTCCAAGAAAGTCCATTAAGCGCCAGATCGTCTCCTAAAGAGGATTCAGCTGTGGGATCGGAGTGCCACCAGTGCAGAGGTTGCTCAGGAATGCCAGCAAGCAGGTGTGAGCGCATCTGCACGCACAGTGAGGTGAAGAGTTTTGGAAGATGGCCTGGTGTGAAAGGGAATCTGTCACCTGGCTATCCACATTTTTTTTTTCCTTTAGCCTAGGGCAATAAAGTACCTTATATCCGGATCTGTTGTTCTTTTTTCCGTGTGTCTTGTATTTTCTGTTAAAAACCGCTTTATCCATTATGTAAATTAGGCTGTAAGAACGCCTTCAGCAGCTGAAATCTCGTCCCAGAGGCAAGGCTACGGCTCCGCCCCCCGGCTACATTCGCTCTCTGCCCGGAATACATCCCCGATCTTCTTCTCGGTGGCCGCTGGAAATCTCACGCAGGCGCAGTGCCGGCGGTTACCTGCGCCTGCGCGATCCAATGGCAACTAAGGGCAACAGCGCTCCGAAAACGTCACTGGGCTCGGCGCATGCCCAGTGACACTATTGAGGCTGTTGCCCTCAGTTGCCATCAGATTGCACAGGCGCAGGCAATCGCCGGCACTGCGCCTGCGCGAGATTTCCAGTGGCCACCGAGAAGAAGATCGGGGATGTATTCCGGCAGAGAGCGAATGTAGCCGGGGGGCGGAGCCGTAGCCTTGCCTCTGGGACGAGATTTCAGCTGCTGGAGGCGTTCTTTAGATTCAAATTTAGGCGGTCTGGGCACATCAGGGGGGCGTTCCTGCGCTCCTTGGAAGAGAAAAAACGCCCCTTTAGGCTCCTTGCAGCCTAATTTACATAATGGATAAAGATGTTTTTAACAGAAAATAAAAGACACACGGAAAAAGAACAACAGATCCGGATGTAAGGTACTTTATTGCCCTAGGCTAAAGGGAAAAAAATGTGGATAGCCAGGTGACAGATTCCCTTTAAGAAGGGCAGCAAAGAAGCCACTTCTCTCCAAAAAACCATCAGGGACAGATTGATCTTCGGCAGAAAGTATGGTAAATGGACTGCTGAGGTCTGGGGCAAAGTCATATTCTCCGATGAAGCCTCTTTCCGATTGTTTGGGGCATCTGGAAAAAGGCTTGTCCGGAGAAAAAAAGGTGAGCGCTACCATCAGTCCTGTGTCATGCCAACAGTAAAGCATCCTGAGACCATTCATGTGTGGGGTTGCTTCTCATCCAAGGGAGTGGGCTCATTCACAATTTTGCCAAAAAACACAGCCATGAATAAAGAATGGTACCAAAACACCCTCCAACAGCAACTTCTTCCAACAATCTAACAACAATTTGGTGAAGTTGAAGAACAATGCATTTTCCAGCAGGATGGAGCACCGTGTCATAAGGCAAAAGTGATAACTAAGTGGCTAGGGGACCAAAACGTTGACATTTTGGGTCCATGGCCTGGAAACTCCACAGATATTAATCCCATTAAGAACTTGTGGTCAATCTTCAAGAGGCGGGTGGACAAACAAAAATTCACTAATTCTGACAAACTCCAACTCCATTATGAAAGAATGGGTTGCTATCAGTCGAGAATTGGCCCAGAAGTTGATTGAGAGCATGCCCAGTCGAATTGTAGAGGTCTGGAAAAAGGCCAACATTGCAAATACTGACTCTTTGCATAAATGTCATGTAACTGTCGATAAAATTGTTTGAAACGTATGAAGTGCCTGTAATTATATTTCACTACATCACAGAAACAACTGAAACAAAGATCTAAAAGCAGTTTAGCAGCAAACTTTGTGAAAACTAATATTTGTGTCATTCTCAAAAATTTTGGCCACGACTGTATACTGCACAGAAACACAAGGGGGGGTCAGTCAGCATGTCCCTGTATGCAGGTGCACGTAGCCATGGCAAAATATACATACACAGAAATGCAACAGCACTCTGCAACCAGCACTCTGCCCTGCCTCTATAGTGTACATTTTGATCAAAAAGTAATAAGCCACTCGCCGCTCCAAGGCCACCTCTATGAGTGGTCCTAACGCTAAATCCTACCTGGATTTTATGTGGCTGTCATGGCCCATAACAGGTAGGATTTAGCGTTAGGACCAATCATAGAGGCGTCCTTGGCACGCCGAGTGGCTTATTATTTTTTGATCAAAATGTACACTAACGCCTCTAATAACTTCTAGTATAGAGGCAGGGCAGAGTGCTGGTTGCAGAGTGCTGTTGCATTTCTGTGTTTGTATGTATATTTTGCCATGGCTACGTGCACCTGCATACAGGGACATGCTGACTGACCCCCCCTTGTGTTTCTGTGCAGTTCTTGGTAATGTCACTGTTGTGCCATATTTTCTCCACTTGATGATGACTGTCTTCACTGTGTTCCATGGTATATCTAATGCCTTGCAAATTCTTTCGTACCCTTCTCCTGACTGATACCTTTTAACAATGAGATCCCTCTGATGCTTTGGAAGCTCTCTGTGGACCATGACTTTTGTTGTGGGATACAACTAAGAAAATTTCAGGAAAGACCACACTAGAGCAGCTAAACTTTATTTGAGTTATTTATTTATTTTTTAAATATCTTTATTATTTTCTCAATGGTAATATAAATTCTTACAATAAAGAACTTACAAATAAAGAAAGAGAAAGTATATATAATGATTATACATATAACATTATAATATTATTCACCCACCCTTATTCACCGTTGCGGGGTCAGGCCAAAACTGTTTTTTTTTTTACATTCTTATATTAGCCAGGGATAAAGGTTTTGAGAAGCGGCGATCCCATGCGTTCAAGATTGTTTTCCTTGCTATTTTGCTATAAGCTTCTATAGTGACCATCAGAGTCGGCCACTCAGAGAAACTAGGGCTATTATTAGTGCCCCAATATTTAACTATCAAAACTTTTGCAGCCATAACACCCTCCATACAGGAACGTCTCTGATGGAGCGTTAGGTTACCAGGGGGGAAGAGGTTCAGTATTGCCTGCGAAAAACAGCAGACCAGTTGGCCCTAATAGTGTCTGGATAATTCCTCATGGTTACGGGTCCAGAAGCTGGATATCTCTGGACAGCTCCATAATATGTGACTCAAATCAGCATTTTCAACACTCACTCTTTTTTTCTTTGTATATTTTAGCGAGGAAGGCGGGGAGTAATATAGGCGATGTACAATCTTAAACTGGATCAGTCTATATTTCTGAGAGATCGATACTTTTTAAATATTTTTATATATTATTTCCCAATCCAGAGTATCTCCAGCGCCCAATTCAGCTCCCCAGCCTCACTTGCTTTTATATGTTGTTATTTCACCAAGAGAATCCCGAAATCTGTGATAAATTTGTGAAAGTCAGGAGACGTTTATCCTGGGTTTTCATATATGCATGACTAATTTGTGCATACCTATACCTATCTAAAAAAGTGACTTTTGTGTCTTTTATCAAATTACCTAAAGAGATAATATTACTGTAATACAAGATGTGATTTAATCGGTTAATACCCCGTGAATTCCAATAATCATAATCTAAGATTAACATAAATTCTTTTAGGTTAGAGTTTTGCCAAAGTGGGGTGAAATGAGTAGAGTGTGTTATGCCTAATATCTTTTTAATTTTATTCCAGACTTTATTTAATGTATCGCTAATTAGACACTTTTTTTTTCCTTGTTTCCCAAATGGCCGGCCTCCAATATGGAGAAGATATCTCCACACGGCCCCTGAAAATCCTTTGCCAGAATACTTATCAGAGGGGCGTTATGGTAATCCTCCCCCCATCCCACACACCACAATATCTGAGCTGAAATATAATATCCCTGGAGGAAGGGAAGGGAAAGCCCCCATCTCACTCAGCAAGCCAGAGATATTTCTGTTTAATTCTGACCCTACTCCTCCCCCAGATTAACTCATTTAGCACACCAGAAAGAGTCATCAATCCATATCGGGCAGGTAGTCAGAGGGTAAAGAGCGATAGGGCGGATCACCATCCTAACTAATGCAATTCTTTCGGCTTGTGATAAAGGCAGCTTTTGCCAAGTGCTGATCTTCTCCCTCACCTTATTAATCATAGGGATAATATTTAAGTGATTATATTTAGACAAGTCCGAGCTAATTCTAATGCCCAGATATCGAATTGTGTCCGTGGGTTCAAGTGGCCTAATACCTAAAGGTCCATCAGAGGGCGCTCAAACAAGAGGGAGGAGTTCAGATTTTTCCCAGTTTATTTTATATCCAGATAAAAGACCATATTCTTCCAAGATGTTCATTACGGAAGGGACTGCCTTCCATCCTTGTTTCAAGAAGACCAAAATATCATCCGCATATAAACTGATTTTATCTTCTTCTCCTTTCCCTCCAAAGCCGATAATCTTATTAGACTGTCGAATTTTACATGCAAGGGGTTCCAGGGCCAGGGCAAAAATCAAAGGTGAAATGGGACAGCCCTGCCATGTACTTCGCTGTAGGGGGAACTGTTCAGACTCAGTCCCATTTATCTTAACACTGGCTGTGGATCCACTATAAAGTAATTGCACCTATTTGATAAAATTTCCACCCAGGTTCATCCTGTCCATAGTTCCCCACAGGAAGGGCCACTCCACCCTGTCGAAGGCCTTCTCGGCATCCACGGACAGGATGGAGCGGTCCTCCCCGTTTCCAATGTAAATATTAAGGAGAGCTCTACGAATATTAGATTGTATGTTTTGCTTGGGGATACACCCCATCTGGTGGATTTAGCTTAAAGGGTTTTCTGCCATAGAGAGGTGCTGGATCCACCATCGACAGCAACATAGGGGTATGGTCACAGATGCCATGTGGCTCATATTTCATTTTTTGGATCCTATCCAGAAATCCTACATTCGCCAAGGACAGATCAATTCTGGACATAACCTCCCAAGATCTGCTATACCAGAAGAAGGCAACCTATTTTCCGTACAAATACTGCCAAACATCAATAAGTCCCATCTCCTGGCAGATCCTGTTAAGGATTGTAGATTGCCCAGTGGAGCTCCCCCCACTTCTAAGCGCTGAAACTCTGTCCTTGTTATCCATAACTGCATTAAAGTCACCCAACACCAATAAAGGACACCCATCCCTCTTACATACATATTCAGCAAGTTTCCTCATAACTTCAGAGGAAAAGGGGGGCAGGATATATACAAATGCAAGCACGCATACCAAACTCATCCATCGGCCATATACAGTTGTGTTCAAAATTATTCAACCCCCAATGCTGTAAAGGGTTTTAGGGAATTTAGTGTACATTTGTAATTGTGTTCAGAATGAAATCTTACAAGGACTTTTTAAAGAAACAAATGCAACTAAAATGACATCAATTGTTTTTGTAATACAGTATTAAATGTTTTTCTTTTTTGTGATTTCTTCATTGACACAATTATTCAACCCCTTAAATACTACCACTCTTAAGAACAGAGGTTCATTCTCGTGTTTTCGATCAGGTATTGAAAACACCTGTGGATGTCAAGGAGCAGCAATCAAGCATAATAAGCACCAATTAGGCAGATTTTAAATGACTGTGATACTCAGCTCCTTCTAGACATTTACTGGTGTGTTTACAGACATGGTGAAGTCAAGAGAATGGTCCAGGAAGACAAGAGAAGAGGTGATTTCTCTTCACAGGAAGGGCAATGGCTATAAGAAGAATGCAAAGATGTTAAACATACCAAGAGACACCATAGGCAAAGGGTACTGTTGAAACGCAACCTGGTCGTGGCAGAAAGAAGATGCTGACTTCGACTGCTGTGCGCTACCTGAAGCTCAAAGTCGAGAAAATTCCCAGTGTGACTGCTGAGGAACTGAAAAAGATTTGTCAGATGCGGGTACTGAAGTTCCAGCTCAGACAATAAGGCGCACACTGCGTAATGAAGGCCTCCATGCCAGAACTCCCAGGCGCACATCCTTGCTGTCTCCAAAGCATAAGAAGAGTCGACTGCAGTATGCCAAAAGTCATGTGGACAAACCACAAAAGTTTTGGGATAGTGTTCTGTGGACTGATGAAACAAAATTAGAACTGTTTGGACCCATGGATCAACGCTATGTTTGGAGGAGGAAGAACAAGGCCTATGAAGAAAAGAACACCTTGCCTACTGTGAAGCATGGCGGGGGTCAATCATGCTTTGGGGCTGTTTTGCTTCTACAGGTACAGGAAAGCTTGAGCGTGTGCAAGGTACCATGAATTCTCTTCAGTACCAGGAGAGATTGGATGAAAATGTGATGCAGTCCGTCACAAACCTGAGGCTTGGGAGACGTTGGACCTTTCAACAGGACAATGATCCCAAGCATACCTCCAAGTCCACTAGAGCATGGTTGCAGATTAAAGGCTGGAACATTTTAAAGTGGCCATCGCAGTCACCAGACTTAAATCCGAATGAGAACCTCTGGTGGGACGTAAAGAAAGCAGTTGCAGCGCTCAAGCCTAAGAATGTGACTGAACTGGAGGCTTTTGCCCATGAAGAATGGGCGAAGATACTCGTAGATCGCTGCAAGACACTTGTGTCAAGCTATGCTTCACGTTTAAAAGCTGTTATAACTGGAAAAGGATGTTGTACTAAGTACTAAGATTGAATGTCACTTGGGGGTTGAATAAAACTGATAATGATGTGAGCACAGAAAAGACATTTGTGGTTATTTCATTATAAATGTTATGTTATATTTGTCTGACTTACAAGTGCCTCTTTGATTTAATTGTAAACAAGATGACTGAAATGATCAAAATCAATGTCAAACTGGCCAAAACAATAAATTTCAGTGGGGGTTAAATAATTTTGAACACAACTGTAAAAATACAAATCTACCCTCCTTGTCAATCCATTGGTCATATGGGTCATAGTCCACATTCCTGTGGATATATACACTTACACCACGGGCATAGACCGAGTAGTGGGAATGGTACTTGTACTGCGTCCAAGATTTTTGCCTATAATGCAGTTTTTCAGCAGTTAAATGCTTCTCAACTAAGCCCACAATAGCAGGTAAATGTCTAGAAACAATATCGTCAACCACCCTCCATTTCAACTTGTCCGCGGACTTTAATCCAGTATTGATGGATTGTCAAAGTTGTCCGCTCCCCTCCCCAATTCTACGCCTGATCCCGCAACAGTGAATTTCCCACCCTCAACCCCCCCCCCATGGTGCACGAGGCAATAAAGTCCCATGCTCCTCTTACACATCGCCTGGGCCTCCTCCCCTCCGCCCCGCCACTTCATATGTTTTATTTCAGATTATTATTTTTCTTTTTTTTTTCCCCTTCCCCTCTCCTTCCCCTTCCTCTTAAAGAGAGAGAAAACAGATTATTAAGCAAAAAAATAAAAAATAAAAAGGAAAAAGAAGAAAGAACAAAAGGAAAAGGAAAAGACCCAAGGTTCTTATAGCCCCCTGGCGTCCATCCACGCAGAGGCTTCCTCAGTGTTAAAGAAAAAAATTGCTGAGTCTTTATATACTATTCTAAGTTTAGCCGGGTACAACATTGAGTATTTAATGTTTGCGTTAATGAGTCGTTTTTTTAAATCCCCGAATTGTCTTCTTTTAGATTGAGTGGAGAAAGAAAAGTCAGGATAGATCGAGATTTTATTTCCTTAATAGTGCAAATCTCCTAATTCTCTTTTGCGCCTCAGTATTTTGTCCCGGTCACTGGTACACAGAATTTTTGCGAGGATACTGCGTGGGGGACCGCCTGCAGGCGGTTTTTTATTAGGGACTCTATGTGCTCGCTCGACCGTGAACAGTGTTGAAAATGACTCTGGGCCCATTGAGTCCATCAACCATTTCTGGATAAAGCCCCTGGGTCATCTTTTTCTGTTCCTTCTGGGAAGCCTATTAAACGGATGTTTCCTCTACGCGATCATCCTCTAAATCGGTTATTTTATCCTTGAGGGTCTTATGCTCTAATTCAATTGTCTCTATCTTTTTGCCCAGTAAGGAGACTTCTTTCTTTGTATCAGTTAGGGATAAATCCGTGTCATGAGCCCTAGAGTGGATTTTGTCCATATCGTCCCTAATAAGAGAGATATCAGACTGCATTGAAGCTACGGTGGTTGTCAGTCTCCAAAATATCCCCCAATTTTTGCTTGATTATTTCCATACGCGAATGTATCCGATTGTCCATGGACTCCTTTCCGCTGTTATCAATGGACTCTAAGGTATTTCTGGCTCCTTCCTATTCCTCTGGACGAACAGGGGTTTAAGTGTACCTCTTGTTTTTGTGGGTGAGGATCTTAAGTACCGCTCTATATTGGGTTTTGGGCTTGAGGACTTCAGAGATGTATTTCCCAAAGATTTCCTATTTGTAGGGGCCATATTTTGAGCCTTTAATTGACGAAATAGTCAGTCACATAAGAGGATTGTTCCCAGTATAGTTCTACGTTGTGTCCCTCCAACCGCCAGCTTATTCCAGGGGACTTCTTAACACAGAAATAGGTGTTCACTGTCACTTTAAGTAAAGCGGTTTCAGGGTATATCTCAGATTGTTTCAATATATGTCTCTGGCAGTTTCTTTATAGTACCTGTTATTCAAAAACCGGTCTATTTGTTAGTGTTGTTAATGAGCCGGCTAATTTATCCCGCAGGTAGTGACCTGTTTTGACCTGAGAACCGGTCTAAGACTGTTAGTAGTATAATTAAACCGAGAATTTCACTTCACAAAACTTTACATTACTTGCCCGTCCTGGAAGCGACCGGTCGGTGGATCAGGGCCAGCAATACACTCCGGGGTCACTATGGTCCCATCTGCGATAAACCCCACCTCCACTTGAAACGCCGAGACCACACGCTCCTAGGGATTCCTGTGCCGCACAGACCACCTGCGGTTTCCTCGCACCGCCTAGCGCCTCTGACACGGCTTACCATGGCTTACATCAGGCGCGGATTCCAAGCGCCGGGTGAAGTGCCACTCGGTACACCGGCCATCCAAGCTCAGCAGTCATTTGCAGGAGTCAGCAGGGGCGGGGAGACGGAACGGCTCAGGGCAGCGGTGAGGGGGAGGAGCCCGCAGCACGTCCTACGTCATGAAAAAAGTGTGTATATTACAACTTCCATTAATCTGGGCCTAGTAAAGTGTCAACAATCTGTGGGTATTTGTATCCCATACTAAACTGAATCTGAAAAAGTGTGTATATTACAACTTCCATTAATCTGGGCCCAGTAAAGTGTCTACAATCTGTGGGCTTCCAATACTGAATAGCATCTAAAAGCTCTGTCTATATTCCAACTTTAATTAATCTGGGCCTAGTGTAGTATCCACAATCTGTGGTGTTATGTAACCAATACTGTCCTGCATCAGAAAACTGTGTCTTTAGCGGTCAGTAAAAAAACCTGCGCCACATCCACAGACAAAACCATTAATATGAAAAAGGCGAGCACAAAGGGACGGGGAAGTGGGCGTGATGCTGATGGTGCAAGCAGAGGCCATGGCCCTGGGCGCAATGAAACTGTGCCTGCTGCCAGTGCACCAGAAAAAACAAAGAAATCTACCTTACCCAGCTTTATGTCCAACTTAGCTGGGTGACACAGCTCAACACTGTCCAAGTCGGACCAGTGCGAACAGGTGGTCGGTTGGATTGCAGAAGATAATCCTTCCAGTCGGTTAAGCACCACCCTCTCTTCCACTAAGTCCAGTCTCTGTAGCCAAGAGTCTGGTCAACCGAATCCTCACTCTGATCCTCCTTCCTCTCACACTCGGATATTCACATGACCTCTTTTCATCGCCAGTACTTGGTTTGGCTCTCTCGCCTTGAAGAGATACCTCAGATATTGTGCCCTGATTCCCAACCTCTTCAGCCTTCACAGTCTCAAGAAGATGACAGTGGTGAACGGCAATCATTCGTTCACGAGATGGATGCTAATGAGACACAGTTGTCAATCACTGAGGTTGTGGTTAAGTCAAGTCAGGAGAATGAGCAGAGTGAGGAAGTGGAATAGGCGGTGGTGGACCATGAGGTCACTGACCCAGCATGGAAAGGGAAAATCCGAGTGAGGCAGCAGTACAGAGGGGAGGGATCCACACCACCGCAACAGTCTGGAAGAGGCAGTGGGGTTGCAAAGGGAGAAGTTGGCCCACATCAAACAGGCCCGAAACCGTTACACCGAGCACCCCCTGAGTAAATCTGCCTTGCCAACGGGTTGGTGTTCCGCAGTATGGCGCTTTTAGAGGAAAGCACAGGCGAAAAAGAGTATTAGTTTGCAACCTTTGCCGTACCAAAATGAGCGTGAACACTATCAACATCCCCACCACCAACATGATCCGCCACATGGCATCCAAGCATCCTAATAAGTGGGCCGAATGCCTGGGTCAACAATCTGGGTCTGCGGGTCACACTACTGCCTCGTCCACAGCTGCAGCCGGTCTTTCAACCCTGGTGCGGCTTCCAGCTCACTGACTGTTGTGCTAGTCAGTGATGTTTGCCAGGCTTTGTGAGCAGCAGAGGGCAGAAGTGGAATACCAGCTGCAACATGGTCGTCCCTTTCCAGCCAACTTCTACTATTCCCAAGCGAGGAGTGGGCATTGATGTCAGACCTCTATGAGGTTTTAAAAAAATTGATGAATCCACACAGATGGTTAGTGGCGATAACGCTATTATCAGTGTAAACATCCCACTGCTGTGTCTACTCAAACGATCTCTGCTCACAATTAAGCACGACGCTCTGAATGCGGCGAGGAAATGGGGGAGAACATTACACAGGTGATAGCCAGACCACCCACAGTTCGTCTTCTCAGAGCGAATTGGGTCATGAAGAGGAGGAGGAGCTGGAGACAGTTGCCTCTGCTACAGAGGGTAGTACCCACGGAACTTTAATTTAATCTGTTCAGCGTGGATGGGCAGAAGAGGAGGAGGAGGAGGATAAGTGGATGGAGAGTCATCCTGATGTTGACATCGACGTATAGCCTGTTGGTACTCTGTCAAACATGGCTGACTTCATGTTAGGCTGCCTTTACCCTCGCATTATACGCATTTTAGATAACACAGAATACTGGGTGTTAACCCTTCTTGACCCCTGCTACAAATAGAACTTGTCATCTCTCATTCCTGTGTGGAGAGGACGAGTAAAATGGTGCAATACCAGAAGGTACTTGTTGAGAGATTGCTCCAAAATTTTCCATCTGACAATGCGGCCGGCAGAGTTCGTACATCCTTAGGCAAGGAGGAAGGGAGACAAGGGGAACACACAACAGTTCCAACAGAGACAGGGCAACACTCTCCAAGGTATGGGACTCTTTGGGATGCCCCGCCAGCAACCTCACCCTGAAGCGTGGCCTAGTGCTACAAGGAGGGAAAAGTTTTGGAAGATGGTGAAGGAATACATCGCAGAACGTGTCAGCATCATAAATGATCCCTCAGTGCCTTACAACTACTGGGTGTCCAAGTTGGACACATGGCACGAACTTGAACTCTGCGCCTTGGAGGTGCTGGCCTGCCCTGCTGCTAGCGTTTTGTTCGAGCGTGTATTTAGTGCTGCTGGTGGCATTATGACTGATAAGCGTATCCGCTTGTCCACTGACAATGCTGACTGGTTGACTCAGATAAAAATTAACAAGGCCTGGATTGCCCCTGACTTCTCAACTCCACCAGAGGAGAGCTGAGATGATTGATGATAAACATAAATGCAATTTCAATGTATTGTTTATAATGTACTCAGTCTACTGTAGTGTATTCCCATGCACCTTTTCCACCACAAAAAGTGTATATGGTTGAATCTTGTTTTCTACTCCTCCTCCTCATCCTCCTCCTTATCCAGATTGTATATATTTCCTCCACTACAATTTTTAAAGAGGGTCAGCTCACCAGCAGGCCCTCACCTATAATGTTTTAGAGGCTCAGCTCACCAGCAGGGCCTCACATATAATGTTTTAGAGGGTCAGCTCACCAGCAGGCCCTCAACCATAATGTTTTACAGGGTCAGCTCACCAGCAGGCCCTCAACCATACTGTTTTATAGGGTCAGCTCACCAGCTGGCCCTCAATCAGAATGTTTTAGAGGGTCACCAGTACGCCCTTGCTCCAAATATTTTTGAGGGTCACTAGCAGCCCACCAATCATAATTTTTCAAGAGTGTGTATGATGCCCTCCTTTGTGTGTAATAAAGGGTGTATTGTAGTGCCAGTTCCTTGTAATTTTGGCAGCCCTTTCACTTAGTGCATAGGCTTTATGAGTGTAGGAGTCCAACTACCTGAACAAT
The DNA here is from genome assembly GCA_033119425.1 of Bufotes viridis. Lineage (NCBI taxonomy): Eukaryota > Metazoa > Chordata > Amphibia > Anura > Bufonidae > Bufotes > Bufotes viridis. The sequence continues at coordinate 218,607,163 of CM065592.1, read as the reverse complement.
TGTACCACAATGTGAACAGGGCTCTCCTTTATGTGATAGACAGGCTTTTTCGGAGTGCCTCTTGCTTGTAATAATTGGCAGCACTTGCACTTTTATATACAATTGAATATACGGGAAAGAATGTTTCCTAACAGTTTTTCCTTAAAAATTGATTATTGTTTTTATTTTGTGGGGGTGCCTGGTTGTTTCCTATTGACTTCCATCATACTCGGGTGCTCGCACGAATATCGCGGTGTGTTCGGACCGAACACCTGAACACTTTGGTGTTCGCTTATCACTATGCACCAGTGAAGTGCGTATTTAAAAAAAAATTTGTACTGAAATAGGCCACAAATATCTGCCCCAGTGAGGTGCGTATATATTTTTTCTTTCTGTACTGACATAGGCCACTAAACACTTTCAACACATATAACTGCAGAAGTGAACTGAGAATATATTATTCTTTTTGTACTGAAGTAGGCCACTAAACGCTTTTGTCACAAATAAATGCACCAGTGAAGTGCGTATATATATATATATATATTTTTTAACTGAAATTCGCCTCTAAACGCTTTCACCACATATAACTGCAGAAATGAACTGCGTATATATTTTTCTTTTGTAATGAAATACGCCACTGAAAGTTTTCAACACATATAGCTGCAGAAGTGAACTGCGTATATATTTTTATTTTTCTACAGAAATATGCCACTAAACCCTTTTACCACATATAGCTGCAGAAGTAAACTGAGAATATATTTTTCTTTTTATAATGAAATACACCACTAAACACTTTTAACACAAATAGCTGCAGAAGTGAACTGAGAATATATTTTTCTTTTTGTAATGAAATACGCCACTAAACAATTTTAACACATATAGCTGCAGAAGTGAACTGCGTATATGTTTTTCTTTTGTTATGAAATACGCCACTGAATGGTTTCACCACATATAGCTGCAGAAGTGAACTGAGAATATATTTTTCTTTTTGCAATAAAATACGCCACTAAACACTTTTAACACATATAGCTGCAGAAGTGAACTGAGAATATATTTTTCTTTTTGTAATGAAATACGCCACTAAACAATTTTAACACATATAGCTGCAGAAGTGAACTGAGTATATGTTTTTCTTTTTGTTATGAAATACGCCACTGAATGCTTTCACCACATATAGCTGCAGAAGTGAACTGAGAATATATTTTTCTTTTTGCAATAAAATACGCCACTAAACGCTTTCAGCACATATAGCTGCAACACATATAGCTGCATATAGCTAAATTTTTTTATTTGTAATGAAGTACACCACTGAATGCTTTCACCACATAAAGCTACAAAGTTAACTGCATATATATTTTCTTTTTCTACTGAAATACGCCACTAAACGCTTTCACCATTTTCACAAGAAATTGTTTTTCCACCGAAATACATCAATAAAGATTTTAGCACTATATAACTGCAGTGCTGAACACTGGATACAATTTATTTTTCAACCAAAATAAGTCACAAAAGATTTTACCGCATATTACTACAAGGCTGAATTCTGAATAAAATGTGTTTTCCCACCAAAATACTTCAAGAAAAATTTTAGCACATATAACTGCAGCGTTGAACGCTGAATACATTTATTTTTCCTCCGAAAGGAGTCACAAAAGATTTTACCGCATATAACTGCAGCGCTGAACGCTGAATAAAATTAGTTTTTCCACCAAATTGTGTCAAGAAACTGCATATATATTTTTCTTTTTCCACAGATATAAGCCACTAAAGGCTTTTCAACATAGCACTTGCTCCCCAAGAACAAATTGTTGGAATGACAGAGCTGTATAATGGCCATTTGGATACCCAAATTGTCTTTCCCTGCACTTGTTAATCACTATTCTAGCACTGTCCCTAGCACCTTCTGACGTCTCTTCTTTCACTAAGATGCTGCGAAATGATTCCTCCTTATCCTATCCCTGCACTTATAAATTGTTTTTTCAGTTTTTTTTTTTCACAATGAGGTTTTTCCATTTGTTGTTCCTAGCATCTTCTCACATCTGTCTCTGCACTCAGAATGCTGGAAAATGTCTGATTCTAAGATGACCTCCTTATTTATAGGGCTGGCTGGCTGCTGATTGGCTGCATGCATGCATGTCAATCTGGGTGATCCCGCCTTCCTAGAGTTCCTTACCCCATGTCCTCACACATGTGGCCGCCATTTTAGGAAAAATTACGATTACCAAGAAGCGCAGAAAATTCAAATTCGTTGCAAATCGAATTTTCCTGAAATTCAGATTGATTTCCACTTCTTCAGCTTTGATTCGCTCATCTCTAATGTCTACTCTTCTTTTTTATCCTATTTTTACAATATTTTATAACTGTATTATGGGAAGGGTTCATTTTTACTTTTATTATATAAAACATTTTTTTTTTTACTTTATTTTTGTCCCACTAAAGAACTTCAACTTTTGGGAGTCTGATCCCCTGTACAATACATCTGTATTGTAGTGCATTAGCGGTAAGTGTATTACACAGTGTAATACATTTACAGCATGCTTGCCTAGGAGACCCAGGGGACTGATTCTCACAGGCTTAGGCCTCATGCACACGGCCGTTGTTTGGGTCCGCGTCCGAGCCGCATATTTCGCGGCTCGGCCATGGACCCATTCATTTCAATGGGGCCACAAAAGATGCGGACAGCACTCCGTGTGCTGTCCGCATCCGTTGCTCCGTTCCGTGCCCCCGCAAAAAAAATATAGCATGTCCTATTCTTGTCCGTTTTGCGGACAAGAATAGGCATTTCTATAATGGGTTGCGTTCCGTTCCGCAAAATGCGGAACGGAACGCGGATCAGCTTCCGTGTTTTGCGGATCCGCGATTTGCGGACCGCAAAACACCAACGGTCGTGTGCATGTAGCCTTACATGGAAGTCAGCAAGATGCCTATGGAAGGCAACCGGCTGCCTTCCTGACCATCGGGTTACCGTCAACGCAGTGTGGGGACCCAATTGGGACTCTGTCCAGAGACATCGCTCGTGCTGCTGCCAGGATTAAATGGGATGCTGTTGATGTCTGATGTGTAATGGATCCAACATCATGGCTTCCAAGGATCAGAGGGTTTTCTTTTTGTCTTATGCCAGGTCATTTATATACAACATGTCTCTAACCAACAGCATTTATATCATAAATAGTTTATTCAGTATTACATTTTTCAGCCAGCTCCAAAATGAATACAGTAATACAGTAGTGATGAGCGGCAGGGGCAATATTCGAATTTGCGATATTTCGAAAATATATGGTAGAATATTTGACATGTATTCGCGAATATTCATATTCGAGATTATTCTCTTGATTGCAAAAAATCAGCAATGTAAAAATCGCATAATGCGAATTTGTAATGCGAAATACAGGTGTGGGTCACTTTGGCTACATTTTTCAAGCTGCTAGACATTTACTTAGTTTATCCTGACTGAATTAGAATATTCTTCATTATTTAATTTATTTTAGCATATGCGAAAAATCGGCAATGTAATATGCGTGTTAATCGAGTAAGGGCTGGTTATAGGCAACTTTCCTATTGTGTTGGCTTGATAGAATTCAAGAATATGTAGAATATAGTGTGATATATATTCTTAAAAACGAATATTATTTTTTTTTCATCTGAACCCATTACATTTACTACTCTAATGGGCTCAAATGAAAAAAAAAAAAAAACAATATTAATTTTTTACGAATATATATATATATATATACTATAGTCTACATATTCACGAATTCTAGCAAGCCAACCCAATAATAAAGTTGCCTATAACCCGCCCTTAAATAGAAAAAGTTGTGTGGGTGCAGGGCACTATCCTTTTACCCTGCCCTGAGCTCAATTACCAAAAAATACTAACTTTTAGAATTCTGTTAGTTAGGTGGGTGGCGGTGGCCATTTTATGCATGCTCAGTGCACCAGCACTGCATCTGAGCTTTTGGGACATTGCAAATCACCATTTTTGTGGGTCAAACTACAACATCTGTATTAGTCAGTGTGCAATTTAAATTAGAAATACACCCATCATTTTCTGGGGTTTGAAAAACACACTTTTTTTTTCAAAAAACAGTATTTTCCAGATCTGCAAGTATTAAATTGAAGTTTAATATATACAGCATTCATATTCTGTTAGCAAAAAAGACTTTTTGGGCAATCTACAACATCTGTATTAGTCAGTGTGCAATTTAAGCTAGAAATACAGCCATCATTTTCTGGGGTTTGAAAAACACACTTTTTTTTTCAAAAAACAGTATTTTCCAGATCTGCAAGTATTAAATTCAAGTGTAATATATAAAGCATTCATATTCTGTTAGCAAAAAAAAAAGACTTTTTTGTCAATCTACAACATCTGTATTAGTCAGTGTGCAATTTAAGCTAGAAATACACCCATCATTTTCTGGGGTTTGAAAGACACACTTTTTTGACAAAAAAAAAAAAATATTTTCAGGCATTGCAGCGTCAGCACGTGTGAAATTACAGGCTTATATACTGCTGTTAAATTCAGTTGTATGTTAAACAAACAGTCGTTTGGGCACAAAAATTTTAGTTGACAGCTAGAGTTGAGCGAACTTGTGTTTTAAGTTCGGCGTCCAAAGTTCGGGTTCGGGTTATCCAAGCATTCCGTTATGGATTCTGCTACCACGGACCATAACAGAATTTGGAAGACGGGGCGAAGGACCTGGGGTGACGTCACCGTAATGTGATCAGTGCAGGGGGCATGGCTCAGTACTGGATTGGATAAGAGGTCATAGGCTACCACCTCTTATCTAATCCAGCACTGAGCCACGCCCCCTGCACTGATCACATGACGATGACGTCACCCCAGGTCCCTCGTGTTGTCCAAGGTTTGGGTGCATTGAAGAATCCCTTTATAGATTCCAAATGCCGTTATGGTCCGTGGTAGCGGAATCCATAACAGGATGCTTGGATAACCCGAACCCGAACTTTGGACGCCGAACTTAAAACACAAGTTCGCTCAACTCTATTGGCAGCCTTTGATGCAGATGTCATTGTGAGATACACCCTTAGTACATTTGGGTTACATTCAGAGATTTTAAATACCGCCATTTGGTGCACCAATATTGAATTCAGGCCTACAGAGGTTCAGGACCTGTGAGCTCCCCCTATACATACATGGGTTTGAATTAGGCATTTGAAATACAGCCTTTTGTGCAAAGATATATTTACTGCAGGCCTACACCGATTCAGGGCGTGTGTGATCCCCCTATACATACAGGGGTTTGAATTAGGCATTTGAAATACAGCCATATGAAATATAATCATTTGGTGCAAAGATACATTTACTTCAGGCCTACACTGATTAAGGGCGTGTGTGATCCCCTTATACATACAGGGGTTTGAATTAGGCATTTAAAATACAGCCATTTGAAATACAGCCTTTTTGTGCAAAGATATATTTACTTCAGGCCTACACTGATTCAGGGCATGTGTGATCCCCTCATACATACAGGGGTTTGAATTAGGCATTTGAAATACAGCCATTTGAAATACAGCCGTTTTGTGCAAAGAAATCTTTAATTGAGGCCTAGTCTGGTTTAGGCCGTGTGAGATACAGCTAACATACTGTTGTTTTTTTACTATTAATTAACCCCTTAAGGACACGGCCCTATTTCACCGTAAGGACCAGGCCATTTTTTCAAAATCTGACTAGTGTCACTTTATGTGGTGATAACTTTAAAACGCTTTTACTTATCCAAGCCATTCTGAGATTGTTTTTCGTCACATATTGTATTTCATGACAGTGGTAAAATAAAGTCGAAAAATTTCATTTTTATTTATAAAAATACCAAATTTACTAAAAATTTTTAAAAATTTGCAATTTTCAAAGTTTCAATTTCTCTACTTCTAGAATACATAGTAATACTGCCAAAAAAGTTATTGATTTACATTCCCCATATGTCTACTTCATGTATCGATCATTTTGGGAATGCTATTTCATTTTTGGGGACATTACAAGGCTTAGAAGTTTAGAAGCAAATCTTGACATTTTTCAGAAATTTTCAAAACCCACTTTTAGGGACCAGTTCAGGTCTGAAGTCACTTTACGAGGCTTACATAATAGAAACCACCCAAAAATGACCCCATTCTAGAAACTACACCCCTGAAGGTACTCAAAACTGATTTTACAAACGTCATTAACCCTTTAGGTTTTCCACAAGAGTTACACTCAGTTCACACTTTCACGTAAAACGCCGCTTCGAGCAGCGCCAAAAAAACGCACAACAGTACAGGAACCATGCATTCCAATGGAGGTGGTTCACACTTGCGCGTTTTAATGTGCGTCAGAGGCGCCTAAAAACGTCAGACGCATAGGCAAGTATGTTCGCGTTAATTCGGGCGTTTATCCAGCGTTTGGTTCCAATAGACTTCAATGGGAAACGCGATAGGCGTGTTGTTCGGGCGTTTGTGCGCGTTTTACAAAGTTTGCAACATGCTGAATCAGCCACCATGGAATGTCACACCTCTAAAGCACTCAGATTGGCCAAACTATATCATTGGTCATTGGCCAACTATGCAGTCAATCACATAAACGCGCGTCAAACGCGCCTACACTATTTACCAAAATGCTTGAAAAAAACGCGCCTAAACGCCAGTCTTGAACGCACCAAAAACGCTAGGCTTCAAAATGCTCAGGTCTGAACCCAGTGTCAATGACAAATAAAGATAAAATTTCTGAATTTCGATTTTTTGGAAATTTTCCATTTTAATCCATTTTTCCAGTAACAAAGCAAGGGTTAACAGCCAAATAAAACTCAATATTTATTGCCCCGATTCTGTAGTTTGCAGAAACACCCCATATGTGGGCGTAAACTGTTGTATGGCCAAACTGCAGGGCGCAGAAGGAAAGGAACGCCATATGGGTTTTGGAAGGCGGATTTTGCTGGACTGGATTTTTGACACCATGTCCCATTTGAAGCCCCCTGATGCACCCCTAGAATAGAAACTCCATAAAAGTGACTCTATCTAAGAAACTACACCCCTCAAGGTATTCAAAACTAGTTTTACATACTTTGTTAACCCTTTAGGTGTTCCACAAGAGTTATTGGCAAATGGAGATGAAATTTCAGAATTTCAATTTTTTGTTACCTTGCCTCAAAAAAAGTGTAATATAGAGCAACCAAAAATCATATTTACCCTAAAATAGTACCAACAAAACTGACACCTTATCCCGTAGATTCTACTGTAGGGGTGCATCGGGGGGGCTTCAAATGGGACATAGTCTCAAAAAAAAACTGTCCAGCAAAATCCGCCTTCCAAAAATCATATGGCGTTCCCTTCCTTCTGTGCCCTGCCGTTTGGCCATACAGCAGTTTATGACCACATATGGGGTGTTTCTGCAAACTACAGAATCAGGGCAATAAATATTGAGTTTTGTTTGGCTGTTAACCCTTGCTTTGTTACTGGAAAAATGGATTAAAATGGATAATTTGCAAAAAAATAGCTGTTTTGGGACAGTTTTGTATTTTTTGTTATTTACATCGTTGAACTGACAGGTTAGATTGCATGCTATTTCTATAGAGCAGGTTGTTACTGACGCGACAATACCAAATATGACTACTTTTTGGGGGTTTTTGTTTCAGTTTTACATAATAAAGCATTTTTGAAAAAAATGATTTTTTAGTGTCTCCACATTCTGAAAGCCATAGTTTTTTTTTTTTTTTTTGCGATTGTCCTATGTAGGGGCTCATTTTTTGCGGGATGAGATGGCGGTTTGATTGGCACTATTTTGGGGTGCATATGACTTTTTGATCACTTGCTATTACACTTTTTGTGATGTAAGGTGACAAAAAAATGACTTTTGTTACAACGTTTTTATTTTTTATGTTTACAGCGTTCACCTGAGGGGTTAAGTCATGTTATATTTTTATAGAGCAGGTCGTTACGAATGCGACGATACCCAATATGTATACTTTTTTAATTTATTTTGGTTTTACACAATAATATCCTTTTTGAAACAAAAAAAAACATGTTTTAGTGTTTCCATAGTCTGAGAGCCATATTTTTTTCAGTTTTTAGGCGATCGTCTCAGGTTGGGTATAATTTTTGCGGGATGAGGTGGCAGTTAGATTGGCACTATTTGGGGGGTCATATGACTTTATGATCGCTTGCTATTACACTTTTTGTGATGTAAGGTGACAAAAAAATGGCTTTTTGACAAAGTTTTTTTTTTTTTTTACAGTGTTTACTTGAGGGGTTAGGTCATGTGATATTTTTATAGAGCAGATTCTTATGGACGTGGAGATACCCAATATGTCTACTTTTTTTAAATTTTTTTACATTTAACACTAAAAAGCATTTTTGAAACAAAAAAAATCATGTTTTAGTCTGAGAGGCATAGTTTTTTTATTTTTGGGCAATTGTTTTATGAAGGGGCTCATTTTTTGCGGGATGAGATGGCGGTTAGATTGGTACTATTTTGGGAGGCATATGCCTTTTTGATCGCTTTGTATTACACTTTTAGTGATGTAAGGTGCCCAAAAATGGCTTATTTACACCATTTTTGGTTTTTTTTTTTATGGCGTTCACCTGAGGGGTTCAGTCATGTGATATTTTTATAGAGCTGTTTTTTACGGACGCGGCGATACCTAATATGTGTAGTGTATTTTATTTTTTTTACTTTTTATTCAGTGATTTGTGTTTTTTTAATTTTTACTTTTTTTCACTTTTTTACATTTTTTTTTGGACCCAGACCCACTTGGTTCTTGTAGATCCAGTGGATCTGGTGTCTATATAATACAGAACAGTACACTATATAGTGTACTGCACTGTATTTTTTACTTTTCACCGTCTGGTCAGACTTCTGCCTTTAGCAGAAGTCTGACCAGAGTTACTATACCATGGCAAGCAGGACGCTTCTGAAAGCGTCCTGCTGCCATGGTAACCATCACCCACTGCCATTAGAGAGTAGTGGGTGATGGATGGGGAGGGAGGGGAGCTCCCTCCCTCTGCGATCCTATCCTGGGGGGGGCTGCATAGGCACAGCAGCCCCCCGATGGGAGAGGGAGGGAGCTTCCTCCTTGTTAACACCTTCCATACCGCGGTCCATCCGGACCGCGGTAAGGAAGGGGTTAAATGGCTGGCATCTGCAGCACAGATGCCAGCCGTTTTTCTATCAAAGTGCAAGCAATGTGCTGGCACTCTGATAGAACCACTAGACACCAGAGAATTATTACAAGGGAGGCGGGCGGGGGATCGCTATTGCCTCCCGCACCGCCTCCCGCCGCCGCAACCACCCCCCCTGGACCCCCGCAGCCATAACAAGATTGGGGGCTGCAGGGGGGGTTAAAGTGAATATATTTGGGGCAATTAACTCTCTGATCCCCGTGGTCACAGACCGCGGGGATCAGAGATAGCAAACTCGCTGCAAACCGCAGGTCTGAATTGACCTGCGGTTTGCAGCGATCGCCGATACGGGGGGTCACATGACCCCCCTCGGCATTAGAACATGGTTCCTGCTGATCTACATCAGCAGGAACCATGTTGCTACCGCGCCCAGATCGGGCACAGTAGCAGTTTAAACACAGGGCGTACCTGTACGTCCTGTGTCCATAGGACTCGGACATTAGGGCGTACCTGTACGCCCTGTGTCCTTAAGAGGTTAAACACCCATTTAAGGAAAGATCCTAAATTCAAAAAATATGAGGAGAGTGTCAAATAAGGGACGTGTGCCAGGTTGTGGTGCTGCTGGTGGAGCTCCTGTTGCAGGAGAGGACGTGGTCGATCTGTGCCAGCTACATGCGCAAGTTAAACTCCTTCCTCAGATGCAAGTAGGCGACAAAACCTGCAGCGGTATTTGGTCGGGCCTAATGCTGCTCTACAAATGGTGAGGCCAGAACAAGTACAGGCGATAGCAGATTGGTTTGCTGACAGTGGATCCAGTTCCTTTACATTGTCTCCCTCCCAGTCTCCTGCTGAAAGACCACAGTTGGCACCTGCAGCCGATGTCCATCAGTCTTTCACCTCACCTCCTTGCAAATCAGCCAAGCAGTCTGAGCCCCGTCATGCAGCAGTCTCTTCTGCTTTTTAAAGACTCTGTTAGCAGGGTTTCCCAGGGCCATCCACCTAGCCAACTGCTGGGGCTTTCGAAAGTGTGCAGACCGACAAGGAAGTCTGGGTGAAGACTGGGTGGAAGATGATGTGGAGGACGATGAGGTCCTCGACCCCACATGGAATCAAGGTCATGCGAGTGACCGATGTAGTTCGGAGGAAGAGGCGGTGGTCGCACAGAGCCACCAGCACAGCAGAAGAGGGAGCAGGGTGCAAAAGCGGAGCGCCATCCTCTAGACAGTACGCCTCCTACTGCCCACCGCAGCAAGGGACCGAGCACAGAAAAGCCAGCTGCAAGGAGTTCCCTGGCGTTGCAGTTCTTCAGACAATGTGCTGACGACAAGACACAAGTGATTTGCACGCTGTGCAATCAGAGCCTGAAGCGAGGCATAAACGTTCTCAACCTGTGCACAACCTGCATGACCAGGCATTTAAGTTTAAAGCACGAGCTGCAGTGGAGTAGACACCTCAAAAACCAAGAAAGGTCTCTGGCTCCTCCTGCTTCCTCTTCTGCTGCAGTCGCGCCCTCTTCATTCACCTCTGGAGTGACAGTGCCACCTGGCACCCCACAAACAGAGGATCTGCCAGCAACACCAATACCTGGGTCACTAAGCATTTCCACAATGTCCCACAGAAACGTTCAGCTCTCCATATCCTAAACGCTGGAGAGGAAGAGGAAGTACCCCCTTACCCACCTGTGATCCCTAGCCCTGAATGCCAGCATTTCTAAATTACTTGCCTTTAAAATGCTGTCATTCCGTCTGGTGGGGATGGATAGTTTTAAAGGTCTTATGGCGGTGGCTGTCCCACAGTATGTCGTGCCCAGCCGCCACTACTTTTCAAGGCAAGCCATCCCTTCCCTTCACAATCAAGTAGGGGACAAAATCAGGTGTGCACTGCGCAACGCCATCTGTGGCAAGGTGCATCTGATGTACAGATGCGTGGACAAGTAAGCACGGTCAGGGCCGTTATATTTCCATAACAGCACACTGGGTAAATGCAGTGGGGGCTGGGCCTGAGGCAGATAGCAGTTTGGCGCATGTCCTCCCACCACTGAGGATTGCAGGGCGCTTCAGTTTGCCTCCTGTTGCTTCCTCCTCCTACTCTGCTTCCTCATCCTCTACCAGCTCCTCATCCGGTCAGCGTAACACCTTCACCACCGACTTCAGCACAGCCAAGGGTAAACGACAGCATGCAGTTTGAAAACTTATCTGTTTGGCGGACAAACCCCACACCGCACAGGAGCTGTGGACGGGCCTTGAAAAACAGACCGATGAGTGGTTTGTGCCAGTCAGCCTCAAGCCTGGCCTGGTTGTGTGAGATAATAGGCGAAATCTCGTAGCAGCTCTGGGACTAGCCGTTTTGACGCACATCCCTTGCCTTGCGCATGTGCTGACTTTGGTGGTACAGAAAGCGCTGGCCGTCTGTGCGCGCTTTGCAGCTCTCATCCTGCTGCTGCTCATCTGTCAGCACTGCAGCCAAACTCGGCCTTCACCGCCTCATATGCGACGTGCCCACAAGGTTGAACTCCACTTTGCACATGCTGGCCAGACTGTGCGAGCAGCAACAGGCGATAGTAGAGTTTCAGCTGCAACAGGCACGGGTGAGTCGCTAGGCGGAACAGCACCACTTCACCACCAATGACTGGGCCTCCATGCGAGACCTGTGTTCCTTGTTGCGCTGTTTCGAGTACTTCACCAACATGGCCAGTGCCGATAACGCCGTTCTCAACATTACTATCCCACTTCTATGCCACCTTGAAAAACGCTCATGGCGATGATGGAAGAGGATGTGGCACAGGAGGAGGAGGAGGAAGAGGGATCATTTTGTACGGCTTCCGGCCAGTCATTCCCAAGTGGTTCCGAGGGTGGGTTCCTGCACACTCAAACCCACGGTACACAATTGTCCAGCCAGGGCACAGTTCTGGAGGATGAAGAGGAGGTGGTCACGCTGCTGGATCCCTGTTACAAGGACAACACACTGTCCTTAACCACCTCAGCCCCCTAGCTTAAACACCCTAACCTCTTGCCGACCGCCTCACGCAGGATTGCGTCCTGCGGGCGGTCGGTCTGTTCCTCCTTGACGCGCCCGCGCGTCATCTCGCTGAGCGAGATTTCCTGTGAGCGTGCGTGCGCGCGTTCACAGGATCACGTCGAGGACAAGGTAAGCTACAGCCTGCCAGCGCTGATCGTGCGCTGGCAGGCTGTAGAAGATAAAAAATGGCATATCAGGCGCTGTTTTGTTAACAGCGTCTGATATGCTGCTGACTCGTTCCTTTGGTGGTCCCATTTGCTTGGGACCACCAAAGCTTTATAAGTGCACCAAAACACCACACAGACCCCCACCCATCCACCCCACCCCCCACTGATTAACCCCTGATTAACCCCTGATTAACCCCGATCACCCCATGTCACCCCCTGACACTAATTACCCCACTGTAAGGTTCATTCAGGCGTCCGTATGTGTTTTGCGGATCCATGGATCACGGATCCATAAAACACGGACACCAACAATGTGCTTTCCGCATTTTGCGGATCCGCACATTGCCAGAACTATATAGAAAATGCCTTTTCTTGTCCGCAGTTGCGGACAAGAATAGGACATGCTCTATCTTTTTGCGGAGCTGCGGCCGGATGCTTGGGGGCCGAAACCCGGAAGTTTGCGGCCGCAGCTCCGCAAATGCTGATGCGGCGGCGCATAGTGTGCTCTCCGCATCACCGCCAGCCCCATTCACACTGAATGGGTCCGCATCTATTCCGCAGAATTGCGGAATAGATGCGGATCGATCCCTAACGGACGTGTGAATGGGGCCTTACTACTTTTTTTTGCACATTTTTGGCAGAGATTTATTCATCCACATTGATCGATGCGAATGAGGAAATCTGTGCCGTTTTTATTTTTTGCACATTTTTGGGCAGAGATTTTTCATCCACATTGATTGATGCGAATGAAGAAATCTGTGCCGTTCATTTTTTCTTTTCAGCGCAGAGGCTGAGCGGGAAAAAAATCTCATTACCCGTATGCTCAATATAAGGAGAATCGCAGAAACTCCTAATGCTGGCCATACGTGTAATGATTGCGGAGACCCTCAAATGCCAGGGCAGTACAAACACCTCACATGTGACCCCATTTTAGAGAGAAGACACCCCAAGGTATTCCGTGAGGGGTATGGCGAGTTCATGCAAAATTTTATTTTTGTCACAAGTTAGTGAAATATGAGACTGTAAAAAAAAAAAAAATCAATTTCCGCTAACTTGTGCCAAATTTTTTTTTTCTGTGAACTCGCCATGCCCCTCACAGAATACCTTGGGGTGTCTTCTTTCCACAATGGGGCCACTTGTGGGGTATTTATACTGTCCTGGCATTTTAGGGGTCCTAAAGTGTGAGAATCCAAATGCGTAAAAATGGCCTGTGAAATCCTAAAGGTACTCATTGGTTTTAGGGCCCCTTTGCGCATCTTGGCTGCAAAAAGTGTCACTCATGTGGTGTCGCCGTACTCAGGAGAAGTAGGGCAATGTGTTTTGGGGTGTATTTTTATATATACCCATGCTGGGTGTGAGAAATATCTCTGTAAACGACAACTTTTTACATTTTTTATTCAAAGTTGTCAGTTTACAGAGATATTTCTCACACAAAGTATGGTATATGTAAAATACACCCCAAAACACATTGCCCGACTCTCCTGAGTACGGCGATACCACATGTGTGCCACTTTTTGCAGCCAAGATGCGCAAAGGGCCCTAAACCAATGAGTACCTTTAGGAGGGCATTTTTACGCATTTTCTTCTCACGCTTTAGGGCCCCTAAAATGCCAGGGCAGTATAAATACCCACATGTGATCTCATTTTGAAAGAAGACACCCCAAGGTATTCGCTGAGGGGCATAGTGAGTCCATGAACAATTTAACTTTTTGTCAAAAGTTAGCAGAAAGGTAGACTTTATGAGAAAAAACAATAAAAATCAATTTCCGCTAACTTGTGCCAAAAAAAATCTTCTATGAACTCGCCATGCCCCTCACAGAATACCTTGGGGTGTCTTCTTTCCAAAATGGGGTCACATGTGGGGTATTTATACTGCCCTGGCATTTTAGGGGCCCTAAAGCGTGAGAAGAAAAATGCGTAAAAATGCCCTCCTAAAAGGTACTCATTGGTTTTAGGGCCCCTTTGCGCATCTTGGCTGCAAAAAGTGGCACACATGTGGTATCGCCGTACTCAGGAGAAGTAGGGCAATGTGTTTTGGGGTGTATTTTTGCATATACCCATACTTTGTGTGAGAAATATCTCTGTAAATTGACAACTTTGAATAAAAAATGTAAAAGTTGTCGTTTACAGCAATATTTCTCACACGCAGCATGGGTATATGTAAAAATACACCCCAAACACATTGCCCTACTTCTCCTGAGTTCGGCGATACCACATGAGTGGCACTTTTTGCAGCCAAGTGCACAAAGGGCCCTAAAACCAATGAGTACCTTTAGGATTTCACAGGCCATTTTACGCATTTGGATTCTCACGCTTTAGGGGCCCCTAAAATGCCAGGGCAGTATAAATACCCACATGTGACCCCATTTGGAAAGAAGACACCCTAAGGTATTCCGTGAGGAGCATGGCGAGTTCACAGAATTTTTATTTTTGGCACAAGTTAGCGGAAATTGATATATATTTTTTTTTATTTTGTTTTTTTACAAAGTCTCATATTCCACTAACTTGTGACAAAAATAAAATTTTACATGAACTCGCCATGCCCCTCACGGAATACCTTGGGGTGTCTTCTTTCCAAAATGGGGTCACATGTGGGGTATTTATACTGTCCTGGCATTTTAGGGGCCCCTAAAGCGTGAGAAGAAGTCTGGAATCCAAATGCGTAAAAATGCCCTGTGAAATCCTAAAGGTACTCATTGGTTTTAGGGCCCCTTTGCGCACTCAGCCTGCAAAAAGTGGCACTATGTGGTATCGCCGTACTCAGGAGAAGTAGGGCAATGTGTTTTGGGGTGTATTTTATATATACCCATACTGTGTGTGAAAATATCTCTGTAAACGACAACTTTTAAAAATTTTATACAAAGTTGTCAGTTTACAGAGATATTTCTCTCACCCAACATGGGTATATGTAAAAATACACCCCAAAACACATTGCCCTACTTCTCCTGAGTACGGCGATACCACATAAGTGACACTTTTTGCAGCCTGATGCGCAAAGGGCCCAAATTCCAACGAGTACCTTTAGGTTTTACATGGCGACTCACAATTTAGCCCCGCCCAAAATGCCAGAACAGTACAAACACCCCACAAATGACCCCATTTTGGAAAGTAGACACCCCAAGGTATTCACTGAGGGGCATAGTGAGTCCGTCTGAGATTTCTTTTTTTTTGCCAGAAGTTAGCAGAAATTGAAACTTTTTTTTTTTTTTTCTCAGAAAGTGTCATTTTCCGCTAACTTGTGAAAAAAATGAAATGATACATGAACTCACCATGCCCCTCCGCGAATACTTTGGGGTGTCTTCTTTCTAAAATGGTGTGATTTGGGGGTATTTATACTATCCTGACATTCTAGCCCCTGAAGAAACAGGACAGGTGCTCAGAAAGTCAGAGCTGCTTCAAAATGCAGAAATTCACTTTTTGCACCATAGTTTGTAAGCGCTATAACTTTTACCCAAACCAATAAATATACACTTATTGGACTTTTTTTATCAAAGACATGTAGAACAATAAATTTAGAGAAAAATTTATATAGAAATGTAGTTTTTTGAAAAATTTTACAACAGAAAGTGAAAAATGTCATTTTTTGCAAAAATTTCGTTAAATTTGTATTAATGGCAAAAAAGTAAAAATGTCAGCAACAATGAAATACCACCAAATGAAAGCTCTATTAGTGAGAAGAAAAGGAGGTAAAATTCATTTGGGTGGTAAGTTGCATGACGGAGCAATAAACGGTGAAAGTAGTGTAGTGCGGAATTGTAAAAAGTGGCCTGGTCATTAAGGGTGTTTAAGCTAGGGGGGCTTAAGTGGTTAATGACTAGGCCACTTTTTACAATTCTGCACTACACTACTTTCACCGTTTATTGCTCCATCATACAACTTACCACCCAAATTAATTTTGCCTCCTTTTCTTCTCACTAATAGAGCTTTCATTTGGTGGTATTTCATTGCTGGTGACATTTTTACTTTTTTGCTATTAATCAAAAATGACCAAAATTTTTGCTAAAAAATTACATTTTTCACTTTCTGTTGTAAAATTAAAAACTAAAAATACATTTCTATATACATTTTTCACAAAATTTATTGTTCTACATGTCTTTGATAAAAAAAAATCCAATAAGTGTATATTTATTGGTTTGGGTAAAAGTTATAGCGTTTACAAACTATGGTGCAAAAAAGTGAATTTCCGCATTTTGAAGCAGCTCTGCCTTTCTGAGCACCTGTCATGTTTCTTCAGGTGCTAGAATGTCAGGATAGTATAAATACCCCCCAAATGACACCATTTTAGAAAGAAGACATCCCAAAGTATTCGCAGAGGGGCATGGTGAGTTCATGTATCATTTTTTTTTTTCACAAGTTAGCGGAAAATGACACTTTCTGAAGATAAAAATAATAATAAAGTTTCCATTTCTGCTAACTTCTGGCAAAAAAAAAAAAAATCTCCCACGGACTCACTATGCCCCTCAGTGAATACCTTGAGGTGTCTACTTTCCGAAATGGGGTCATTTGTGGGGTGTTTACTGTTCTAGCATTTTGGGCGGGGCTAAATTGTGAGCAACCTTGTAAAACCTAAAGGTACTCGTTGGAATTTGGGCCCCTTTGCGCACCCAGGCTGCAAAAAAGTGTCACTCCTGTGGTATCGCCGTACTCAGGAGAAGTAGGGCAATGTGTTTTGTGGTGTATTTTTACAAATACCCATGTTGGGTGAGAGAAATATCTCTGTAAACTGACAACTTTTGTATAAAAAAATTAAAAAAGTTGTCCTTTACAGAGATATTTCTCACACCCAGCAGGGGTATATGTAAAAATACACCCCAAAACACATTGCCCTACTTCTCCTGAGTACAGTGATACCACGTGTGACACTTTTTTGCAGCCTGGGTGCGCAAAGGGGCCCAAATTCCAATGAGTACCTTTAGGATTTCACAGGGCATTTTTACGCATTTAGATTCCAGAATATCACACTTTAGAGACCCCTAAAATGCCAGGGCAGTATAAATACCCCACAAGTGACCCCATTTTAGAAAGAAGACACCCCAAGATATTCCGTGAGGGGTATGGTAAGTTCATGTAACATTTTATTTTTTTGTCACAAGTTAGTGAAATATGAGACTTTGTAAAAAACAAAAAACATAAAACAAAAAATCAATTTCCGCTAACTTGTGCCAAAAAAAATAAAAAATTCTGTGAACTCGACATGCCCCTCGCGGAATACCTTGGGGTGTCTTCTTTCCAAAATGGGGTCACTTGTGGGCTATTTATACTGCCCTGGCATTTTAGGGAACCTAAAGCGTGAGAATCCAAATGCGTAAAAATGCCCTGTGAAATCCTCGCTTTTACCACATGTGGTATCGCCGTACTCAGGAGAAGTAGGGCAATGTGTTTTGGGGTGTATTTTTATATATACCCATGTTGGATGAGAGAAATATCTCTGTAAATTGACAACTTTGTATAAAAAAAATTAAAAAGTTGTCATTTACAGCGATATTTCTCACACAAAGTATGGGTATATATAAAAATACACCCCAAAACTCATTGCCCTACTTCTGTTGAGTACGGCGATACCACATGTGTGACATTTTTTTGCAGCCAAGATGCGCAAAGGGGCCCAAATTCCAATGAGTACCTTTAGGATTTCACAGAGTATTTTAACGCATTTGGATTCTCACGCTTTAGGACCCCTAAAATGCCAGGGCAGTATAAATACCCCACATGTGACCCTATTTTGGAAAGAAGACACCCCAAGGTATTCCTTGAGGGGCATGGCGAGTTCACAGAAAAAAAATTTTTTTGGCACAAGTTAGCGGAAATTGATATATTTTTTCTTTTTTACAAAGTCTCATATTCCACTAACTTGTGACAAAAAATAAAATTTTGCATGAACTCACCATACCCCTCACGGAATACCTTGGGGTGTCTTCTTTCTAAAATGGTGTCACATGTGAGGTGTTTGTACTGCCCTGGCATTTAAGGGTCTCCGAAATCATTACATGTATGGCCAGCATTAGGAGTTTCTGCTATTCTCCTTATATTGAGCATACGGGTAATGAGATTTTTTTTTTCCGTTCAGCCTCTGGGCTGAAAAAAAAAAAAATGAATGGCACAGATTTTTTCATTCGTATCGATCATCGTGGATGAAAAAATCTCTGCCAAAATCAGTGACTGCGCTGCGGTGGGCTGGGCGCTAACTACCTAACAAGTAGCTAACTAACTGGCGGTGATAAGGGACCCTTATGCCCCATTCACACATCCGCAATTCTGTTTGCGGAACGGAATTGCGGACCCATTCATTTCTATGGGGACAGACTTTGTCCCGCTCGGATCCGGAATTGCGGATCCGCACTTCCGGGTCTGCACTTCCGTTGCGCAAAAATTTAGAACATGTCCTATTCTTGTCCGCAATTGCGGACAAGAGAAGGCATTTTCTATATAGTTCTGGCAATGTGCGGATCTGCAAAATGCGGAAAGCACATTGCCGGTGTCCGTATTTTGCGGATCCATGGATCAGATTCGCGGATCCGTTGATCCACGGATCCGCAAAACACATATGGACGTCTGAATGGAGCCTTACAGGGGTGTGATCAATGACAGGGGGGGTGATCAGGGAATCTAGATGGGGTGATCAAGGGGTTAATAAGTGATGGGGGGGTAGTGTAGTGTGGTGCTTGGTGCAACTTTACATAGCTACCTGGTCCTCTGGTGGTCGATCCCAGCAAATGGGACCACCAGAGGACCAGGTAGCAGGTATATCAGACGCTGTTAACAAAACAGCGTCTGATATACATCTTTGATGCGATTTATTTCACATCTACAGCCTGCCAGCGATTGATCATCGCTGGCAGGCTGCAGTATAATTGCCGAGACGCGCGCCACTGTGAATGTGCGCGCGTTCACAGCAAATCTCGCGTCTCGCGAGAAGACGCACGGATGCGTCCAGCCAGAGCAACAGGACCGGCGGTCCTGAGTAGGTTAATTCCGTCACTGGAGTGTGATCGTAAGATGCGCAAGTACAAGCGCACGCTGGTAGACGCGCTGCTGGTGGCAATCCCAGCTGACAGCGGGGGCACAGTGGAAGCACAAGGCGAAGGCAGAAGACGAGGAAGAGGTCGCCAACGCAGCTGGGGCACTGTCAGCACCTCAGAAGGCAGGGTTAGCATGGCCGACATGTGGGAAAGCTTTGTCCGCACGCCACAACAACCAGCACCACCAGCTGATATGGAATGTCTTAGCAGGAGGCAGCATTTCACCAACATGGTGGAGCAGTATGTGTGCACACGCCTACACGTACTAAATGACGGGTCTGCCCCCTTCAACTTCTGGGTCTCCAAATTGGGCACATGGCCTGAGCTTGCCCTTTATGCCTTGGAGGTGCTGGCCTGCCCTGCAGCCAGTGTATTATCTGAACGTGTGTTTAGCACGGCAGGGGGCGTCATCACAGACAAGAGCAGCCGCCTTTCTAGAGCCAATATGGACAAGCTCACGTTCATTTAAATGAACCAGGCATGGATCCCTCAGAACTTGTCCGTACCTTGTGCAGAATAGACATGTATACTGGCAGTAACCAGCCAGTGTTATACTGCAGCACAATTGCTCATGTTTGTATTTTGGATATTTTACACTCTTTTGGAGTGTACCTTAATTTTACTAAATTTAATTAAAACCAAAAACCTGTGTTGGGTATCTTGTCCTCCTCCACAGCCGCTTCCACCTACTCCGCTGCATCCACCCCTCCTCAAAAAGTACTACTACTCCATATGGAACTCCAAACTTTTTGTGTGTATAGTACCACTGCTACACCTATTAGACAGGTAAAATAAATTTAAAAATTATCTGTTACATTTTCTGGTGAAATTAACCACTTTTTGGGTGTATAGTACCACTGCTATACCTAGTTGGCCGTTTAAAAAAATATATAAATTGTCATTAACATTTTCTGGTGAAATTCACTAATTTTTGGGTGTATAGTAACACTGCTATACCTAGTAGGCCGGTTAAAAAATAAGAATTGTTATTTACATTTTCGGGTGAAATTCACCAATTTTTAGGTGTATAGTACCCTGCAACTTCTGGAAAGAGGGGTTAGGTGGTAAGTTGGACCTAGCGTAACCTTTGCAACCTCTCTGACTAGTAATAGGTAAAATTTAATCTTTATAAATCACTCTATTAAAAATGCATTAACTACTTGGGAACATGCAACTTCTGGGTCTCCAAATTGGGCACATGGCCTGAGCTTGCCCTATAACCCTTGGAGGTGCTGGCCTGCCCTGCAGCCAGTGTATTGTCTTAATGTGTGTTTAGCATGACTGGAGGTAGTTATCTTTACCAATGTTTTGGGGTGTACCCTAATTTTAAAAATAAAATTTAAAACCAAAAAACAGTGTAGGCTACATCCATCCTACTCCATATGGACCTCGTCCTCCTAGATCAAGATAATTATTTTTCATTTTTACCTATTTTATGTCATTTAAAGTCATTTCTCTATCCACATTTGTTCGCAGAGCACTTGCCATGCTCTTAACAACATTTTGCTGGCATTTGCAGCCCTCTAGCCCTTTCCATTACATTTTTACAGCCATTTTAGTGCTCAAAAGTTCGGGTCCCCATTGACTTCAAAGGGGTTCGGGGTCAAGTTTGGGTCCCCAACTCTAACTTTTTTCCGAAGTTCGGCTGAACCCGTCGAACCCGAACATCCAGGTGTCCACTCGACTCTACTCATAACATAAAATGTTTTTCTGCACACTTCTTGTTGTTCTTCTGATCCTGACATATGTTTTCTGGAATTGACTGTCTCTTTGGAAAGAATCCTCACCCTGAAACAAAGTAGAAGTGTCCATGTTGCTTCATTGCTTGTACCCTGTCTTTGGCCAGAATACTTACCCTAAGCAACAGCTGGAAGTGTCCCTGTTGCTTCATTGCTTATACTGCTTACTTGCTGTCTCATAGTTTTCTCATACTGTGTTCACATACTGCTCAAAGGAATCTGCATCATCGTGTTCTTGTGTTTTTCTCTGACATCTACGGTTTGGCTTGTCCTTAGCCTTCTTCTTTCCTTTGTTACAATTTCATAGGAATGAGTTCCAAGTTTCTGGACAACCCTTTGCTTTTGCCAGGATTTTTCATATTTACTTGGCTGCATCCGTATATTGTCATTTTTCTGAAGATCAGCCGGATACTTTGCATATTTATTGTAATAGAAAACTTGTCTATCTTGATTGCTCTTCAGTAGTGTTGAGCGAACAGTTCGAAAATCGTTCGGGTCCGTACCGAATTTTGGGGTGTTCAGTGACACGGACCCGAACCCAGACATTTTCAAAAAGTTCG
Source organism: Bufotes viridis (assembly GCA_033119425.1). Lineage (NCBI taxonomy): Eukaryota > Metazoa > Chordata > Amphibia > Anura > Bufonidae > Bufotes > Bufotes viridis. Next base: position 218,585,579 of record CM065592.1, on the reverse strand, counting down.
GGTTCGGGTCCGTGTTCGTCGATTACTTCCCGCTTTCTGAAGGGCTGCACAGCAGCCAATCAGCTAGCGTTTTACTTCTTGCCCTAAGAGCCCATCACAGCCATGCCTACTAATGGCATGGCTGTGATTGGCCAAGTGCAGCATGTGACCCAGCCTCTATTTAAGCTGGAGTCACGTAGCGCCGCACGTCACACTGCTCTGACTAGTGTAGGGAGAGGATGCAGCTTCTGTGAGGGCGAGATAGGCAGGGATAAAGAAGTGATTGAATGATCTACCTTTCTACACCTGTGCATCAGAACAACTCAGCTGAGCTGTTCACTGAAAGTCACTATTTTGTTGAGACTGGCCAGAGCGATTTTTAGTGGCACATGTAACTGGGCTGACCGGCGGTGGCCATTTTGGGACTTGTGGTGCGCCAGCACTTGCTGCCACAGAGTGTAAACCAAAGCTCCAAAGAAGTTAAAAATCTACACCTGTGAATCAGAACAACAGCGAGTCAGCTGCTCAGTCAAAGTCAATTTTTTTTCTGGCTGGGCAGGCTGTTTTCTGGCACATGTTACTGGGCTGATAGGCGGCGGCCATTTTGGGACTTGTGGTGCTACAGCAAAGCTGCCACAACGTCCATTAATCTAATGTAATAGTCGATTTTTTCATAGATATACTACATCAGGGGTTTGGCTGTGCTTGTGTCACCCATACTAACTGCAAAGATATTTAATATATCAGTGGTGAAACTGAAAGTAACCCACTTGGATAGCAAATCCCATGAATGTGCTGTTCCAGCTAGGCTAGCCAGTGCCACTACTTTGTCCAATACTGTCAGCCAGAATTTTTATTTTTATTTTATGTGCCAGAAATATAAATTAAAAAAGCTTTCACCGTAATAATAAAATTATTCTGGTGTTAGACCAGAAGAAGCACTCCTGTTGTAATTAATACTGTAAAAAGGCTTAGGCAATATTTCTCCCAGTGTGGGAAATTTATCTAGCAAAACTAGCATTTTAACAATTCCGGTGTTCTGAAATACCAGCAGTCCTCTTGTAAGTAATACTGCCAAAAGGCATTATATCGTCCAGTGTTGTAATTTTGGTGAAAAAAAGGCCAATTTAATCAATCTGGTGTTTGTTAGACCAGAAAAACTAGGCCTCACGTTTTCACTCCTCTAAAAGGAATTATATTTCCCGTGTGGGAATCTATGTACCAAAACTAGCATTATAAAAATCTGGTGTCCAATTAGCAGCAGTGTTCTTGTAATTAATACCGCCAAAAGGCATTATTGTCCAGTGTTGTAATTTTGGTGAAAAAAAGGCCAATTTAATCAATCTGGTGTTTGTTAGACCAGAAAAACTAGGCCTCACATTTTCACTCCTCTAAAAAGGAATTATATTTCCCCGTGTGGGAATCTATGTACCAAAACTAGCATTATAAAAAATCTGGTGTCCAATTAGCAGCAGTGTTCTTGTAATTAATACCGCCAAAAGGCATTATTGTCCAGTGTTGTAATTTTGGTGAAAAAAAGGCCAATTTAATCAATCTGGGGTTTGTTAGACCAGAAAAACTAGGCCTTACGTTTTCACTCCTCTAAAAAGGAATTATATTTCCCCGTGTGGGAATCTATGTACCAAAACTAGCATTATAAAAAATCTGGTGTCCAATTAGCAGCAGTGTTCTTGTAATTAATACCGCCAAAAGGCATTATTGTCCAGTGTTGTAATTTTGGTGAAAAAAAGGCCAATTTAATCAATCTGGTGTTTGTTAGACCAGAAAAACTAGGCCTCATGTTTTCACTCCTCTAAAAAGGAATTATATTTCCCCATGTGGGAATCTATGTACCAAAACTAGCATTATAAAAAATCTGGTGTCCAATTAGCAGCAGTGTTCTTGTAATTAATACCGGAAAAAGGAATTATATCTTCCAGTGTGGGAATTTTGGGGCTAAAAAATAATATATTTTATTGTGGTGCGAGTTGAATCGCAACAATGAGGAAACATTCTATTAAGGGACGAGGACGCGGTGGTGGTGGTGTCCGTGGAGCCTCTGTTGCTGGCAGAGGACGTGGCCGTTCGGCCTCAGGCGCACAAAGTAGTGAAACGACTCCCTCAAGTAGCCGGCAGAATTTACAGCGATATTTGGTGGGGCCCAATGCCGTTATGAGGATGGTAAGGCCTGAGCAGGTACAGGCATTAGTCGATTGGGTGGCCGACAATGCTTCCAGCACGTTCACCACATTGTCTTCCGCCCAGTCTTCTGCGGAAAGCGCACAGGTGGCACCTGAAAACCAAGCCCATCAGTCTGTCACATCACCCCCATGCATATCAGGGAAACTGGCTGAGCCTCAAGTTATGCAGCAGTCTCTTAATCTGTTTGAAGACTCTGCTCCCACGGTTTTCCAGGGGCGTCCACCTATCCCTTCCCCAGCGGTGGAAGACATTCCATGCACTGACGCACAACCACTTATGTATCCAGATGATGAGGACATGGGAATACCACCACAGCAGAGTGACCGAGTGTATGATGGTGACGAAACACAGGTGCCCACTGCCGCGTCTTATTGCAGTGTGCAGACTGAACAGGAGGAGGTCAGGGAGGAAGACTGGGTGGAAGACAATGCAGAGGACGATGAGGTCTTAGACCCCACATGGACTGAAGGTCGTGCCGCTGACTTAAATAGTTCAGAGGAAGAGGAGGTGAGACCGAGACAACAGCGAAGCCAAAGAGGGAGCAGGGGGCAAAAGCAGAACAGCCGCCGTCCAGAGAGTTCGCCTGCTATTGGCCAGCGCCAACAGGGACCCAGCACCCCAAAGGCATCTTCAAGGAGTTCCCTGGCATGGCACTTCTTCAAACAATGTGCTGAGGACAAGACCAGAGTGGTTTGCACGCTGTGCCATCAGACCCTGAGGCGAGGCATTAACGTTCTGAACCTCAGCACAACCTGCATGACCAGGCATCTACATGCAAAGCATGAACTGCAGTGGGGTACACACTAGTGTTGAGCGCGAATATTCGAAAAGCGAATTTTTTTAGCGAATATCGGCACTTCGCTAATTCGCGAATATTTCGAATATAGCGCTATAAATTCGCTATTTCGAATATTCGTTTTTTTTTTTTTTTTTTTTTAGTTATATTTTTTTCTTTCCCACTTCCCAAAAGTAGTTCTTACCTGTCATGAGGATTCCTGGCTTCCTGGCTGCTCCAGTCAGTGCCCGTTGCCGCTTCTGCCGACTTCCGTGCTCATGGAGCGTCCCCTTCCATGGGAAAATCTCTATATACTAAAATGTACTGTCGGATTTGAGGAATTACGTTGAAATCGCAATGCGATTAATTCAAGTTATATTAATCGCATTGCGATTACAACTTAACACTGCTATCTTACATAGGCTAGAATTAACGAATATGGAATATATAGCTATGCACTAGCAGTGCTAAGTTGAAATCGCAATGCGAATACTTTAAGTTAAATTAATCGCATTGCGATTTCAACTTAGCACTGCTGCTATATTCCATATTCGTTAACTTCGTTAATTCTAGCAAGCTGACCCATTATAAACCCAGCTCTAAGTTGAAATCGCAATGCGATTAATATAACTTGAATTAATCGCATTGCGATTTCAGCGTAATTCCTCAAATCCGACAGTACATTTTAGTATATGGAGACGTTCCCATGGTGATGGGGACGCTCCATGAAGCACAGAAGTTATGGTTGGCTTGGTAGAATTAGCGAGGATGACGAATATGACGAATGTATTCGTCATATTCCTCAAAGCGAAGATAACGAAGTATTCTACATCTTCGTTTTAGCTACCTATTCGTCAACTTCGCTAATTCTAGCAATCATCATCAAATAGGAAGGTTGACTTACCAGACAGCTGTGTTAAATTCGCTATGCGATTTTTTTTTTTAATACAATAATTATATTACTTGATATGATAATATTATTATAAGTATTCTATTTATTAAAAAAAAAAAAATCGCATAGCGAATTTAACTACAACTGTCTCTATAGTCAACCTTCCTATTTGATTGCTAGAATTAGCGAGGTTGACGAATAGGTTGCTAAAGCGAAGATGTAGAATACTTCGTTATCTTCGTTTTGAGGAATATGACGAATACATTCGTCATATTCGTCATCCTCGCTAATTCTAGATATGAAACCAATAGGAAAGTAGCCTTAAGTACAAATCGCAATATGCGATTATTTAAATCGCATTTTAATCGCGATAACTAGAAAAAATGACGAATATTCGATTTCGACGAATATGAAACGAATATTCATTCGAATATTCGCGAATTTCGTCGAAATCGAATATGGCACCTGCCGCTCATCACTAGTACACACCTTAAAAACAAGGAACCCGCTCAGGATCCCCCTGCTCCCTCTACCGCTGCTGCCTCGGCTTCCGCCTCGAGAGGAATGTTGCCACCTGCCGAGCAGCAAACAGAGGATGTGCCACCGACACCACCACCACCACCGCCACCGTCACCTAGCGTCTCCACTATTTGACACAGCAGCGTTCAGCTCTCCATCTCTCAAACCTTTGAGAGGAAGCGCAAATTCCCACCTAGTCACCCTCGAGCCCTTGGCCTGAATGCCAGCATTTCTAAAATACTGGCCTTTGAAATGCTGTCATTCCGGCTGGTGGACACAGACAGCTTCAAACAGCTGATGGCCATGGCTGTCCCCCAGTATGTGGTTCCCAGCCGCCACTACTTCTCCAAGACAGCCGTGCCTTCCCTGCACATGCAAGTGTCCGATAAAATCAAGTGTGCACTGCGCAACGCCATTTGTGGCAAGGTCCACCTAACCACAGATACGTGGACCAGTAAGCACGGCCAGGGACGCTATATCTCCCTAACTGCACACTGGGTAAATGTAGTGGCGGCTGGGCCCCAGGCGGAGAGTTCCTTGGCGCACATCCTTCCGCCGCCAAGGATCACAGGGCATCATTCTTTGCCTCCTGTAGCCTCCTACTCGGCTTCCTCCTCCTCCTCCTCTGCTTCCACCAGCTCATCCAGTCAGCCACACACCTTCACCACCAACTTCAGCACAGCCCGGGGTAAACGTCAGCAGGCCATTCTGAAACTCATATGTTTGGGGGACAGGCCCCACACCGCGCAGGAGTTGTGGCGGGGTATTGAACAACAGACCGACCAGTGGTTGCTGCCGGTGGGCCTCAAGCCCGGCCTGGTGGTGTGCGATAATGGGCGAAATCTCGTGGCAGCTCTGGGACTATCCGGTTTGACGCACATCCCTTGACTGGCGCATGTGCTGAATTTGGTGGTGCAAAAGTTCATTCACAACTACCCAGACATGTCAGAGCTGCTACATAAAGTGCGGGCCGTCTGTGCGCGCTTGCGGCGTTCACATCCTGCCGCTGCTCGCCTGTCAGCGCTACAGCGGAACTTCGGCCTTCCCGCTCACCGCCTAATATGCGACGTGCCCACCCGGTGGAACTCCACCTTGCACATGCTGGAGAGACTGTGCGAGCAGCAGCAGGCCATAGTGGAGTTTCAGCTGCAGCACGCACGGGTCAGTCGCACTGCGGAACAGCACCACTTCACCACCAATGATTGGGCCTCCATGCGAGACCTGTGTGCCCTGTTGCGCTGTTTAGAGTACGCCACCAACATGGCCAGTAGCGATGCCACTGTTATCAGCGTGACGATACCAATTCTATGTCTCCTAGAGAAAACGCTTAGGGCGATGATGGAAGAGGAGGTGGGCCAGGGCCAGGAGGAGGAGGAGGAGGATGACGGGTCGTTTTTAGCACTTTCAGGCCACTCTGTTAGAAGTGGCTCAGAGGAAGGTTTTTTGCAACAGCAGAGGGCAGGTACAAATGTGGCCAGCCAGTGACCACTACTGGAGGACGAGGAGGATGAGGAGGAGGTGGAGGAGGTTGAGGATGAAGCAGGTTCACAGCGGGGTGGCACCCAGCACAGCGCAGGCACATCCCTGGTGCGTGGCTGGGGGGATAGAGAGGATGATGACGATACGCCTCCCACAGAGGACAGCTTGTCCTTACCTCTGGGGAGCCTGGCACACATGAGCGATTACATGCTGCAGTGCCTGCGCAACGACAGCAGAGTTGCCCACATTTTAACGTGTGCTGACTACTGGGTGGCCACCCTGCTGGATCCACGGTACAAAGACAATGTGCCCACTTTACTTCCTGCACTGGAGCGTGATAGGAAGATGCGCGAGTACAAGCGCACACTGGTAGACGCGCTCCTGAGAGCATTCCCAACTGTCACAGGGGAACAGGTGGAAGGCCAAGGCAGAGGAGGAGCTAGAGGTCGCCCACGCAGCAGTGTCACGGCCAGCTCCTCTGAGGGCAGGGTTAGCATGGCAGAAATGTGGAAAAGTTTTGTCTCCACGCCACAGCTAACTGCCCCACCACCTGATACGGAACGTGTTAGCAGGAGGCAACATTTCACTAACATGGTTGAACAGTACATCTGCACACAACTCCACGTACTGACGGATGGTTCGGCCCCATTCAACTTCTGGGTTTCCAAATTGTCCACGTGGCCAGAATTTGCATGTTATGCCTTGGAGGTGCTGGCCTGCCCGGCGGCCAGCGTTTTATCTGAACGTGTATTCAGCCTGGCAGGGGGCGTCATTACTGACAAACGCAGCAGCCTGTCCGCAGCCAACGTGGACAAGCTGACGTTTATAAAAATGAACCAGGCATGGATCCCACAAGACCTGACCCTCCCTTGTGCAGAGTAGTCCTTAATAACTGCCTTAAACCATGTTGTCTTGTACTCCTGGCCACTTCTTCATTGAAAAATCTATTTTTGAAATTAAGTAGGATCTTGGGGTGCAACCCAGAGTTGAATGAACCTTCCCTCTGTCTGGGTGCCGGGGCCAAAGTACATGAAAGTGTCCTTCTCCTGTGCTGGGTGATATGAATGTTATACTTGTGCTGTCTGACATGTCTCCTTTATGTGGGTGCAGGGGGCCAAAGTCACTGAAAGCGGCCTTCTCCTGTGGTGGCTGATATAAATGCCTGAATCTCTGCTGTGGGACCTCTCTCCTTTTTCTGGGTGCAGGGGTCAAAGAAACAAAAGGTGGCCTACTCCTGTGGTGGTTGATGTAAAACTGATGCTTGTGCTATCTGACCTGTCTCCTCTGTGTCGGTGCTAAGGCCTAAGTCACTGAAAGCGGCCTTCTCCTGTGCTGGCTGATATAAATGCCTGAATCTCTGCTGTGGGACCTCTCTCCTCTTTCTGGGTGCAGGGGTCAAAGTCTCTAAAAGTGCCCTTCTCCTGTGGTGGTTGATGTGAAACTGATGCTTGTGCTATCTGACCTGTCTCCTCTGTGTCGGTGCTAAGGCCTAAGTCACTGAAAGCGGCCTTCTCCTGTGCTAGCTGATATAAATGCCTGAATCTCTGCTGTGGGACCTCTCTCCTCTTTCTGGGTGCAGGGGACAAAGTCTCTAAAAGTGCCCTTCTCCTGTGGTGGTTGATGTGAAACTGATGCTTGTGCTATCTGACCTGTCTCCTCTGTGTCGGTGCTAAGGCCTAAGTCACTGAAAGCGGCCTTCTCCTGTGCTGGCTGATATAAATGCCTGAATCTCTGCTGTGGGACCTCTCTCCTCTTTCTGGGTGCAGGGGTCAAAGTCTCTAAAAGTGCCCTTCTCCTGTGGTGGTTGATGTGAAACTGATGCTTGTGCTATCTGACCTGTCTCCTCTGTGTCGGTGCTAAGGCCTAAGTCACTGAAAGCGGCCTTCTCCTGTGCTGGCTGATATAAATGCCTGAATCTCTGCTGTGGGACCTCTCTCCTCTTTCTGGGTGCAGGGTCAAAGTCTCTAAAAGTGCCCTTCTCCTGTGGTGGTTGATGTGAAACTGATGCTTGTGCTATCTGACCTGTCTCCTCTGTGTCGGTGCTAAGGCCTAAGTCACTGAAAGCGGCCTTCTCCTGTGCTGGCTGATATAAATGCCTGAATCTCTGCTGTGGGACCTCTCTCCTCTTTCTGGGTGCAGGGGTCAAAGAAACAAAAAGTGGCCTACTCCTGTGGTGGTTGACATGATGCCTGATTCTCTGCTGTGGGACCTCTCTCCTCTTTCTGGGTGCAGGGTCAAAGTCTCTAAAAGTGCCCTTCTCCTGTGGTGGTTGATGTGAAACTGATGCTTGTGCTATCTGACCTGTCTCCTCTGTGTCGGTGCTAAGGCCTAAGTCACTGAAAGCGGCCTTCTCCTGTGCTGGCTGATATAAATGCCTGAATCTCTGCTGTGGGACCTCTCTCCTCCGTCTGGGTGCAGGGTAAAAGTCTCTAAAAGTGGCCTTCTCTTGTGCTGGGTGATGTGAAGCTGATGTTTGTGCCATCTGACATGGTTGCCGGGGTCCCATTAAATGGTGGCCTACTCCTGTGGTGGGTGATCTAAATGCATGATTCTCTGCTGTGAAAACCTCTCTCCTCCGTCTGGGTGCAGGGGTCAAAGTCTCTCAAAGTGGCCTTCTCTTGTGCTGGGTGATGTGAAGCTGATGTTTGTGCCATCTGACATGGTTGCCGGGGTCCCATTAAATGGTGGCGTACTCCTGTGGTGGGTGATCTAAATGCCTGATTCTCTGCTGTGAAAACCCCTCTCCTCCGCCTGGGTGCAGGGGTCAAAGTCTCTCAAAGTGGCCTTCTCTTGTGCTGGGTGATGTGAAGCTGATGTTTGTGCCATCTGACATGGTTGCCGAGGTCCCATTAAATGGTGGCCTACTCCTGTGGTGGGTGATCTAAATGCATGATTCTCTGCTGTGAAAACTTCTCTCCTCTGTCTGGGTGCTGGTCCAAAATACATGAGAGTGGCCTTCTCCGTTGGTGGTTGATATGAGGCATGATTCCTTGCTGTGGGACCTATCTCCTCTGTCTGGGTGCTGGTCCAAAATAAATGAGAGTGGCCTTCTCCGTTGGTGGTTGATATGACGCATGATTCCTTGCTGTGGGACCTGTATCCTCTGTCTGGGTGCTGGTCCAAAATAAATGAGAGTGGCCTTCTCCGGTGGGGGTTGATATGACCAATGATTCCTTGATGTGGGACCTCTCTCCTCTGTCTGGGTGCTGGTCCAAAATAAATGAGAGTGGCCTTCTCCGGTGGTGGTTGATATGACGCCTTATTCCTTGCTGTGGGACCTGTATCCTCTGTCTGGGTGCTGGTCCAAAATACATGAGAGTGGCCTTCTCCGGTGGTGGTTGATATGACGCCTTATTCCTTGCTGTGGGACCTGTATCCTCTGTCTGGGTGCTGGTCCAAAATACATGAAAGTGGCCTTCTCCGGTGGTGGTTGATATGAAGCATGATTCCTTGCTGTGGGACCTGTATCCTCTGTCTGGGTGCTGGTCCAAAATAAATGAGAGTGGCCTTCTCCAGTGGGGGTTGATATGACGCATGATTCCTTGATGTGGGACCTCTCTCCTCTGTCTGCGTGCTGGTCCAAAATACATGAGAGTGGCCTTCTCCGGTGGTGGTTGATATGAAGCATGATTCCTTGCTGTGGGACCTGTATCCTCTGTCTGGGTGCTGGTCCCAAATAAATGAGAGTGGCCTTCTCCAGTGGTGGATGATATGAGGCATGATTCCTTGCTGTGGGACCTGTATCCTCTGTCTGGGTGCTGGTCCAAAATAAATGAGAGTGGCCTTCTCCGGTGGGGGTTGATATGACGCATGATTCCTTGATGTGGGACGTCTCTCCTCTGTCTGGGTGCTGGTCCAAAATACATGAGAGTGGCCTTCTCCGGTGGTGGTTGATATGACGCATGATTCCTTGCTGTGGGACCTGTATCCTCTGTCTGGGTGCTGGGCCGAAATAAATGAGAGTGGCTTTCTCCGTTGGTGGTTGATATGAGGCATGATTCCTTGCTGTGGGACCTATCTCCTCTGTCTGGGTGCTGGTCCAAAATAAATGAGAGTGGCCTTCTCCGGTGGGGGTTGATATGACGCCTTATTCCTTGATGTGGGACCTCTCTCCTCTGTCTGGGTGCTGGTCCAAAATACATGAGAGTGGCCTTCTCCGGTGGTGGTTGATATGACGCATGATTCCTTGCTGTGGGACCTGTATCCTCTGTCTGGGTGCTGGGCCGAAATAAATGAGTGGCCTTCTCCGGTGGGGGTTGATATGACGCATGATTCCTTGATGTGGGACCTCTCTCCTCTGTCTGGGTGCTCGTCCAAAATAAATGAGAGTGGCCTTCTCCGGTGGTGGTTGATATGACACCTTATTCCTTGGTGTGGGACCTGTATCCTCTGTCTGGGTGCTGGTCCAAAATACATGAGAGAGGCCTTCTCCGGTGGTGGTTGATATGACGCCTTATTCCTTGCTGTGGGACCTGTATCCTCTGTCTGGGTGCTGGTCCAAAATACATGAGAGTGGCCTTCTCCGGTGGTGGTTGATATGAAGCATGATTCCTTGCTGTGGGACCTGTATCCTCTGTCTGGGTGCTGGTCCAAAATAAATGAGAGTGGCCTTCTCCGGTGGGGGTTGATATGACGCATGATTCCTTGATGTGGGACCTCTCTCCTCTGTCTGGGTGCTGGTCCAAAATACATGAGAGTGGCCTTCTCCGGTGGTGGTTGATATGAAGCATGATTCCTTGCTGTGGGACCTGTATCCTCTGTCTGGGTGCTGGTCCCAAATAAATGAGAGTGGCCTTCTCCGGTGGGGGTTGATATGACGCATGATTCCTTGATGTGGGACCTCTCTCCTCTGTCTGGGTGCTGGTCCAAAATACATGAGAGTGGCCTTCTCCGGTGGTGGTTGATATGAAGCATGATTCCTTGCTGTGGGACCTGTATCCTCTGTCTGGGTGCTGGTCCAAAATACATGAGAGTGGCCTTCTCTGGTGGTGGTTGATATGAAGCATGATTCCTTGCTGTGGGACCTGTATCCTCTGTCTGGGTGCTGGTCCCAAATAAATGAAAAGTGGCCTTCTCCAGTGGTGGATGATATGACGCATGATTCCTTGCTGTGGGACCTCTCTCCAATTGATATTGGTTAATTTTTATTTATTTTTTTTTATTTTAATTCATTTCCCTATCTACATTTGTTTGCAGGGGATTTACCTACATTTTGCTGCCTTTTGCAGCCCTCTAGCCCTTTCCGGGAGTCTTTTACAGGCTTTTTAGTGCCCAAAAGTTTGGGTCCCCATTGACTTCTATGGGGTTCGGGATGAAGTTCGGTTTGAGTTCGGATCACGAACCCGGACAATTTCCGGAAGTTCGGCCGAACCCCTCGAACCCGAACATCCAGGTGTTCGCTCATCTCTTCAGTTTATTTCTAACATTTCCCATAAGCCTTGGTTTTAGCAGTGGACTATCAGTTGGTAAGAGTATTCTTGTATATCTGCTCATGAGCCTCTGTGACAGACTGCTGTCTAGGCCTTGTGTGAGGGTGTTTCTGTGATCTAGTAAAGACAGGTATGTACAGTATCTGTCTCTGCCTGTTCTGCTGTCTGCATGAGTCTTTTGTTTGTTTTTACTGCTGACTCTGCTTTGCCATTGCTTTCACGGTATCCTGTAGATGACTTCTGGTGCTCAAATTTCCCACATTTGGCAGAATTATTTTGAACCCTTTAGATGTAAATTGAGCTGAGAATACATTATCAGTAATGCCATATCTGGCAAAATGGGCCTTGAGTTTTTTTAATCACTATCTTCGCCCTTGTTTCCTATAAATAGTCCGCTTCCCAGAAGTTGGAAAATAGTCCACAGTTATAAAGATATTGTTTGTCATTCCATGTGAACTGGTCTGTTCCAATTTTTGACCATGGCCTGTTCAGAATTGCATGTGGTTGCTTATCACTGCATTATGCATATTTTATATTGTGCTCAAATTTTTTTTATTTGGTCATTCATGGCCAATAGACACAATCTTGTCCATGGCGTAAACATCCTTCTATAAATAAGTATCTAGAGTGCAATTTGTCCATTATTTTTCTTCTGAGAGATTCTGTGTGACAGCCCTTTCTCCTTTAAAAATGATTTAGTGCTGCATTGATAGTTCATCTCTTATGTGGAAGAAAGGAGAAAATTCCACTAGAGCATGCCGTTTTTATTTTGGCGAGCCCTCCAAAATGACAGTCTAGGTTCTGGAGATCTTTATCCTCCTCTGTAAAGATCTGTATTTGTTTCAACTTGTCCTTTGACACTGCCAGGTATTCACACATATTTATGCTTTCAATGTCTTTTTCTTCCTCATCTGTGATGGGCAGGTAAGCTCTGCTCAAAGAATCCTTAATTAATAAGTCTTTCCCTGGACAGTAGCAAATGTCAAAATCATATTTCTGAAGTTGTAAAAGCATGTACTGCAGTCTCTTTGGGGCATTTAGTAGTAGTTTCTTTGTAATGCTTTCCAGAGGCTTGTGATCAGAGGGTACAATTACTTGTCGGCCATATGTGTACTGGTGGAACTTCACCATCCCAAATGCTACAGCCAGGTAGTTCCCTCTCAATTTGAGCGTATCCTTGCTCTGTTGGTGTTAGAGCTCTGCTTGCAAATGTGATTGGCTCTTTATCCTGCATTAGAATGGCTCCAAGACCCGTTTCTGAGGGATCACATTAGACAACCACTACACTATCTGGATCAAAGTATTTTAGGGTTGCTATGTCTGCAATAGCTATCTTCACTAACTGGAAAGCAGTTTCTTGGGTATCTGTCCATTCTCAGAGCATATATATCCTTGTGAGTAAGTTGTCTCAGTGGCTCACACATTTCTGACAAATGATTGCAGAATTTAGAAAGATAATTTACCATGCCAAGTAATCGTTGTACTCCAGTTATATCAGTAGAGTTGGGCATGTCTTGTATTCCTCTCATCTTTTCATTATCCACTTTCACATCATTTTAGGTTAGAAGATGTCCAATAGAAGAACCCTCTTATTTTCAGTTAGTATTTTTCCAAGTTTAGCTTTATACATTTCACTCAACATCTGTCCAAAAATTGTATCATGCCTCTGGTTATGGTCCTTTATTGCAGATTACAGATCTTTACCTTCCCCCACAACTAGTATATCGTCTGCAATTGTTTGTACTCCAAAAAAGTTCTTCCAGGACTTGCATCAATTTCTTCTAGAACACCTCTTGCGTAGGAGTTAATCCCATGGGCATTCTCAGACATTTTTTGTGTCCGAATGGAGAAGAAAATGCTGTCAATAAACTTGATTCTTCATCCAGTTCCCCATGCCATATCACATACAGAGAATATTGTCTTCTAATGTAGGCATTAGAAAATGATTTCTTTTCCGAGAATTGTTTAATGGCTTTGGGTCAATGCAGATTGTTTAGTTGTCTGATGTTTTCTATACTATAACCAAACTGCTTGTCACAAACCAGTGGGTGTGAACCCACTGTGCCACATGTCCTACCATCTCTAAGGGAGTTGTCTTAGTGAACCCCGGAATCTTCACAGTACCCCTGATGGTGGGGATAGACTTTCCCGAGGGGAACACCAGGTTGCTACCTCTTGAGGGGGATTGGCACACGAGGCAGCTGGTCCAGGCAAACCAGGAGGTACCTGAGCAAGGTACCAGAGGAATAGACAGTCGTTGTAAGCAGGCTGAGTCATAACTAGGAGCAACAGTACAGGACCGAAGGATGAGACAGAGGCGAAGTCAAAAAGGCAATAGGGGGCAGGCAGGCAGCACAAGTACAGGTACAAGTACAGGCAATCTGTATCAGCAACAGGAGAATCAATGCAAGCAGGCAGGGATCAAACAGGTAGCAGAGGTCACGCCAAAGTAGCCCGAGGCCCTATCACTCACCTACCTGTGCTGTTTGGGCAATACCAGGGGCCAGTGGGCGGATTACGGGATTACCGCAGAGTGCATCTGTCTTTGCTTTTGTTTAGTCCTTGATTGTTCTTCACATCCACATAATTGTTACCTTATGTAGGATGGTTATTGTAGTACTTGTAGTCCGTTGCTGGCATCTTCCATTGTATGCAATTTTTTGCTGTTGATTGCCATAAGTGACGGACTACAAGTGCAGGATATGCTCCCCTATATATATGCACAACTGCATGTGAGTTTGAGCATATCCTGCCTATTTAACACCATGTTTTCTAATGGTTTGTATAGTCTTATGTATGGAGGTGTATAAACTCCTATTTAAATGTGCCTGTTTTTCATCTACAGGCTACATTCAGGCGCACCTGTTCAAGCCCTGGGCCATATCAGCCAGTCTCGGGTGGGGCTCACAGGCACTTCCCACCTCCCATTGCAGGCATGGCTACATGCTGGAGGTTACTGGTAAGCTGTCTGTGAGTCAGGCCTTATGCTCCCATAATCCGCCCACTGGCCCCTGGTATTGCCCAAACGGCACAGGTAGGTGAGTGATAGGGCCTCGGGCTACTTTGAGAGACCTTGGCGTGGTGCCGAGCTTAAGACATGTCCTCCTAGTAGGATATGTCGAACTAACCTCTCAATTTTACATCAGTGTGAGAGTTTAGTATTACCGCAGAGTGCACCTGTCTTTGCTTTTGTTTAGTCATATAGGTGTTGGAAGCCCAGGGAGATGCACTGGCTTCTTGCCCTACCAGGAAGTTGTTTGTTCCTTCTAAATTATGTCACAAGGTGTTCAAGGAACATCACTGTATGGTTCTCACAGGACACCCTGGAAGCAGATCCACTGTCGATCTCATCTCTCGTAGATTCTGGTGGCTGGGGTTGCATAACTGTGTTGAGGACTATGTGTCAGCTTGTGGTATTTGTGCATGTGACACATACTCGGCCTTCTGAATCTTTACTTCCGTTGCCCATCCTGTCCCGACCTTGGACTCATTTATCCATGGATTTTAGCACAGATTTACCTAATTCTTCAGGAAAAACTGTGATTCTGGTGGTTGTTGATAGCTTTAGTAAAATGGCACACTTTATAGCATTGCCAGGTCTACCTAATGCTAAAACTCTTGCACACGTGTTTGTTGATAACATCGTGAAATGACATGCTATTCCTTCTGATGTGGTGTCTGATAAGGGGACTCAGTTTTTTTCACTTTTGCTTTCACTTGTTTCAGTGTTGTTGCTGGTTATGTCTCAGGTGTAGCTTTGTGGTCATTCCAACTCCTCTATTTAGTCTGGCTTCACCCATTATGCTATGCAGTTGATAGCTTCAGTTTGTATTGGAAGTGTGTGGTACTCTTCTGAGTTCCTGTTCATCCATTTACTTCAGTAGTTAAGTGTTGCTTCCATTTTATATTTTGTTGTTTCCCCTCTGTCTTTTGTTACTACACCTTAGGGAGATGCCGGTTCTTTCATATTGCAATCAACAGGTCGTCTTAAGCCCTGACACTATTCCAGGGCAATTCAGGATTACCAGGGTCTTAGGTTCCAGTGTATGACTATTCCTACCCTCAAGGTCCGTTCATACGGATAGGAGTCAGGGCTAGAATTAGGGTTTCTATAGGTGTTGTCCGTTTCCCATTCCCTAGCTTTGAGGCCTAGTTCATTTTCCCTTCCCTTCGGTTGTCAGTGTGGTGTTCTGTCCCATACCACTAATGTTACAGCAGAGTCCAGGATAACAAGTACAGGTCAGGAACACAAGCAGATATCAGGAATCTTAGCAGTACACAAATACCTTGACACTAAGGCATCTTTGAAGTGGGCTGAGGCACTTATAGATGTGCAGGAGGGCTAGGATTGGTCAGCAAGGTCACATGACCTAACCCACAAAGAACAGGAAGTGAAGCAAGCTGGCCCTTAACCACTTCAGCCCCCCTAGCTTAAACACCCTTAATGACCAGGCCACTTTTTACAAATCCGCACTACACTACTTTCACCGTTTATTGCTCCGTCATGCAACTTACCACCCAAATGAATTTTACCTCCTTTTCTTCTCACTAATAGAGCTTTCATTTGGTGGTATTTCATTGTTGCTGACATTTTTACTTTTTTTGCTATTAATAAAAATTTAACGACATTTTTGCAAAAAAATGACATTTTTCACTTTCTGTTGTAAAATTTTTCAAAAAAAAACTACATTTCTATATACATTTTTCTCTAAATTTATTGTTCTACATGTCTTTGATAAAAAAAAGTCCAATAAGTGTATATTTATTGGTTTGGGTAAAAGTTATAGCGTTTACAAACTATGGTGCAAAAAGTGAATTTCGGCATTTTGAAGCAGCTCTGACTTTCTGAGCACCTGTCATGTTTCTTCAGGTGCTAGAATGCCAGGATAGTATAAATAACCCCCAAATCACACCATTTTAGAAAGAAGACACCCCAAAGTATTCGCGGAGGGGCATGGTGAGTTCATGTATCATTTCATTTTTTTCACAAGTTAGCGGAAAATGACACTTTCTGAGGAAAAAAATAAAAATAATAAAGTTTCCATTTCTGCTAACTTCTGGCAAAAAAAAAAATCTCAGACGGACTCACTATGCCCCTCAGTGAATACCTTGGGGTGTCTACTATTCGAAATGGGGTCATTTGTGGCGTGTTTACTGTTCTGGCATTTTGGGCGGGGCTAAATTGTGAGCAGCCCTGTAAAACCTAAAGGTACTCGTTGGAATTTGGGCCCCTTTGCGCACCCAGGCTGCAAAAAGTGTCACTCATGTGGTATCGCCGTACTCAGAAGAAGTAGGGCAATGTGTTTTGGGGTGTATTTTTACATATACCCATGTTGAGTGAGAGAAATATCTCTGTAAACTGACAACTTTGTATAAATTTTTTTAAAAGTTGTCGTTTACAGCGATATTTCTCACACAAAGTATGGGTATATATAAAAATACACTCCAAAACACATTGCCCTACTTCTCCTGAGTACGGCGATACCACATGAGTGACACTTTTGCAGCCAAGATGCGCAAAGGGGCCCTAAAACCAATGAGTACCTTTAGGATTTCACAGGGCATTTTTACGCATTTGGATTCCAGACCTCTTCTCACGCTTTAGGGGCCCCTAAAATGCCAGGACAGTATAAATACCCCACATGTGACCCCATTTTAGAAAGAAGACACCCCAAGGTATTCTGTGAGGGGTATGGTGAGTTCATGTAAAATTTTATTTTTTGTCACAAGTTAGTGAAATAAGAGACTTTGTAAAAAAAAACAAAAAAAAAAATATATAAATTTCCGCTAACTTGTGCCCAAAAAATAAAAATTCTGTAAACTCGCCATGCCCCTCACGGAATACCTTGGGGTGTCTTATTTCCAAAATGGGGTCACTTGTGGGGTATTTATACTGACCTGGCATTTTAGGGGCCCTAAAGCGTGAGAATTCAAATGCGTAAAAATGCCCTGTGAAATCCTAAAGGTACTCATTGGTTTTAGGGCCCCTTTGCACCCAGGCTGCAAAAGTTGCACACATGTGGTATCGCCGTACTCAGGAGAAGTAGGGCAATGTGTTTTGGGGTATATTTTTACATATACCCATGCTGGGTGTGAGAAATATCGCTGTAAACGACAACTTTTTACATTTTTTATTCAAAGTTGTCAATTTACAGAGATATTTCTCTCACCCAGCATGGGTATATGTAAAAATACACCCTAAAACACATTGCCCTACTTCTTCAGAGTACGGCGATACCACATGTGTGCCACTTTTGCAGCCAAATGCGCAAAGGGGCCCTAAAACCAATGAGTACCTTTTAGGATGGCATTTTTACGCATTTTCTTCTCACGCTTTAGGGCTCCTAAAATGCCAGGGCAGTATAAATACCCCACATGTGACCCCATTTTGGAAAGAAGACACCCCAAGGTATTCCATGAGGGGCATGGCGAGTTCATAGAAGATTTTTTTTGGCACGAGTTAGCGGAAATTGATTTTTATAGTTTTTCTCATAAAGTCTCCCTTTCTGCTAACTTTTGACAAAAGTTAAATTTTTCACGGACTCACTATGCCCCTCAGTGAATACCTTGGGGTGTCTTCTTTCCAAAATGGGGTCACTTGTGGGGTGTTTGTACTGTTCTGGCATTTTGGGCGGGGCTAAACTGTGAGCAGTCATGTAAAAGCTAAAGGTACTCGTTGGAATTTGGGCCCTTTGCACTCAGGCTGCAAAAGTGTCACTCATGTGGTATCGCCGTACTCAGGAGAAGTAGGGCAATGTGTTTTAGGGTGTATTTTTACATATACCCATACTTTGTGTGAAAAATATCGCTGTAAATTGACAACCTTGTATAAAAAAAAATTAAAAAGTTGTCATTTACAGAGATATTTCTCTCACCCAGTATGGGTATATGTAAAAATACACCCCAAAACACATTGCCCTACTTCTCCTGAGTACGGCGATACCACATGAGTGACACTTTTTTCAGGCAAGATGCGCAAAGGGGCCCAAATTCCCATGTGTACCTTTAGGATTTCACAGGACATTTTTACGCATTTGGATTCTCACGCTTTAGGGGCCTCTAAAATGCCAGGGCAGTATAGATACCCACATGTGACCCCATTGTGGAAGAAGACACCTCAAGGTATTCTGTGAGGGGCATGGCGAGTTCACAGAAAAAATAAAAATTTGGCACAAGTTAGCGGAACTTGATTTTTTTTTTTTTTTACAAAGTCTCATATTCCACTAACTTGTGACAAAAAAATAAAATTTTGCATGAACTCACTATACCCCTCACAGAATACCTTGGGGTGTCTTCTTTCTAAAATGGGGTCACATGTGAGGTTTTTGTACTGCCCTGGCATTTGAGGGCTCTCCGCAATCATTACACGTATGGCCAGCATTAGGAGTTTCTGCGATTCTCCGTATATTGAGCATACGGGTAATGAGATTTTTTTCCGTTCAGCCTCTGCGCTGAAAAAAAAAAAATGAACTGCACAGATTTTTTCATTCGCATCAATCAATGTGGATGAAAAATCTCGGCCAAAATCAGTGACTGCGGTGGGCTGGGCGCTAGCTACCTAACAAGTAGCTAGCTAACTGGTGGTGATAAGGGATCCTTATGCTCCATTCACACGTCCGAAATTCTGTTTGCGGAACGGAATTGCGGACCCATTCATTTCTATGGGGACAGACTTTGTCCCGCTCGGATCCGAATTGCGAATCCGCACTTACGGGTCTGCACTTCCGTTCGCAAAAATATAGAACATGTCCTTTTCTTGTCCGCAATTGCGTACAAGAAAAAGCATTTTCTATATAGTTCTGGCAATGTGCGGATCTGCAAAATGCGTAAAGCACATTGCCGGTGTCCTTGTTTTGCGGATCCGCGTCGCGGATCCGCAAAACACATATGGACATGTGAATAGAGCCTTACAGGGGGTGATCAGTGACAGGGGGTGATCAGGAAGTCTATATGGGGTGATCAGGGGTTAACAAAGGGTTAATAGTAGTTATAAAGTGAGGGGGTGGGGGGGTTAGTGTAGTGTTTGGTGCAACTTTACATTGTTACCTGGTCCTCTGGTGGTCGATCCCAGTAAATGGGACCACCAGAGGACCAGGTATTAGATATATCAGACGCTGTTAGCAACACAGCGTCTGATATACCACTTTGATCTCATTTATTTTACATTTACAGCCTGCCAGCGATTGATCATTGCTGGCAGGCTGTAGTACAACTGCAGAGCCGCGCTCTGCTGTGAACGCGCGCGCGCGCGTGCGCGCGTTCACAGCAGATCTCGGCTCTCGCGAGATGACGCACGGATGCGTCCAGGAGGAATAAACCTGCCGCCGCCTGGACGCATCCGTGCGTTCGGCGGTCGGGAAGAAGTTAAGGAACAAGCAGCAAGCATGCTGTGGCCAGGGCTGAGAAAAAACTGTGGAGCGGATCCCAGAACAACAGTACCTACACAGATAGAGCCCAGGACTGCAGCGGTGACTGGGAAGCACTGGCTGCAGATCACTGCTGAACACAGCGCCCAGGACCGCTGAGGTAAGAAGGGAAACAGCAGAGCACAGCAGCTGCTGTTACAATGCTTATCAAGTCTGTGCTTTCATGCAGAGGTGCAATCATGCCTCTGCTATGCAAATCATGTAGTTTCTCTATAAGTGGTTGCATTAAAGCTACAGTTACTCTTCTTGAAAGCAACCTATTAGGCAGTACTGTGTGATCAATTTATAGTTCATATTTGCCTTCCAGGCACCTGCCGCCCTCAAATAAATCAGCATCAGCATATTTCTATAAATCCAGTTCTGCACTCTGCCTTTTCTTTGGAATTGTGTGTGCTCTGTGAATCTTAAAGAGCCATAATGTTATGAGACTGTACCTTTATTAAGTCCATATCCTAAACCTCTTTTACTCCAAGTAAAGGTATATGATCACCTTCCTGTAGTACAATAAATTCCACTCTGTTACTCTTCTTGTTGCATGGGTTCCGAAATGTAAGTTTTCAAATCCCCATAGGCTTCAGCACACTTTTGTTGTACATATATTTCAAGTATTTTGTCAATGGGCTTGATAGTGTCTTCTTTGGTAAGCAGAGTAACTGGAATAACATTGTTGCTTGCTCCACAATCTAGCTGAAATTTCGTGGGCTGCTCATCCAACAAAATGGCTGCTTTATATCATTAACTGCTGCCTGTTTGATTGTATTGCCATTATCTGTTACAGGATTCAACTGCAGCCATTGGATGCTCTCTGTACTGTCTGCATCATGTGTCACAGTGTGGACTTGTCTGTACTGTTTGTCTGGTTTCAGACTGGACAATTCCTATAGGTTTCCCCATATGCTGGACATTTCTCTTTGTTTTTCTCTCATTTCTTTTACCACAACATTTACGGTGCATGAGGCTTTACCTTGTGCAGATACTGCATTTACTGTGACATCACTGGTTCCCTCCATCATCCTTAGACTGTCTTTTGTCGGCTTAGGGGCCCTGCAGATTTGTATGTATTACTCTAACGTAGTGATGGTGAACCTTTTGGAGGCTGAGTTCCCAAAATGCAACCCAAAACCCACTTATTTATTGCAAAGTGCCAACATAGCAATTTAACCTGAATACTACAGTCCAATATAGTATATCTTGCATGTACTTTATAATTTAGCTATAATAGCCTGCCTGCATTTAATGCCATGTCTGTGCTGTTCATAGTACGCCCTGTGCTGATGAATGGCAGGAAATTGGAACACCATGGACTTTTTCCATGGTGTGGGTGCCCATAGAGAGGGCTCTGAGTGCTGCCTCTGGCACCCATGCCATAGGTTTACCACCACTGCTCTAGCACTAGCTCTTCCCCTCTCTGTCTTTGATGAGGGATTCTCTGATGGCCACAAATCCACAGGTTGTAGCTAGCCTCTTCAGTTTTGTCACATACAGTATCTGTCCATATTCTTTTCAATCCCCTGATCTTTGAGAAGAACTTACATCTCTCTACAGTCTCATTCTTTTTGGGTCACAATGTTTATCAATTGACTCTAATATGTCTGCCACACTGTCTATGCTGTCCAGGATTACGGTCTGGGCTATTTATCTGCCTTTTCCTCAATTAAGTAATAAAGCAGCTTTACTTTTCTCATCACTGGGAGCCACTATGAAATCCAAGTTAAACTGTTCCTTCTAGTGTCTCCAAGTCTGTGACAGATTGGAAGAGGTGACATCCAGCTGGTGAGGGGGTTGCAATGCACTCTCCATAGTGCAGTACTAACAGACACTCTGTATCTACAGTTGCCTTGAGTCTTTATATAGGATCAGACTCACACAATCTCTCAGTGCTTGCTGGTAGCAGACTTGTTATTCAGAGATACTGTACCCAGCTGCCACCATGTTCTGTTAGTTGGTTCTTCCACACTTAGTCTTTGGTACCAGACATACTAAATCCAGCTATATATATTTATATATTAAGGGCTTATCAATGAGTACAATATCCAGCAAACAAATGCCCCTATTAAAACTTAACCTTTACTTAGTCATATATAAAACCCCTATTTCCCCATTACACAAAAAATTAATAAAGTTGATGAATCTAGGAAAATATCCGAAGTCATACGATACAATTCATACTCCAAGTCTATTATTCAAAATAAATCATGGTCTATGTAAAGAAGACAAAAATGTCACTTTCTTAGTACATGAGGGACACGATGGACTTCCTTAACAAAATCGATGCCCTATGTATAGACTCGGACTGCTGGCTGGCGAGCGTGGACGTTGAGTCACTTTATAGCTCGATCCCTCATGGGGGAGGATTGGCTGCGGTAGAATACTTTTTAAGATCTAGGGGCACTCAATTTAAGGCACACAACAGCTTCATTTCTGAGCTTCTTCGATTCGTCTTGACTCATAATTATTTTTTATTCAATGGGCGTTTCTTCCACCAGCTCAGGGGGACAGCGATGGGGAGCCCCTGTGCTCCCACATACGCTAATCTCTTCCTGGGCTGGTGGGAGGACACCCATGTCTTTCCAGACCAGGAGATGTGGTGTTCCAGTAAGATTATTTTCTGGACCCGTTATATTGATGACATTTTCCTGGTCTGGAAGGGCGGAGCTGACGAATTTACTGGCTTCATTGATAACATTAATTGTAATGAGGTGGGCCTTCATTTACCTATGAAATTAATCACTCCATCATCACCTTTTTGGACGTATTGGTCACAAAGATAGATGATAGATTAACTACCAGTGTATTCAGAAAGTCGACCGCAACGAATGCTCTCCTTCATTGGGAGAGTCATCACCCGATCCCCCTGAAGCGGGGAATACCCAGGGGCCAGTATCTCCGAATTCGGAGGAATTGCTCCAACAAGGAGTCCTTCTACAAGGAGGCCCATAATTTACAAACCAGGTTCAAAGATAGGGGTTACCAACAAATGTGCCTGAAGAAGGCATTTGTGGATGCGGCAACTAGGGACAGAGCTCAATTACTTGTCCCTAAATCAAGGACGGACTCAGAATCAATCAAACGGATAATAGGGACCTTTGACTCCAGTAATGAACAAGTAAGGGCTATTTTGGATAGATACTGGCCTATACTAAAAATGGACACAGACCTAGTAGATGTCATTGGGGCACACCCGGGGATAACTTATAGACGAGGTCGTAGTCTCAAAGATCGTCTTGTCCATAGCCACTACACGCCACCAGATAGAGCTGGCACTTGGCTGGATCGTAAGCCACTTGGGGTATACAAATGTGGATCCTGTAAGGCATGTGACTTTGTCACCCCGACTAAGGTGGTTACTTGCTCCGTGACGAAACAACAATATAAAGTAAAGGACTTCTTTTTTTGTCGCAGTAAAGGGGTGATATATCTTTGTCAGTGCCCCTGTCCCCGTGACTATATTGGCAAAACAAAACGGGAAGTAAGAAGAAGAATCTTGGAACTCGTAAATGATGTGACCAATAAAAAACCACACCAGTGGCGACACATATAAATGAATTTCATGGGGGAAATCCACGTTTACTACAAATATTCTTGAAGGGGTCCCTATGTCGGCGAGAGGTGGTGACTGGGACCGTAAGATCTTGGAAAAAGAGTGTATGTGGATACACAGATTTAAGTCCCAGTCACCACTGGGACTAAACGAGAGATTAGAATTCTCGTGTTTTCTCTGAATTGTCCTATATGTTATTCCTTGTAATGCTTATTCCGGGATCTCTTGTATCTTTATGCTTGCCAGTCTGTATATTTTTCTGGGATTGTCCCTAATTGGCCAGAGGTGCATGAAGCACCCAAAGGGAGACTAATTTTTTTACAAGTGTATTTCTTGTTGTCTTATTTCATTTTTGTTCAACTCTTTGTTTATGTCAATATTAGTTCAGGGCCACTAATAATTATAAAGTTTAAATTTGGGTTGGTCCCCTCTGATTGCCATTATAGACAGATGTACTGAGTTCTTAATATCAATGCTGGTCTTATAACCTCTAATTTACTGTGAAATCATCAGTGAATACTGTGGATGTAAGCCCAGACGGAACTACCTGCTTAGTATTAGCAATAAAATATTTTGATTTCCCGATTGGAGCGCTTGATTGGAGCGCTTGATTACCTGATTGGAGCGCTTTGCATGTTGACAAGTAGTCGACAGCATCACGTGACCGTAATTTGCGTTCCATTCACAGGGAGCTTGCGATCCATTGACAGGAAGTCAATGTAATCACATGACTGAAACATGCGCTCCACCGGATGTAACTGCGTTACATTCACAGGAAATGAAACTGGCGTGCAGTGGCGCAGACGTGCGTTCCATCTACAGGAAGTGACGTTGGTGTGTATTCCACTTGCCGGATGTGAAGTGGAAATGATAGCGGCGTGCGTCTCATCCACAGGAAACATAATCAGCAGGATTGCTCCCTGGGTAAAATTACACTGTGACCACATGACATCTGTCATTGGGGGAAACTGATTGGATCCCTCCTAGTGTGGGCGTTACGAAATTGGCAATCAGGATAGGAGACCTTAAAAGGAGGGGCTGGACTAATTTGTTTTGTGCCAGAGGAGGGAACCTGAGCGGAAGGACTCATATGTGAGTAACTATACTACACGTGGAACTAGGCAATTGATTAAGGGATATATGGCCATGTAATCTTATGCGCTTTCTTAGGTTATCATTCCTGCCTGATTACTGCGGAGTTATAATGGGGATATCCATGTATGTTGCCTGATAGTCTGACCATAGTAAGTTGATACATCTCTGTTTCGGTATGTCATCACATATATAACATCAAAGTGGTTATTTGAATATAGGCTTGTGTTTTTCAGGCTATGATTGAGTAAATATGGAATGAAACCCTGTCTGAAACCCTGATCCTATCCACATCATTAGCGCTGATTTGCGTAATACCTCCTCTGGACACATCTGACATATCAGGTTTTATTTAAACCATCTATCATACTTACTAAGTATATCTAATGCCTCCTGATGAACCTCACTAACGTGGGGAGAAACGCGTTGAGGATTATGAGGATTGCAATGGATCTCTTAGTGTCAAAATTTATGTGAATAAACGCACCCTTAGTGTATACGCCTTAGCAGGTTGTTTCTATAAGCAACGACCACTGGATAATTGATATCACGCTATCTGGTCGTATGACTGATATACATGGTGGCCAGTAATTTATTGTGTGTTCGGTAGACTATTTCATTGAGCACTGAGTGTCTATTATATGTAACATTAATCAAAACCCCTGTTAGGGAGAGATATCAGGGGCAGTATACTCTAGGCACGAGGACAGAGAGTCCCCACCATTAGGGGCCGTCTCTGGGCATAGGTTTATAAAAGGGTTTGCGTTAGGGAAAGGATATCACATTTCTCTCTTCTTTTCCTTTTTTGTTTCAGTTATCATATAAATGTGACATATCATAGGCACTAAGAAAGTGACATTTTTGTCTACTTTACATAGACCATGATTTATTTTGAATAATAGACTTGGAGTATGAATTGTATCGTATGACTTCGGATATTTTCCTAGATTCATCAACTTCATAAATTTTTTGTGTAATGGGGAATAGGGGTTTTATATATGACTAAGTAAAGATTAAGTTTTAATAGGGGCATTTGTTTGCTGGATATTGTACCCTTTGGTACCAGACACCTTTATTTCAGGGAGATATCCACCACCATTATACATATCTGTATGATCAACCAACCAACAAGTCCTAGAACAACAGATACAAAGCACCTACAAGTAGCGAGACCCCTAGAGGCCATACATAGCATATAATATATTGCTACAAGCATGTACCACCTAAGTCTGCATCATGTGTCATGCAGCCTTCTAGTAATATGATGATTTAGCAGGTGTGACCACTTAGGCCAATGATTGGCCATAGTGATCACTGGACCAAATCAATTCCAGTCTCCTGGGGAATTAGTTGGGAATGGGGCAGTGTCATAGGAACAGCAGGTCTGGATTTTTTAATTAACTACAGGTTAAGACCATTATAATTCTCAACTCTTAGGCTGGACAACCTCTTTAAATATGGGAATATTATGGAGATAATGGATATATTCGATAGACCACTTCATGCATTACATGAATAGCTTTAAAGGATGACTGTCACATTTAGATTTCAGTTTTCCCTAATTTCAGTTTTCATATATGTAGTTACTAATATGATAATATTCCTGAATCAATAACTATTAAACTTACTTACCCCTTATTTAATAAGATTCAGCCCTTAGCAACCAGTCTGCATAAAACTACAACTTCACTATTCTGTTAAAATGGCCGCCCTCAGCCCTGAGGCTAATCCATAGGACGCCTGCAGTGAAGTTAGTGAAGACCAGCTCTGTATAGGGGGGTCTTGCAGTTAAATTTCCAGGTCTGGCTGAAGCCTATAGTCCTCCTAAAAGCTCTCCTCTTATCAGATAAGTCTTTCATTTATACCCTGAGCAGAAGGCAGATCTCCCTGAGCTCTACATTCTCCAGCACTGCTAAGGAAGATTCTGCCAAGCACAGGCATGTGGAGAAGTTCACACACACAGCCCAGCACTGTTATCTCCTGTCAGGAAGAATCTGGCTTTTTATTCATTTCCTTACAATGTTGACTCACTATCAGTTCCCAGTGCATGCAGCCAGCGTGCTCAGTCCTCATCTGGTAGACGGAAGGAGCATAGCAACCTGATTTTAATCTCAGGTAAAAATAGCCAATGCTGGGGACTTTTAGGTGGCTTTTAGAGGTTATTTATTAAACAATCAGAAATTTAAACAGGGCCATCAAGGTGATATTAATCAATTGTAAAAAACCAAAATCCAATAGTAAAAAAAAAAAAAAAATTGACAGTTATACTTTAATATTTCATATTATTTCTCATTTTAAAATGTACATATATATAGCCAATATATTTTGTTGCATTTTCTATTATTATTTGATTCTTTCGTAAATGTAATTTAATCAAAGCTTAAATTACTTTAATTGCCAGTGGCAGAACTTCAATGCCACTTAAACACAAAGATTACAAATTCTCAAAAGCAAATTTTCACAACAGGTCTAGTATGGTTCATCTTGGTATCTGGCAGC
The DNA here is from genome assembly GCA_033119425.1 of Bufotes viridis. NCBI lineage: Eukaryota > Metazoa > Chordata > Amphibia > Anura > Bufonidae > Bufotes > Bufotes viridis. The sequence goes on along the minus strand of CM065592.1, from coordinate 218,558,746 downwards.
ACAATGGACAATGAGTATATGTTAGTAAATAAATCATTCCACACAACAACTACTTGCTATGTAAGTTATAGACCAGGCATCCTCAAACTGCGGCCCTCCAGCTGTTGCAAAACTACAACTCCCAGCATGCCCAAACAGCTTAAAGGTATCAGCCTACAGCAGAGCATTGTGGGAGTTGTCGTTTTGCAACAGCTGGAGGGCCGCAGTTTGAGGATGCCTGTTATAGACAATGCATATTATAGTATATGCATTGCATACAGTCTATGTCACAAGTTAAGAATATTGGGGTTTTCAACTCCTAGGCTGGACAACCCCTTTTAATATGGTTATCATCATGCAGAAAATGGATATATTTTGTAGACATATATTATATAATCAGTGTTTTGTTTGCTTATTTTAAATCTTATTTTTAATAAAATATATAGAGAGATTCTATCTATCTATTATCTATCTATCTATCTATCTATCTATCTATCTATCTATCTATCACCAATATATTTTGTAGCATTTTCTATTTTATAGTTGTGTCTTAAATCCAATTTAATCAAATCTTAAATGACTTGAATTGTCAGTGGCAGAACTTCAATGTCACTTAAATACAGAGATTAAAAATTCTCAAAAGCAAATTTGCACACTAGGTCAAATATGGTTCATTTTGGTATCTGACAGTACAATGGGCAATGAGTATTTGTCAGTGAATAAATAATTCATTACACACAACTACTTGCTATGTAAATTATAGTCTATGCATATTAAATCATTTAGCACCAAAATGGACAGCTGGGACCTCAGGAATATCTCAACGGACAAGTTAGATTTTCAATGAGTTTACTTTGGTGATACTTTAACCCTGTAAATTGGTTCAATCAAAAAGGACAACATGTTTTTGTATGGCCATCCAACTATTAGTTATAAATAATAATTTTGTCCTGTAGAATCTGCATTGGTGATTATTTAATACAAGCAGTGTAATAGCTTATACAATATTATCATAATTTGTAAGTTCACAATTAGCAATGAGAAATTAAAATAAATCAATGGATACTTATCTGAAAAAGAAATAAAAGAGAACGGCTTTAAACACATTTTTTTCGAGTATGTTTAAAAGTTATCACAAAAAGACAACAAATCAAATGACTTCAAAACTGAAACTCATGTCATACAAACAGTTACAAGTTATTTTTTTTCTGTTGAAATTGAGGTCTTTGGAAGTAAATACTAGAATGAGTGAATCAAAGTATCCGAAGTGGACGTCAATCCGAAATTCAGGGAAAATTTGATTTTCAGGGAAAAAGGCCACTGGGACCAAAAATGTGCAAAAAAATCACAAGTAACCTCTTAGTGACCAATGAATACATATATATGTCATTTGTTGGTAAGTAATGTATGGAATAGGCTTAAGAGATAAGTCTGTCCCACACATGGTGGGTGCTAGCTATATTGCAGAGGTCATACACAATACAGTGGCTGGGCTTGGAACTATCTCCTATCCTGACAGTTTACCAACTTAGGTGTACCCCCTCTTTTCTCCGATTATCAGTGATATAATCCCTTTGCAATGATGACAAGTAGAGATGAGCGAACACCTGGAAATTCAGGTCCGGAAAATCGGCCGAACTTCCCGAAAATGTTCGGGTTCGGGATCCGAACTCGACCCGAACTTTATCCCGAACCCCATTGAAGTCAATGGGGAACCGAACTTTTAGGCACTAAAAAGGCTGTAAAATAGTCCAGGAACGGGCTAGAGGGCTGCCAAAGGCAGCAAAATGTAGGTAAATTCCCTGCAAACAAATGTGGATAGGGAAATGAATTAAAATAAAATAAATACAATTTAACCAATATCAATTGGAGAGAGGTCCCACTGCAAGGAATCATGCGTCATATCACCCAACACTGGAGAAGGCCACTTTCAGTTATTTTGGCCCCAGCACCCAGACAGAGGAGAGAGGTCCCACAGCAAGGAATCATGCGTCATATCACCCACCACTGGAGAAGGCCACTCAGTTATTTCGGCCCCAGCACCCAGACAGAGGAGAGCGGTCCCACAGCAAGGAATCATGCGTCATATCACCCACCACTGGAGAATGCCACTTTCAGTTAATTCAGCCCAGCACACAGACCGAGGATACATGTCCCACATCAAGGAATCACGTGTCATATCACCCACGACTGGAGAAGGCCACTCAGTTATTTTGGCTCCAGCACACAGACAGAGGAGAGATGTCCCACAGGAAGGAATCATGCGTCATATCACCCACCACTGGAGAAGGCCACTCAGTTATTTCGGCCCCAGCACCCAGACCGAGGATACAGGTCCCACATCAAGGAATCATGCGTCATATCACCCACCACTGGAGAAGGCCACTTTCAGTTATTTCAGCCCAGCACCCAGACCGAGGATACAGGTCCCATATCAAGGAATCATGCGTCATATCACCCACCACTGGAGAAGGCCACTCAGTTATTTCGGCCCCAGCACCCAGACAGAGGAGAGAGGTCCCACAGCAAGGAATCATGCGTCATATCAACCACCACCGGAGAAGGCCACTCTCAGTTATTTCGTCCCAGCACCCAGACAGAGGATAGAGGTCCCACAGCAGGGAATCATGCGTCATATCACCCACCACTGGAGAAGGCCACTTTCAGTTATTTCAGCCCAGCACCCAGACCGAGGATACAGGTCCCACATCAAGGAATCATGTGTCATATCACCCACCACTGGAGAAGGCCACTTAGTTATTTCAGCCCAGCACCCAGACCGAGGATACAGGTCCCACATCAAAGAATCATGCATCATATCACCCACCACTGGAGAAGGCCACTCAGTTATTTCGGCCCCAGCACTCAGACAGAGGAGAGAAGTCCCACAGCAAAGAATCATGCATCATATCAACCACCACCGGAGAAGGCCACTCTCAGTTATTTCGGCCCAGCACCCAGACAGAGGAGAGAGGTCCCACAGCAAGGAATCATGCGTCATATCAACCACCACCGGAGAAGGCCACTCTCAGTTATTTCAGCCAAGCACCCAGATAGAGGAGAGAGGTCCCACAGCAAGGAATCATGCGTCATATCAACCACCACCGGAGAAGGCCACTCTCAGTTATTTCGGCCCCACCACTCAGACAGAGGAGAGGTTCATTCAACTTTGGGTTGCACCGCAAGATCATGGTAAAGTTAAAAAAATGAGGATTCAATAAAGAAGTGCCCCGGAGTACAAGAATACATGGTTGAGGGGGAGGCAGTTATAAATGTCTATTCTGCACAAGGGAGGCACAGGTCCTGTGGGATCCATGCCTGGTTCATTTTTATGAACGTCAGCTTGTCCACGTTGGCTGTGGAAAGGCGGCTGCGTTTGTCAGTAATGACGCCCCCTGCCGTGCTGAATACACGTTCAGACAAAACGCTGGCCGCCGGGCAGGCCAGCACCTCCATGGCATAAAATGCTAACTCTGGCCACGTGGACAATTTGGAGACCCAGAAGTTGAATGGGGCCGAACCATCAGTCAGTACGTGGAGGGGTGTGCAGACGTACTGTTCAACCATGTTAGTGAAATGCTGCCTCCTGCTAACACGTTCCGTATCAGGTGGTGGTGCAGTTAGCTGTGGCGTGGAGACAAAACTTTTCCACATTTCTGCCATGCTAACCCTGCCCTCAGAGGAGCTGACCTTGACACATCTGCGTTGGCGACCTCTTGCTCCTCCTCTGCCTTTGCCTTGGGCTTCCACCTGTTCCCCTGTGACATTTGGGAATGCTCTTAGGAGCGCCTCTACCAGTGTGCGCTTGTACTCGCGCATCTTCCTATAACGCTCCAGTGCAGGAAGTAAGGTGGGCACATTGTCTTTGTACCGGGGATCCGGCAACCCAGTAGTCCGCACACGTTAAACTGTGGGCAACTCTGCTGTCGTTGCGCAGGCACTGCAGCATGTAGTCGCTCATGTGTGCCAGGCTCCCCAGAGGTAAGGACAAGCTGTCCTCTGTGGAAAGCGTATCGTCATCATCCTCCGTATCCCCCCAGCCACGCACCAGTGATGGGCCTGAGCTGTGTCGGGTGCCACCCCGCTGTGAACCTGCTTCATCCTCATCCTCCTCCACCTCCTCCTCATCCTCCTCGTCCTCCAGTAGTGGGCCCTGACTGGCCACATTTGTACCTCCCTCTGAGCCACTTCTAACAGACTGGCCTGAAATTGCTAAAAATGACCCCTCATCCTCCTCCTCCTCCTTCTCCTGGGCCACCTCCTCTTCCATCATCGCCCTAAGCGTTTTCTCAAGGAGACATAGAAGTGGTATTGTATCGCTGATAACGGTGTCATTGCCACTGGCCATGTTGGTGGAGTACTCGAAACAGCGCAACAGGGCACACAGGTCTCGCATGGAGGCCCAATCATTGGTGGTGAAGTGGTGCTGTTCGCAGTGTGACTGACGCGTGCGTGCTGCAGCTGAAACTCCACTATGGCCTTCTGCTGCTCGCACAGTCTCTCCAGCATGTGCAAGGTGGAGTTCCACCTGGTGGGCACGTCGCATATGAGGCGGTGAGTGGGAAGGCCGAAGTTCCGCTGTAGCGCAGACAGGCGAGCAGCGGCAGGATGTGAACGCCGGAAGCACGCACAGACAGCTCGCACTTTATGAAGCAGCTCTGACATGTTGGGGTAGTTGTGAATGAACTTCTGCACCACCAAATTCAGCACATGCACCAGGCAAGGGATGTGCGTCAAACCGGCTAGTCCCAGAGCTGCCACGAGATTTCGCCCATTATCGCACACCACCAGGCCGGGCTTGAGGCCCACCGGCAGAAACCACTGGTCGGTCTGTTGTTCAATACCCCGCCACAACTTCTGCGCGGTGTAGGGCCTATCCCCCAAACATATGAGTTTCAGAATGGCCTGCTGAGGTTTACCCCGGGCTGTGCTGAAGTTGGTGGTGAAGGTGTGTGGCTGACTGGATGAGCTGGTGGAAGCAGAGGAGGAGGAAGGCGAGTAGGAGGCTACAGGAGGCAAAGAATGATGCCTTGCGATCCTTGGCGGCGGAAGGACGTGCGCCAAGGAACTCTCCGCCTGCAGCCCAGCCGCCACTACATTTACCCAGTGTGCAGTTAGGTAAATATAGCGTCCCTGGCCGTGCTTGTTGGTCCACGTATCTGTGGTTAGGTGGACCTTGCCACAGATGGCGTTGTGCAGTGCACACTTGATTTTATCGGATACTTGGTTGTGCAGGGAAGGAACGGCTGTCTTGGAGAAGTAGTGGCGGCTGGGAACAACATACTGTGGGACAGCCATGGACATCAGCTGTTTGAAGCTGTCTGTGTCCACCAGCCTGAATGACACCATTTTAAAGGCCAGTAGTTTAGAAATGCTGGCATTCAGGCCCAGGGCTCGAGGGTGGCTAGGTGGGAATTTACGCTTTCTCTCCAAGGTTTGTGAGATGGAGAGCTGAACGCTGCCGTGTGACATGGTGGAGATGCTTGGTGACGCAGGTGGTGTTGTCGGTGGCACATCCTCTGTTTGGTGGGCGGCAGGTGCCAACATTCCTCCCGAGGCGGAGGAAGAGGCCGAGGCAGCAACAGAAGAGGGAGCAGGGGGAGCCAGAGTGAGTTCCTTGCTTTTAAGGTGTTTACTCCACTGCAGTTCATGCTTTGCATGTAGATGCCTGGTCATGCAGGTTGTGCTAAGGTTCAGAACGTTAATGCCTCTCTTCAGGATCTGATGGCACAGCGTGCAAACCACTCGGGTCTTGTCGTCAGCACATTGTTTAAAGAAGTGCCATGCCAGGGAACTACTTGAAGCTGCCTTTGGGGTGCTCGGTCCCTGGTGGCGGTGGCCAGTAGCAGGCGAACTCTCTTGGCGGCTGGTCTGCTTTTGCCCCATGCTCCCTCTTTTGCTACGCTGTTGGCTCGGTCTCACCACTGCCTCTTCCTCTGAACTATGAAAGTCAGTGGCACGACCTTCATTCCATGTGGGGTCTAGGACCTCATCGTCCCCTGCATCGTCTTCCACACAGTCTCCCTCCCTGACCTCCTGTTCGGTCTGCACACTGCAGAAAGACTCAGCAGTTGGCACCTGTGTTTCGTCATCATCAGAGACGTGCGGACTCCGATGAGGTGGTATTCCCATGTCCTCATCATCAGGAAACATCAGTGGTTGTGCATCAGTGCATTCTATGTCTTCCACCACTGGGGAAGGGCTAGGTGGATTCCCTTGGGAAACCCTGCCAGCAGAGTCTTCAAACAGCATAAGAGTCTGCTGCATAACTTGAGGCTCAGACAATAGTTTCCCTTATATGCATGGGGGTGATGTGACAGACTGCTGGGCTTGGTTTTCAGGTGCCACCTGTGCGCTTTCTGCAGAAGAGGGTGGGAGGTAATGTTGTGAACATGCTGGATCCACTGTGGGCCTCCCAATTGACTAGCGCCTGTACCTGCTCAGGCCTTACCATCCTTAGAACGGCATTGGGCCCCACCAAATATCGCTGTAAATTCTGGCGGGTACTGGAACCTGAGGTAATTGGTTCACTAGGACGTGTGGCTGTGGCAGAATGGCCACGTCCTCTCCTAGCACAAGAGGGTACACTAACACCAACACGACCGCGTCCGCGTCCCTTACTAGATGTTTTCCTCATTGTTACCGTTCACCAAGCACCACAATAAGAAAAAAAATATTTGGCCCAATGTATTGATTTCAAATTCAGGCCTTTTTTTACAGGCACCTAACACTATCTGCCTATTTATTTATGTAGCGTATTACACTAATCCAGGCACAGCAGTAACCACTGATTTAGGGGAATATCTCTTTTAGGGCTAGTATTTAGGCCCTGGATGAAAGGTATCCTTTTATGGACAGATTTACAATTGGCCTGCAACAGCTGGGACACCAGATATAGGGTATTGCTATTTTGGCAATTGAATTTCACCCCAAACCAAAATATATGTTTTGGCGGACACTATGAATCTTGGCCTGAAACAGCTGGGACACCAGATATAGGGTATTGCTATTTTGGCAATTGAATTTCACCCCAGAACAAAATATATGTTTTGGCGGACACTATTATATTTTGCCAGCCACAGCTGAAATTACTGATTTATGGTATTGCTATTTTGGCAATTGAATTTCACCCCAGAACAAAATATATGTTTTGGCGGACACTATTATATTTTGCCAGCCACAGCTAAAACCACTGATTTATGGTATTGCTATTTTGGCAATTGAATTTCACCCCAGAACAAAATATATGTTTTGGCGGACACTATTATATTTTGCCAGCCACAGCTGAAACCACTGATTTATGGTATTGCTATTTTGGCAATTGAATTTCACCCCAGAACAAAATATATGTTTTGGCGGACACTATTATATTTTGCCAGCCACAGCTGAAACCACTGATTTATGGTATTGCTGTTTTGGCAATTGAATTTCACCCCAGAACAAAATATATGTTTTGGCGGACAATATGAATCTTGGCCTCTAACAGCTGGGACACCAGATTCAGGGTATTGCTATTTTGGCAATTGAATTTCACCTCAGAAAAAATATATGTTTTTGCGGACACTATGAATCTTGGCCTGCAACAGCTGGGACACCAGATTCAGGGTATTGCTATTTTGGCAATTGAATTTCACCCCAGAACAAAATATATGTTTTTGCGGACACTATGAATCTTGGCCTGCAACAGCTGGGACACCAGATTCAGGGTATTGCTATTTTGGCAATTGAATTTCAACCCAGAACAAAATATATGTTTTGGCGGACACTATTATACTTTGCCAGCCACAGCTGAAACCACTGATTTATGGTATTGCTATTTTGGCAATTGAATTTCACCCCAGGACAAAATATATATTTTGGCGGACACTATGAATCTTGGCCTGCAACAGCTGGGACACCAGATTCAGGGTATTGCTATTTTGGCAATTGAATTTCACCCCAGAACAAAATATATGTTTTGGCGGACACTATTCTATTTTGCCAGCCACAGCTGAAACCACTGATTTATGGTATTGCTATTTTGGCAATTGAATTTCACCCCAGAACAAAATATATGTTTTTGCGGACACTATGAATCTTGGCCTGCAACAGCTGGGACACCAGATTCAGGGTATTGCTATTTTGGCAATTGAATTTTACCCCAGAACAAAATATATGTTTTGGCGGACACTATTATACTTTGCCAGCCACAGCTGAAACCACTGATTTATGGTATTGCTATTTTGGCAATTGAATTTCACCCCAGAACAAAATATATGTTTTGGCGGACACTATGAATCTTGGCCTGCAACAGCTGGGACACCAGATTCAGGGTATTGCTATTTTGGCAATTGAATTTTACCAGAGAACAAAATATATGTTTTGGCGGACACTATTTTACTTTGCCAGCCACAGCTGAAACCACTGATTTATGGTATTGCTATTTTGGCAATTGAATTTCACCCCAGAACAAAATATATGTTTTGGCGGACACTATTATATTTTGCCAGCCACAGCTGAAACCACTGATTTATGGTATTGCTATTTTGGCAATTGAATTTCACCACATAAAATAATCTATCCTTTGCCAGACAGCAGACAGTATTATACTTGGCTAGCCAAAGCTGGAGCACCAGATTTAGGGGATTGGTATTTGGGCAATTGTATTTAACCCCTTAATAAAATATAGAAATTGCTATCCTGAGTTTCTAGGGGTGACAATTAGCACAGCCATGCCCCTGATGTAGGATATAGCAAAAAAAAAAAAGTATTGATGGATTGATGGACTTGGTGGCAGCTTGTTCTGGTACACCACAAGTCACAAAATTGCCGCCGATCACCCCAGAAAATAAGTGACAGAAAAACGCTCTGTGCAGCCTAAAAACCAGTGAGCAAGTAACTAGCAGAAGTTCAATCATTCACAGCTGTAGATCGATCCTTTCATTAGGTGCTGTTGCTGACCTTTCCCTGCCTAATCTCGCCCTCACAGAAGCTGCGTCCTCTCCCTACACTAATCAGAGCAGTGTGACGAGCGGCGCTACGTGACTCCAGCTTAAATAGAGGCTGGGTCACATGCTGCACTTGGCCAATCACAGCAATGCCATTAGTGAGCATGGCTGTGATGGGCTCTTAGGGCAAGAAGTAAAACGCTAGCTGTTTGGCTGCTGTGCAGCCCTTCAGAAAGTGGGAAGTAATCGCCGAACAACGAACCCAAACTTTTTTGAAAATGTCCGGGTTCGGGTCCGTGTCCCGGACACCCCAAAATTCGGTACGAACCCGAACTATGCTCGAACTGTTCACTCAACACTAATGACAAGCTGTCTTCTGAAGGCTCCTAAGCCAGCAACAATACACAACCCATTATACTCTAGTAACGGTGTAATAGCAGGTCGATAAACTTGCTATTCACAGCAATATAAAAGCATTGCTATAATCAAATGATTGCAGGTTCAAGTCCCCTCAGTGGACTAATAAAAAAAGGTAAAAATCAGCCAAATAAAATTAATAAAACATTTAAAAAAAAGTTTTCCTTTTTCTCATAACAAAATAATATGCCCCCCAAAAAAACTAACAAAAAACACAGAATACAGAATGACATCTAAATGCAAATACATCTTTATTAATTAATCATTTCCATGATCAAAAAAATATCTAAAAACTTTCCCTCACCATGGGACGGATATAAATACAAAATAGTGTCACCATCTACATACAGTCTGATCAATTAATTATAGAAATATATATTAATAACAGAAAGCTACATAGCAAGAGTTCTTTCCTCTCGGTTGGAAAATTATATACTGTTCTTCCTAAAATTAGCCCACCATATAGTTCAAAATAGCCAAATAATGAACAGTCATATAAATGCTATCAGCCAACTGTATGGGATAAAGTGTCTTAAGTGCTTGAAAATAAATACAATAATATGCTTCTTCACAGGGGAGTCACACACACACTCCTGTGAAGAAGCTTGGGAAAACATACACATCGGGGTACCTTTGCTCCAATGCTGTGGTCTATACTATTGTAAGCCTAAAAATATTTCACTATCAAAAATGTTATCAACATTTATACCCACATTATACAAATTAAGATGATGATAACAAACAATTCTCAAAAGAGAATGTATAATGGATAGTATGTGTGAACCCAACCAATCAGCTTGAATTTGGGCTAGTCCTGAGGGCATTATCCTGGAGGTCTCCTGGTTCCCCCTTTAACACCTATACAGGGATCTGTCCTTCATTGCAGGGTAGTCATCAGGCTGGTACCCCTTGAAATAGTCGTGGTGAGATTGGCTACTGACCCACAGGAGCTAGAGAGACCAGTGCAATACACGTAGTCTGGAAACAGGCAGAGGTCAGGGCAGGCAGTATGTGTGTGAATTTGTGAAAAAGTCCAGAGGTCAGGGCAGGCGGCTCATGGTCAGTACAGTGAATAAACATATATCAAGTCTGGTAGCAAAGAGTCAGGATCCAGGAAATAGGCAGAAGTCAGTATAGATCTTTTGCAGGGTCTAGCAAGCAAGTGAAACTAAAAAAAGAATCTAAAATATTTCTCAGGCAAGGCATAGAACCAACAGCCCAGCATATATAAGAGGGCCTAGGCACTCATTAGTCCAACAGCTGAACAAATAGCAAAAAGGACAATTAATCCTTGCTGTGCTGCAAAAAGACGTTCAATGAGTCAACACTAATACACTCACAGAAAGAGAGCTAGCAGCATGGGGCACATGATTCTGTTGGCCAGTCCCAGGCAGAAGCCAGTTGAGTGATGTGGTACCCATGTGCTCCCTGCATATCGCAATGGCAGCAGGAATGTCTCAACTATTTAATTTTACCTCTTATAATTAGAATATTAGATCTAAATTTTCAGAAATGAAATTATGTTTTTGCTATATGTTTTAAAAAATAGAAGAGTTAACAGTTTAAATTTAAATTTATTCTGAAGTGATGATATTGCCCCCACAAAGCCCTGATCGTCAACTTTGTCTTGGTTTACATGAAGAGACAGAAGAATCTGGGGTTGGTTCTCCAAGATGTTTGGAACAACCTCCCTGCAAAGTTCCTTCTAAAACTGGGTGCAAGTGTGTCTAGATGAATTGATGCTGTTTTCAAGGTAAACAGTAGTCACACTAAATATTAATTCGATTTAGAGTTATCTTTTGTTTATTCACCTTGAATTTGTTAATTGATAGAAATAAAAAATAAACTATTAACACCTCTTTTTTTTAAAAAAAAAGCATTCTTACTTGCAGCGTTTTCCCCACACCTTCCCAAAATGGCTGCAAAGTACTGTTTATTCTCCAGGTAGGAAACAATGAGCCCTGAAATCCTGCCCAGCACTGTACCTACCTATTTGCACAATCTACCCTAACGGCAGCCCACAACTGGATGTCAGTCCTTTCCTAAATAAGAGCAGAGTCTAAATCAGGAACGAAAAACCAGTAAGACAAATAACAAAAAACTGGTGACAGAATAGCATAGAAATCTGAAGACAAAACACCCGAAATGTACCAAGCCGAGGTCAAACCAGGAGAGGCAAAACCCAATGTAAACAGAACCAAAGAGTCGAAATCAGGGACAACCAGGGGTCAAAACCAGGAAATATCATCAAGGTCAGTCAGAGTCAGGGCACAATCCAAGGCCAGAAATCCAGGAATCTATCAGGCAATATAGAGCTAGTGAGTAGTGTTTAGCGAGCATGCTCGGCTGAACACTAGTTTGGCTTAAGCATCGCTATGCTCTGCACATGGCGGTTTTCGATTCTCCTCCCCGCACATTTCTTGCCTGCTACGCAGCCAATAAATGTGCAGATAAGTACTGCCCTCACTGTAATGCCGTAGCCATGTTTGTTACTGGCATTACAGTGATTGGCTGGCCGGAACAAGTCATAGGGTGCTATGTTCGACTCAGTCATAGTCAGGGAAGGGCTGTACATAGGAGGGGACAGACCGTGTAGGGAGTGATATTGGACTATTTTGATTAGAAAAACTTTTCAGAGACCCAAAAGTCCTTTTAAGGACTATTGTGTGTGGCAGCAGTAATATATATTTTTTTGCGCATCCTGCTAAATAGCGTCTAATAGGCTGCTGCGGACAGTTAAATTATCTGCGCCACATCTCCTGTGTAAAATGTGCGCATCCCAAAAAATATCAGTAAAATCCAGTGTACTTTTTGCATAGACGGTGTCCGCTGCGGACAGTTAAATTATCTGCACCTCTCCTTTGTAAAGTGTGCACATCCTAAAAATATCTGTGACATCCAGTGTACTTTTTCCATAGATGGTGTCTGCTGCGGACAGTTAAATTATCTACGCCACATCTCCAGAGTAAACTGTGCACATCCTAAAAATATCTGTGACATCCAGTGTACTTTTCCCGTAGACGGTGTCAGCTGTGGACAGTAACATTAGTTGCGCCACATCTCCAGTGTAAAGTGTGCGCATCACAAAAAATATCTGTGACATCCAGTGTACTTTTTCCGTAGACTGTGTCCGCTGCGGACAGTTAAATTATCTACGCCACATCTCTTGTGCAAAGTGTGCGCATACTAAAAATCTGTGACATCCAGTGTACTTTTTCCGTAGACAGTGTCTACTGCGGACAGTAACATTAGGAGCGCAACATCTCGAGTGTAAAGTGTGTGCATCCCAAAAATATCTGTGACATCCAGTGTACTTTATCTGTAGACGGTGTCCACTGCGGATGGTGACATCAGCTGCGCAAAATCTGCAGTGTAACGTGTGCGCTGAACAAAATTTATCTGTGACATACAGTGTACTTTTTCAATGGATGGTGTCCGCTTCTGACAGTGACATTACCAGTGCAACATCTCCAGTGTACAGTGTGCACTGAATTTTTTTTATTGTGACATACAGTGTACTTTTTCAATAGATGGTGTCCGCTTCTGACAGTGACATTATCAGTGCCACATCTAAAGTGTAACGTGTGCGCTTAAACAATTTATCTGTGACATACAGTGTACTTTTTCAATAGACACATACACTTCCAAATCCTATGCTACTGTACACTACTGTACATACTTTCGAGCATATATAACATTTAATATGAAGAAGGCGAGCAGTAAGGGACGGGGAAGTGGCTGTGATGTTGATGGCGCACGCAGAGGCCGTGGCCCGGGGCACATTGAAACTGTGCCTGCTGCCAGAACACAAGAAAAACAATCATCCACAATACCTAGCTTCATGTCCCAGTTTGCAGGGCTGCGCAGGACACCACTCTTGAAGTCAGACCAGTGCGACCAGGTGGTCGGTTGGATTGCAGCAGATAATGCTTCCAGTCAGTGAAGCACCACCCTGTCTTCCACCAAGTCCAGTCTCAGTAGCCAAGGCCCTTGCATATAATGTTTTACAGGGTCAGCTCACCTGCAGGCCCCCACAGGTAATTTTTTAGAGGGTCAGCTCACCAGCAGGCCCTCACCTACAATCTTTTACTGGGTCAGCTCACCTGCAGGTCCTCACATGTAATGTTTTAAAGGGTCAGATCACCTGCAGGCCCTCCCATATAATGTTTTAGAGGGTCAGCTCACTTGTAGACCCTCACCTACAACCTTTTAGACGGTCAGCTCACCATCTGGCCCTTACCTACAATCTTTTACAGGGTCAGCTCACCTGCAGTTCCTCGCATATAATGTTTTACAGGGTCAGCTCACCTGCAGGCCCTCGCATATATTGTTTTACAGGGTCAGCTCACCTACAGGCCCTCACCTACAACTTTTTAGAGGGTCAACTCACCAGCAGGCATTCACCCCTTCAGCAGACCCTCACCCCTAATGTTTCAGAGGGTCAGCTCAGCAGCAAGCCCTCGCCCCTAATGTTTTAGATGATCAGATCAGCAGGCCCTTGCTCCAAATATTTTTGAGGGTCACCAGCAGGCCCTTGTTCCAAATGTTTTGAGTATACGGAGTGATATTGGACTATTTTGATTAGGCAACCAGCAGGCCATCAATCATAATTTTTCAAGGGTGTGTATGATGCCCTCCTTTATGTGTAACAAAGTTGTATTGGAGTGCCGGATCCTTGAAATTTTTGGCAGCCCTTTCACTTAGCATAGGCTTTTTGAGTGTAGGAGTCCCACTACATGAACAATTTTACCATAATGTGAATGAGGCCCTCCTTTATGTGATATTGTATTGTATGTGATGTTGTATTGGAGTTCCTCTTGCTTGTAATTTTTTGCAGCACTTGCACTTTATATACAAGTAAATATACAGGAAAGGATGTTTTCTAACAATTTTGTCCTCTAAAATCGATTTTATCTTTGGTTTTGTGTGTATTATTATTAGAGATGAGCGAACATTTAAAAAAAGTCCGTTGTTCGGGGTTCGGGTGGTGGTTAATTGCGCATCCTGTTATGGATTCCACAATAGCGCATATGGAATCCATAGGGGGCGGCTGCCACCAACCCGAACTGTAGAACAGCTGAAGGACCTGGTGTGACGTCACTGTCATGTGATCAGTGCAGGGGGCGTGGCTTAGCACGGGATCAAATCCAGTGCTGAGCCACGCCCCCTGCACTGATCACATGACAGTGACGTCACGCCAGGTCCTTCAGCTGTTCTACAGTTCGGGTTGGTGGCAGCCGCCCCTTATGGATTCCATATGCGCTATTGTGGAATCCATAACGGGATGCGCAATTAACCACCACCCGAACCCCGAACAACGGACTTTTTTTAAATGTTCGCTCATCTCTAATTATTATCAGTCTGTAAAACTGGCGTACTACCTAAACAACATCATTCCCAGCAGTGACCTGGGAGTCCAAGATACATCCAGACATCCTCCCCATGCTCTTCCCAAACCATTTCGGTGGTGTTTCCATCAATTTCTGACCTTTTCCTATGAATCAGGCACCATCCCCTCTTCAGAGCAGAGGGTGCCTGGTTTAATGCTAAGGTTCTCCCATTGACTTCCATTATACTCGGGTGCTCTGTAGAGCACCCGAACATCCCGATGTGTCCGGCTTGAGCACTTGAGTGCTCGATCAACACTACTAGTAAGTCAAACTAACAAAACAAAAGCAATCACAGGCAACCTGTGGCCAACAGGTTGCCTTTTTAACCCCTTAACACTAAATGACGTATATACTTGTCATGGAGCACTGCTACTTAAAGTTCCATGATAAGTATATTCATCATCGCATTAAACTGTCACCATATGTCACACAGCCAGGGATCTAAGCTAACCGATCCAGTACCAATGAGTTGATTCCTGGACCAGTGGTCGCTTTGATTGACTGGTCTGTAGAGACTAGCCAATAAGAGCAAAGTAATGCCTGTTTCAGGTTTGTGACTGTGGGTATTAGAGATGTCCCAAACAATTCGCTTGTTCACATTAGCCGCTTCGGGCGAACATATGCGATGTTCGGTCTGCCCCCTATACATCATCATTAAGCAAACTTTGACTCTGTACCTCACAGTCAGCAGACACATTCCAGCCAATTAGTAGTGTTGGGCGCGAATATTCGCGATGCGAATAATTCGCGCGAATATCGCATATTCGCGATTTCGCAATTTTTTCGAATATCATGCCATAAATTCGATATTGCGAATATTCGCGTTGGTTAAATTAGATGATACACAATAAGTTCAAGAACTTCAGTTCACTTGTGTTGATAAATGAGTTTGAGTGACTCTGAGTTTCATTCATTTAAGGTGTTGTTTTGCATCAAGGCTCTTTTTCAAAGCCATAGACAAAATCCTGCCTTTTTTGCGATTTTCCGTAATGCGATGCGAATATCTAACACTTGCTGACATGCCTGCGCTTTGACTTGAAAATTGAAATATTGCCTTTATGCGATTTTTCCGTAATGCGTAACTTGCGAATACGAACATGCTGCGAATTGCGAATATATTCGAAAATTCACATATTCGAATATATGTCGTCGTGTTTTACTCTTCTTATTCTTATTCACTCCCAATCATTAGTTTCACTTTCAACAAGGCTTCATTTTATATCCATTCCTCGACCCCCCGTCCCCACTTCCCTCCCTTGTCTTTTTTTTTTTTTTTTGCGATTTTTCGTAATGCGATTTTTATTAAGCGATGCGATTTCTTTCACACGTGCTATTCAAATTGCGCATTGATTGACTTGACCATCCCGGCCATGAAAGTTAAAGTGTTTTTGCGATTTTTTGCCATGCGATTTTTTTCCCGCTTGCGAATTCGTAAACGATGCGAATTGCGAATATATTCGAAAATTCGCATACACGAATATTCTATGCCTTGCACAGTATAAACTATCTAAATCTCAATTGGACCACAAGCTAGAAGCAGGCTGCTTGTAGCTTGTGGTGCAAATTAAATTGGTAGGGTGAGGTGAGACTTCCAATCATCACTTAATTATAAAGTTTACACTAATTTTAGTTCAGTTTGCGATTTTTTTCGTAATGCGAAATTTATGCGAATTTATGCGAATATATCATTTCCGTCAAAGTACATAGATCCCTCCCTTCTGTCTTTTTGTCCAATGAAAATGATGTACCTACAGTTGTCATAGGTTAGCAACCTCCCTAGCAACCAATAGGAAAGCTCCCCACCTCTCTACTATATAATATTCTTCCCAGCAGCCATTCTGTGCAGTTTTACTTGGAGTTGGTTGTGTTAGGAGCTAAAAACTGTGCTGTGCTGTGTGGTGTGGAATTGTGCTTTTTTAAAAGCAATATATTTCACAATCTAATTATTCATTCTATAGTGTAGGTTGTAGTAGTAGGGAGTGATTAGTGTAGATTGAGGGAGCTTAAGTTTAGTTATATTGTAGGCTTTAGTTTAGTTTTAGTGTTTTAGTTAAGTGTGTTAGTGTATTTCCTTAGGTTATGATAGTTTAGTTTGTGTAGTATTTGTTTTGTGTCTGTCAGTGTCCGTGTTTTACGTTAGATAAAAAAAAAAAAAAAAGTTTATATAGGGTAGTTTTTCTTAGTCTAGTAGGTTTTGTGTCTGTCAGTGTCAGTGTCCGCGTCTTTTGTTAGTTGAAAAAAAAGAAAAAAAAACAAAAAAAAAGTTTATATAGGGTAGTTGTTAAATAGTTTAGTAGCTTTTGTTTCTGTCTGTGTCAGAGTCTGCGTCTTTTCTTAGTTGAAAAAAACTAAAAAAAAAGTTTATATAGGGTAGTTTTTCCTTAGTCTAGTAGGTTTTGTGTCTGTCAGTGTCAGTGTCCACGTCTTTTGTTAGTTGAAAGAAAAAAAAACAAAAAAAAAGTTTATATAGGGTAGTTGTTCAATAGTTTAGTAGCTTTTGTGTCTGTCTGCGTCAGAGTCCGCGTCTTTTTCTTAGTTAAAAAAAAAGAAAAAAAAGAAAAAAAAAAAGTTTATATAGGGTCGTTTTTCCTTAGTCTAGTAGCTTTTGTGTTTGTCAGTGTCAGTGTCAGTGTCTGTGTCTTTTGTTAGCTAAAAAAAAAAAAAAGTTTATATAGGGTAGTTTTTCCTTAGTCTACTAGGTTCTGTGTCTGTCTGCGTCAGTGTCCTTGTCTTCCTTTAGTTGGAAAAAAAAGAAAAAAAACTAAAAAAAGTTTATATAGGGTAGTTGTTGAATAGTTTATTTGCTTTTGTGTCTGTCTGCGTCAGAGTCTGCGTCTTTTCATAGTTGAAAAAAAATAAATAAATAATTATATAGAGGTTAGGATTTATTAATTTATTGATTTAATTTATTGAATTTGTTTTTCATTTTAGCCCCAGATTCCCCATCCCAATAAAGTTTTCCCCAAATCCCACACTTTTTTTTTTTGTCTGTGACAGTAAGACCAATCTCTGACCAGTATGACATCACGCGGGCGTTCTGGAAGTCATGGTAGGGGAGTTGGTTCTAGTGCCGGACCGCTGCCTGCACGGGACCCCTCCTCTACCCGCGGAGGTTCAAGTGTGAGGAGAGTCCGACTAATCAGAGAGTTCTTTGGGCGTGGCAGCCGCCCAATTAGTTCTCAGGATGCCCAACAAGTTGTGGCTATGATGGCACAGTCCAGTGCCACAGAGTCCTCCGGCCCAGCCCCAACCAGCAGCAGCATCTGCAGGGTTCCGCCTCCTGAAGAATCAACCCCCACCCCCGAAAATTTATCACTTGATCTTTTTGAGGATGATAATTTTAATATCTTTGGGCAGGCAACTCAGGAGCAACAGGAGGCAGAACTGCAGTTCAGTCCTCCCCATGGTCAGCAACTCTTGGAAGAGATGGAGGGGGAGATGGTGCCAGTGACATCCCTTCCAATAGGTGCAGGTGGTGTCAGCCACATAACCCCTGTACCTAGTCAGACCCAGGCATCAGCGAGGGGACAGCAGAGCCCGGTCAGGGGCTCTATGTCAGCTGCTTCCCTCTGTTCACCAAGGCTTGGCCCTGGGTCTGACACATCGGGGGATGAAGAGGAGGGTGACCAAGAATGGATGCCACCTCCTTGTCAGGCATCAGCAGCACTGATGAGGAGGAAGGTCGGCACCGGAGGCAAACGGTGCGCCAGGTTACCAGTGAGTCTAGCAGCAGGGGCTCCACTGATAATGTCAGCAGTAGGAGGCAGCAGCAGCAGCCACCTCCACCTGTGCGCACCGAGCCCGAACAGACGCAAGTGAGCACCAACCCATCTGACCGGCGGTCGGTGCATAAGTCGCCTGTTTGGGCTTACTTCACCCTGGCAGCTGACGATGTTACAGTAGCAATCTGTCAGCTATGCCGTGCCAGGGTGAAGAGAGAGGAGGGTGGTGGCTCGGCTGGGTACTACAGCACTGAACCAGCACCTACGGGTCAACCACTGGCGGGAGTGGGAACAGATGAAGGGTGGTAGCAGCAGCGCCACCAGCAGTGTGCAGGGGACAGCAGCTCCTGCCACAGTACAGCAGCCCCACAACAGATCCCCGTAAGTCATTCCCACTCCGCCACTCCCTCTCATAGAGGTACTGGGACCGGCAGCCATACCTCTGCCTCCACTGCACCCTCCTCTATCTCCTCCTCCACTGCCGTCCGGCGCCAGCCATCAGTTGCTGACGCTTTTGAACGCACCGCGCCCTATGCCCCAGGGGACCGGCGTGTGCGTTCACTCAATGGGCTCCTGGCAAGGGTTCTTGCCCAACATCTGCTCCCTTACAATCTTGTGGACAGCAATCCGTTCCGGCAGATGTTGGAGCAGGCACAACCCAGATGGCGTGTCCCCAGCCGCCATTACTTTGCCAGGACTGGCGTCCCTGCCCTATACCAGCACCTTGTGGAGAAAGTATGCCTGTCGCTGGATCATGCTGTCAGCGACAGGGTACATCTCACAATGGATGCTTGGACTAGCAGACATGGGCAGGGACGATACTTGAGTTTTACTGCCCATTGGGTGTCCCTCCGAGGCGCCGGGGAGGGATCGGCGGCATCAGAGTTTGTGGTGCCGCCGCGGGGTGTCCAGGGGAGAACTGCTGCTCTCCCACAAGCCACTGTCTCCACTGCTGCTGAGCCCCCAGTAAGCGTCCCTGTAACTATGCAAGTGTGGGGCACGTCCGTTGCCAGGCCGTGCTCCAGCTTGTGAGCTTGGGAGACAGGAGACACACTGGACCTGAAGTTCTGGCCGCACTTCAGGCTCAGGTCCAGAAGTGGCTGACACCCCGTAGGCTCCAGGCAGGTTTGGTTGTCTGTGACAACGGCAGCAACCTACTCGCCGCCCTTCAGGCTGGCAGTCTGACCCACGTGCCCTGCATGGCACATGTCCTCAACCTAGTGGTACAGAAGTTCCTCCGTACGTACCCAGGTTTGAGTGACATTGTGTTAAGGGTACGTAGGATTGCCAGCCATTTCCGACGCTCCCCAACTGCCACCGCGTCCCTGTCCAGACTGCAGCGGGACAACAGCCTGCCCCCTCACAGGCTGATTGTGGACAGTGTGACGCGGTGGAACTCAACCCTCCACATGCTGGAAAGGTTGTGGGAGCAGAGACGGGCGGTGAGGGAATACCTGCTGGACCTAGGCACTTCAGGGCCATCACACCCACTCCCCTATGTCACTAATGCGGAGTGGGGGCAGATACAGCAGGTCTGTCACGTGTTGGCCCCATTTGAGCAGGCGACAAACATGGTCAGCGGGGAGCACGTTGGACTCAATGACGTGCTCCCATTAGTGTTCCTGCTGGACAGGACACTCGATCGCCTGCTTGAAGCTGGGGAGAGTGCCTTGGTGGAGCAAGATGAGGCTGCCTTGCTCCACCAGGACCAGGCCCAGGACGTTGAGGAGGAGGAGGAGGATGACACAGTGGACGTCCAGGAGTTTGGGCCTGGTCAGGAGGGAGAGCCGGTGATGGGGGCACCGTTAGTCCGGGGGTGGGGCAGCTCCAACCGGGAGCAGCAGCAACAGCAGCAGGAGGACCAAGAGGTCATGGTCCCGGGCAGCCATGACGAGTCACAGCGGGCTGTCCTCTTCCCCATGGCTGCCCACATGCTGCGATGCCTCAGGAGGGACCCCCGGATCAAGAGTATTAAGGGGAGGGATGATTATTGGTTGGCCACCCTTTTAGACCCACGATGCAAGGGGAAACTGGAACAATTTATACCATCAAGTCGGCGGCAGGCCCGGATGGAACAACTGCGGGCCTGTCTGATCAAGCGTCTGGAGCAGACTACCCCTCGGCCTCCAGCTCCAGTTTCCCCGCCCATCTCACCCAGCAGGTGGCTGGACCCAGCAGCACCAGCCGAGCAGGTGACCTAATGGGTGAGATGAGGCTGTTCTACCAGTCTGCGCGACCCAGTACCAGCAGCAGCAGCAGCAGCAACCACCAGCGGCTGGCCCGCATGGTGGCAGACTACATGGGGTCCGTTGGTGCTTCCGACAGCATGAGCACTGACGACCCCATGGAGTACTGGGTTGCCAGACTGGACACCTGCCGTGAGCTCGCTCAGTATGCGCTGGAGTTATTGTCTGTCCCCCCTCCAGCGTACTGTCTGAGCGGACATTCAGCGCGGCAGGTGGGGTGGTCTGAGACAAGAGGACCCGTCTGTCCACTGACTCCGTGGACAGACTGACATTCATCAAAATGAACGAGTCCTGGATCGGCAGTGACTTCCTGGCCCCAGCTGTCGGTTCAGGCCGTTGAAGGGTCCCTTGTCCATCCCTCTCCCTCGCTCTCCCTCCGTAAATCCGTTGTTTTTAACCTTTTTAACTAATTTATTGTCTTATCTTAATATGAAATTATTTTTTATCCTATTTATGAATTTCTTTTTATATGTGTTGTATATATTTATGAATTTATTGATGAATTTTTATTGATTTTAATATGATTTTTAATATTCTTTATTAAGTTATTTTTTTATCAAATCTACTTAATTATGAAAAAATTACTTATTAAATTTAATCTTCTCATATGTATATATGTGTCAATATATTTTTAATTAATTTATTAATTTTGGTGAATCATGTACAGAGTCTGATAAAGAAATTTTATTTAATAATTTATTTTAATAATGTCTCTAAATTTCTTTAATCATGTGTTGTGTAGTGTAAATATATGAATTATAGAAAATAATTAAATGAATTTTCCCTTAAACATATCTTTTATGTATATATAGACTTAAATATGGATTATGTTTTAATATATATCAATTTTTAAATTGAAAAAACTCAATAATCTATTTAACTATAATCAAAAATCTATTCAACTATAATCAATGTAGTAGCCATACAGCGCTCCACACGTTGGCTGCACAGGGCTGCTCTCAGTTTCCACATCTGGCACATCCAGTGTGTGTAGCAGAACACAGCGGTAAGGCATCCAGCCTCCCTGTGTGCAGAACCCTTCACGCCAGAGGGCAGTAGTAGTGGCGGGGATTAGCCACAGCTCTCTCATCCTCCATGTGTCTGTGAGGAGGAAAGGAATACCGGAGCTCTCCCCACCCATACACGATCATCGGCGCCCACACGCGGTGCTCCGTCCTACCGGTGGACCTATCCTTCCTGTACCGGTCTGAACAACGAACTCAATGAAGATCCAGCTATTCTCAGCAAGGATCTTGACGTGTCCGTAGTGCTTGCTAACCCGTCATGTCTAGTTCACGTCCCTCCACGCTAGTGTAACAGGAGAGTCAGCTGTATTCCCCGGCTACAGGGATGGCGCTTTGTGGCTGACTCCAGTGTTCAGCACTGATCATCGATCTCATCTCATCTCATGGTGCTGAATAAGGCCTTAGAGGCGACATATCTCTACAAAGGGTGTAGTATTACTTTTCCCCTTTAAGGCTTTCCCTGAAATAGAATGGCTAGCAAAGTGCTGCAACTTCACTGTCACTAAGCGGGGCCTAGTAAGGATTCTGGTATGAAGGCATTATGTGTCTGGGTTTTAAGAAGAACTATCGTTTAAAGCTTACCTTTACCCGCATACCCAATGCACTGCAGCTGTGCTTCATTTTAGTTGAGTTGTAATATAAAAAAGGAGTAGTTAAGATTCTTACATAAAGTCCACTAACACAATCATCTGCAATGCTGCTATCCGAAGGATGTAAATTTTCCATAATTCACTTTTCAGAAGTGAAAGGTTCTATATATATATATCGTAGTGTGACAGCACACATATATAAATATACATATAGTATATATCAATATATATTTTTAATAAATAACACTTCACTCCTGTGAAGGTCTGCATTATTCTATAGTCTCTACTTCACGTAATCTGCATTGTAGTCAATCCTATTTATGTATTTATTGTAGTTAATTTTAATGTCAATTTTGATTTCAAGCACAAGTAACTGTAGCACAGCTACTGTCCTTATCTAGGTATAGTTTATCCAAAAATCAATACAAGACCCAGACACATAATGCCTTCATACCAGAATCCTTACTAGGCCCGCTTAGTGACAGTGAAGTTGCAGCACTTTGATAGCCATACCCTTTCTGGGAAAGCCTTAAAGGGGAAAAGTAATACTCCACCCTTTGTAGAGATATGTCGCCTCTAAGGCCTTATTCAGCACCATGAGATGAGATCGATGATCAGTGCTGAGCACTGGAGTCAGCCACAAAGCGCCATCCCCGTAGCTGGGGAATACAGCTTACTCTTCTGTTACACTACTGGGGAGGGACATGAACTAGACATGACGGGTTAGCAGGCACTACGGACACGTCAAGATCCTTGCTGAGAATAGCTGGATCTTCACTGAGTTCGGTGTTCAGACCGGTACAGGAAGGATAGGTCCACCGGTAGGATGGAGCACCGCGTGTGGGCGCTGATAATCGTGTATGGGTGGGGAGAGCTCCGGTATTCCTTTCCTCCTCACAGACACATGGAGGATGAGAGAGCTGTGGCTAATCCCCGCCACTACTACTGCCCTCTGGTGTGAAGGGTTCGGCACACAGGGAGGCTGGATGCCTTACCGCTGTGTTCTGCTACACACACTGGATGTGCCAAATGTGGAAACTGAGAGCAGCCCTGTGCAGCCAACGTGTGGAGCAAATGTATTTGTGATGTACATTGTAGACATTGGACAATATAGAATTTAGCGTCATTTTTAACACAATCCTGCTGCACACATGGAACATCCTGATCTACCTGCTCTTTTTATCTATTTATGCTGCTGTCCAGGTCTGGGAGGGGCCCATTCCTGAGAGGATATTCCTGCTGCACCATTATACCTGCTGCTCTGCCAGTCGACTATACTACACGCTGCTGCTGCTGCTGTCCAGGTCTGGGAGGGGCCCATTCCTGAGAGGATATTCCTGCTGCACCATTATACCTGCTGCTCTGCCAGTCGACTATACTACACGCTGCTGCTGCTGCTGTCCAGGTCTGGGAGGGGGCCCATTCCTGAGAGGATATTCCTGCTGCACCATTATACCTGCTGCTCTGCCAGTCGACTATACTACACGCTGCTGCTGCTGCTGTCCAGGTCTGGGAGGGGCCCATTCCTGAGAGGATATTCCTGCTGCACCATTATACCTGCTGCTCTGCCAGTCGACTATACTACACGCTGCTGCTGCTGTCCAGGTCTGGGAGGGGGCCCATTCCTGAGAGGATATTCCTGCTGCACCATTATACCTGCTGCTCTGCCAGTCGACTATACTACACGCTGCTGCTGCTGCTGTCCAGGTCTGGGAGGAGGCCCATTCCTGAGAGGATATTCCTGCTGCACCATTATACCTGCTGCTCTGCCAGTCGACTATACTACACGCTGCTGCTGCTGCTGTCCAGGTCTGGGAGGGGCCCACTTCCTGAGAGGATATTCCTGCTGCACCATTATACCTGCTGCTCTGCCAGTCGACTATACTACACGCTGCTGCTGCTGCTGTCCAGGTCTGGGAGGGGCCCATTCCTGAGAGGATATTCCTGCTGCACCATTATACCTGCTGCTCTGCCAGTCGACTATACTACACGCTGCTGTTGCTGCTGCTGTCCAGGTCTGGGAGGGGCCCATTCCTGAGAGGATATTCCTGCTGCACCATTATACCTGCTGCTCTGCCAGTCGACTATACTACACGCTGCTGCTGCTGCTGTCCAGGTCTGGGAGGGGCCCATTCCTGAGAGGATATTCCTGCTGCACCATTATACCTGCTGCTCTGCCAGTCGACTATACTACACGCTGCTGCTGCTGCTGTCCAGATCTGGGAGGGGGCCCATTCCTGAGAGGATATTCCTGCTGCACCATTATACCTGCTGCTCTGCCAGTCAACTATACTACACGCTGCTGCTGCTGCTGTCCAGGTCTGAGAGGGGGCCACTTCCTGAGAGGATATTCCTGCTGCACCATTATACCTGCTGCTCTGCCAGTCAACTATACTACACGCTGCTGCTGCTGCTGTCCAGGTCTGGGAGGGGGCCCATTCCTGAGAGGATATTCCTGCTGCACCATTATACCTGCTGCTCTGCCAGTTAACTATACTACACGCTGCTGTTGCTGCTGCTGTCCAGGTCTGGGAGGGGGCCCATACCTGAGAGGATATTCCTGCTGCACCATTATACTTGCTGCTCTGCCAGTCGACTATACTACACGCTGCTGCTGCTGTCCAGGTCTGGGAGGGGGCTCATTCCTGAGAGGATATTCCTGCTGCACCATTATACCTGCTGCTCTGCCAGTCGACTATACTACACGCTGCTGCTGCTGCTGCTGTCCAGGTCTGGGAGGAGGCCCATTCCTGAGAGGATATTCCTGCTGCACCATTATACCTGCTGCTCTGCCAGTCAACTATACTACACGCTGCTGCTGCTGCTGTCCAGGTCTGGGAGGGGGCCCATTCCTGAGAGGATATTCCTGCTGCACCATTATACCTGCTGCTCTGCCAGTCGACTATACTACACGCTGCTGCTGCTGCTGTCCAGGTCTGGGAGGAGGCCCATTCCTGAGAGGATATTCCTGCTGCACCATTATACCTGCTGCTCTGCCAGTCGACTATACTACACGCTGCTGCTGCTGTCCAGGTCTGGGAGGGGCCCATTCCTGAGAGGATATTCCTGCTGCACCATTATACCTGCTGCTCTGCCAGTCGACTATACTACACGCTGCTGCTGCTGTCCAGGTCTGGGAGGGGCCCATTCCTGAGAGGATATTCCTGCTGCACCATTATACCTGCTGCTCTGCCAGTCAACTATACCACACGCTGCTGCTGCTGCTGTCCAGGTCTGGGAGGGGGCCCATTCCTGAGAGGATATTCCTGCTGCACCATTATACCTGCTGCTCTGCCAGTCGACTATACTACACGCTGCTGCTGCTGCTGTCCAGGTCTGGGAGGGGGCCCATTCCTGAGAGGATATTCCTGCTGCACCATTATACCTGCTGCTCTGCCAGTCGACTATACTACACGCTGCTGCTGCTGTCCAGGTCTGGGAGGGGGCCCATTCCTGAGAGGATATTCCTGGTTCGCATAAAACACTCCAACCGTGCTGCTACACGTTGTGTTCAGTTCACTTAGTCCAAGATATATTATTAGTCAAAAGGTTGACCCATAAACTTCTAAATGCTGCAGTAGCTACTAGCGCCTACTGCTGCCTGTCATCCTATGTTGGTCTACAATATATGTTTAGACATTCAGTTAAATGATAAACATCTAGTTGCTGCTGTTGATAGTGTTATTAATAGCTTTTTCTATTGAATATTTTTTTTAAATGACTGATAGTATGAAATTAAGAATTCAAGAATCCACAGTTATTCCCATCCCTGCGTACACATTTTTTTACAAATTAAAATAAAATAACAAGTTCACATTTACATGAGCCTATCTGATATACAATTGAGAGTTTCGGTCAAACAGTGTGTATGCCTAAAACTGTTGGCTTACTAGGAATATTGTGTGCCATTGTTATGGCAACTTCAAATTTTTATAAAATTTTGTGATCATTATTTTTATTTTATTTTTTATGCTGTATTTTCAGAATGATTATGTGGAGACTACCAGCATGTACCATATTTTATCCATATTATTTTCTAAATTAAATTTTTGGAATTTGATTGTTATTTATTATAAACTTTTTATGTGGGCACATGTGCTTAGTTCAAAAGGTATTGTCACGAGTTAAATAAATCTATTAAATAATAAGAAAAGTTATTAAAATATCATGTGGTGTTATGCTTCATTTACAAAATTGTTTTGTTTTATTTAAATATTTTATTATTTTGAAGAAATTGGGTTAATGGGCAATGGATGTGGTTCTCACTATATCATGGTGGGCAACGCACCAGGGCTTCCCTTTTCAAAAGGTCTTGTTCATTGACCATGTTACACGACCGATTGATAAACCTAATAACTTCATTTAATTTTATTTATTTCGTTTTTTTTTAAATACGGAATTGGGTACTAGCATGGTGTTGTCTGTCGTCCTGGAAAGGATGCTGGACTTCCGTGTTGACCTCTCTACATGGTTGGGTGTGACTGGCGTTATACTCATCCGTGTGGAAATCCGTATTTGTGAGTAGAGCATTATTGCCACATTTATTAAGCAAAAAATACATGAATATTTTATAGGATAATTCTTGACAAACATTTTTGGATTATGGGCACATGATGTTAATATATATTGTTAAATAATAAATAATAAACCTGAAATACACTATTGTGTTTTTTTTGGTAATCCGTGCTGGTTAGTTAATAGCCACTACATTATTTTTGGAATCAAATCAGCATTTTTTTTAAATAATTATTTTTGTTGTTATAAATATTTTTTAAAAATAGGAGAATAATGGACCGATTATAGTCTCCCCAAACACAATTAGTCCACGTACATTTTAATTAATTTTTTTAAATTATATTATAAAAAACCATCACAAAATATATGATGTGTATATTATTTTGTAGACAAATAAACTGTACACAATGCTTGCGATACTAAATATTGTGTGTTGCATTACATTTTTTTTTGTAATTTACAAAGTCTCATTATTATTGAAAGAATGTTATTAGCACTGTCAAACTTACCTTTAAACACTTACCTGATACAAGATAAGAATATGCTGCATTCTGTTTCTGCTATGTTTTGACGAGCTATAAGTAGATCTTGAATCTACTTAGTAATATAATCTTCTACGTGAAAATGCTGCTGTCCTCCAAATCATTTATCTGTGTGGGCCTTACACTAAAACGTTATCTTACACTGCTGCTGTCCTCAACTAGTGTATGTAATCCGTGAGGCCTCAAACTACACCGTTATCTTACACTGCTGCTGTCCTCCACTATAGTGATGAGCGGCAGGTGCCATATTCGATTTCGACGAAATTCGCGAATATTCGAATGAATATTCGTTTCATATTCGTCGAAATCGAATATTCGTCATTTTTTCTAGTTATCGCGATTAACATGCGATTTAAATAATCGCATATTGCGATTTGTACTTAAGGCTACTTTCCTATTGGTTTCATATCTAGAATTAGCGAGGATGACGAATATGACGAATGTATTCGTCTATTCCTCAAAACGAAGATAACAAAGTATTCTACATCTTCGTTTTAGCAACCTATTCGTCAACCTCGCTAATTCTAGCAATCAAATAGGAAGGTTGACTATAGAGACAGCTGTGTTAAATTCGCTATGCGATTTTTTTTTTTTAATAAATAGAATACTTATAATAATTTTATCAAGTAATATAATTATTGTATTAAAAAAAAAATCGCATAGCTAATTTAACACAGCTAGTCTGGTAAGTCAACCTTCCTATTTGATTTGCTAGAATTAGCGAATAGTGAAGTTGACGATGACGAGACGAATAGGTAGCTAAAACGAAGATGTAGAATACTTCGTTATCTTCGTTTTGAGGAATATGACGAATACATTCGTCATATTCGCTATTCGCTAATTCTACCAAGCCAACCATAACTTCCGTGCTCATTGAGCGTCCCCATCACCATGGGAACGTCTCCATATACTAAAATGTACTGTCGGATTTGAGGAATTACGTTGAAATCGCAATGCGATTAATTCAAGTTATATTAATCGCATTGCGATTTCAACTTAGAGCTGGGTTTATAATGGGTCAGCTTGCTAGAATTAACGAAGTTAACGAACGAATATGGAATATAGCAGCAGCTGTTAAGTTGAATTCGCAATGCGATTAATTTAACTTAAAGTATTCAGCATTGCGATTTCAACTTAGCACTGCTAGTGCATAGCTATACTCCATATTCAGTTAATTCTAGCCTATGTAAGATAGCAGTGCTAAGTTGTAATCGCAATGCGATTAATATAACTTGAATTAATCGCATTGCGATTTCAACGTAATTCCTCAAATCCGACAGTACATTTTAGTATATGGAGATTCTCCCATGGATGGGGACGCTCCACATGAGCACGGAAGTTGGCAGAAGCGGCAACGGGCACTGACTAGAGCAGCCAGGAAGCCAGGAATCCTCAGGACAGGTAAGAACTACTTTTGGGAAGTAGGAAAGAAAAAAATATAACTAAAAAAAAAAAAAAAAAAAAAGAATATTCGAAATTGCAAATTTATAGCGCTATATTCGAAATATTCGCGAATTAGCGAAGTGCCGATATTCGCTAAAAAAATTCGCTTTTCGAATATTCGCGCTCAACACTACTCCACTAGTGTATGTAATCCGTGAGGCCTCACACTACACTGTTATCTTACACTGCTGCTGTCCTCAACTAGTGTATGTAATCCGTGAGGCCTTACACTAAAACGTTATTTTACACTGCTGCTGTCCTCCACTAGTGTATGTAATCCGTGAGGCCTTACACTAAAACGTTATCTTACACTGCTGCTGTCCTCCACTAGTGTATGTAATCCGTGAGGCCTCACACTACACTATTATCTTACACTGCTGCTGTCCTCAACTAGTGTATGTAATCCGTGAGGCCTCACACTACACCGTTATCTTACAATGCTGCTGTCCTCCACTAGTGTATGTAATCCGTGAGGCCTCACACTACACCGTTATCTTACAATGCTGCTGTCCTCCACTAGTGTATGTAATCCGTGAGGCCTTACACTAAAACGTTATCTTACACTGCTGCTGTCCTCCACTAGTGTATGTAATCTGTGAGGCCTTACACTAAAACGTTATCTTACACTGCTGCTGTCCTCCACTAGTGTATGTAATCCGTGAGGCCTCACACTAAAACGTTATTTTACACTGCTGCTGTCCTCCACTAGTGTATGTAATCCGTGAGGCCTCACACTACACTGTTATCTTACACTGCTGCTGTCCTCAACTAGTGTATGTAATCCGTGAGGCCTTACACTAAAACATTATCTTACACTGCTGCTGTCCTCCACTAGTGTAAGTAATCCGTGAGGCCTTACACTAAAACGTTATCTTACACTGCTGCTGTCCTCCACTAGTGTATGTAATCCGTGAGGCCTTACACTAAAACGTTATCTTACACTGCTGCTGTCCTCAACTAGTGTATGTAATCCGTGAGGCCTTACACTAAAACATTATCTTACACTGCTGCTGTCCTCCACTAGTGTATGTAATCCGTGAGGCCTTACACTAAAACGTTATCTTACACTGCTGCTGTCCTCCACTAGTGTATGTAATCCGTGAGGCCTTACACTAAAACGTTATCTTACACTGCTGCTGTCCTCAACTAGTGTATATAATCCATGAGGCCTTACACGACACCGTTATCTTACATTTTGTTTTTTTGGATTAAATTTATGTAATTTGTATTGCTTTAAGTATACCTAATAAAATTGATTAGCTGCAATGTCCTGATTAAGTTATGTGTAGGCATTATACTGCACTGTTAATATATATATGACATTACACTTTCTGACTGGACTCTGCATAATTCACAAACTGGACTAAATCTTGCTTAATTCAAAGTTATATAGTACATACTTTAACAAAAGAACAGAAACTTTGAATTTGGAATCAAAAAAATATTTTAATCAGACTATGCTCTGATTTTTTTTTTTTTAATTAGAAATATATATATATAAAACAAAATAACAATCCCCTCCCAGCCCCAACATATAAAATGAATAAAACAAAGAAGCTAACGGTGCTTCTTTACATGTTCCAATTGGTCCAGGACCTCGCGCAGATCCCGCTGAATCTGCCTCTCCAGGAGCCGGTGCCTCTTCTCCAATTCTTGCATTTGGAGGCGGAAAGCCTCGCTTTTTTTTTTTTGGTCTTTTATGACCACTTTTATTTTTTTAATTAGATTATTTATCCCTATGGTGAAAGATAAAAATAGAGATAATCAGTCACAGTTGTAGGCATTGATGGAATTCAGTTTTGTAGTATTGTTAGTGTTAATAGTTAAATATACTGATTAGGTGGCTCACTTAGCTTTTGAATTAGAAAAGGTGCTCTATCCCGAGTTTTTGACGCCCCCCACGTCAAACAAAAGTGGTTGTAGAAAGGTTTGTATAAAGGGGGGGATGGCACTCAGTATATTGGTGATGCACGGATGGAGCTAAATAAATTAGTTAGTTTAATGGAAAATAGTAAAATAGAAATACACAAGTAGCAATAAAATATAACACAGTATATAGTAAAATATAGTAAACTCCGGATAAAAATCAAGTGGGATAAGAATGAATGTAGTAGTTCAGCATATACTGGGAAATAAAAGTCAAGGATAAATGTAGTAATTCGGCATATATTGGGAAATAAAAGTCAATTGATTCCGCATATATTATCCCAAAATCCTCAAGTATATGAGTATTTCCTGTGAATATTCCTTATGGATTTCTTTGGTCCCAATATTCACTTCATATAGACGATATACATATATAAATGGATGTATAAATAGATATAAGTTGGTGGACCCAGAGGTCTGTCCGTTACGAATCCAACAATAGGGTGATGAATCTCTCGATGTTTCTTCTGTTCTAGGACTTTCGTCCTCTCTTTGTATACAGTTGTGGATCGGATGGCATGTGCGGCAGTCGCGTGGAGCGTCCTCACACGCGCGATTTGCCGCTCAGTATAAGAGCTTAAGGTCCGGGCGTCACTTCCGGTGACGTCACCGTTGGCGTCCACGTGCTTTTCTGGCGGGAAATTCAAATTTTTAGCGCCTGTTTGTTCGGATGGTTAGTTTCTTCAATCTTTTTGTTAGGAAATAAAAATCCTTTTGGTGACGGTCCAGCTGGAACCTCAGAGGATATTCACTGCCCCAAACGCGTTTCGGAGCCTCTGCTCCTTCCTCAGTGGGTATGGATAGCCTCTGGGTATGGGTCTTATTATAGGGATTTCTTAATTGGTTCCATCCCACTTGTGGGTCGGGTTTTTGTCCGTCCAATCATAATCAGTGGGGAGATATTTTCTTGGGTGCACTGTTTTTCATCAATTCCATTAGAGTCCATAAAAGAAACATATGATAGTGATATGTTTTCTTTAGGAAAGCTATAAGGACATTCCTACTTCATAAAGAATATGAAATATATAATATAAGATAAGATATAAGATATAGAAGTATAACATCCGTATTTTCCTTTGGAATATAAAATATAGAATATAAAATATAAGATATAGAAGTATAACATCTGCTTTTTCCCTTCAGAATATGCTACCCTTTGATTTAATAGTTCGATGTGAAATTTATTAATTAATTTTGCAGTGGTGTTCCATTAGTGAGATTCATTCTGATTGTTCCATAAGTGCACTATCTGTGATCTTAAATATTCCATAATTGGTTAGTGATTAGTCTGTGTTTAATTTTGTTATTATTTTTATTTTTCCTATTTTTCTTGGGGATTGAAGACAATCGTTCTCATTGAATTGTGTGTAAATAAGAATAAATATATATAATAAATATTAAAAATATGAATATATATAATAAATATTAAAGATAGGGTGAAATTGTGAAAAATATGTGAAAAAATATGTGAAAAATATAGGGTGAAAAAATATATATATAAATATATATGAAAAATATGAAAAATATATAAAAAATGTATATAAAAATATATATAAAAAATATAAAAATATATATATAAAATATATATAAATATATATATAGAATGTGAAAAGTATATAAAAAATATGAAAAATATATATAAAAAAATATATATATAAAAATATGAAAAAATATGAAAAAGGTATGAAAAAATTTGTATACGATACGTTCTTTATCTTAGCATGTAGTTTCAGCTGGTCTGTTTGTTACAAGGAGTGTATGGGGAGGGGCCCTTCGGGAGAGGGATCGCAGTGCTGGTAGACAGCCTGACTGCGATTCCATGTCCCCTGGGGGCACCAGCCCAGTTTTCTTCATAGGAACCCAAAGATTTCCATTTCAGCGTTTAGTCCTTTTGGAATTATGGAATCGAATTCAAATATTTTCCTTGATTCCTGCCTTGACATGTTGGCTATGTGGTTGCCACCTCTCCAGTTCCGTGGGACTTTCTCTAATGCTGCAAAGAAGAGTGTGGACGGGTCACTATTATGGAATTCCTTATAATGTTTGGATACCGAATGTAGTTCATATTTCTTTCGTATGTTTGCTATATGTTCGGCTATTCTTTGTTTGAAAGGTCTTTTTGTGCGTCCAATGTATTGTTTTTGACAGGGACATTGTAAAATATAAATTACATCCGATGAGTTGCATGATAAGTGTTCTCGGATTTCATGTTTGAAAGAGTTGTTTGTTGATGATATGCACGTTGTCTTCTTTGGAAATTTAGTGGTTCTGCAATTTGTGCAGACTCCACATCTGAAGAAGCCATTAAATGTAAGCCAATTTGTACTTTTGTTATTTTTTCATTTTAATTGTTGGGGCTAATTTCAATCCCAAATTGGGTACCTTAGTGTACGTAATCTGCGGTTTTTCAGGTATTAAACCACCCAGTATTTTGTCTCCAAGGAGGTGGTGCCAATTTTTTGTAATGATGGATTCAAGCTTTTTGTAATGGGTGCTATATGGCATTATGATCCTTATATTGTTCTTATTGCTCTCTTCCTCTCTCTTATCTGTTTTTTTGGAATAAAGAAATTGCTTCTATCCATTTGTCGTATTTTATTTAGTGCTTTGTCAATTGTTGGAAGAGGATAGTCCTTCTCCAGAAATTGTTTCTTTAGACAGGTCGGCTTCAGTTTCAAATTGTTGTTCCTCCGTACAGTTTCTCTTCAATCTCCGAAATTGACTAGTCGGGATGTTCGTGAGCCATCTTGGCAGATGGCAGCTTGTGTGAAGAATATAATTATTTCTCATTGTAGGTTTTTGAAATGTACTGCATATTAATTTATTGTTTAGTATGTTTATGGATAAGTCAAGAAACTCTATTCGGGAATCGCTTATATTGCTTGTGAAGGTGATATTTTTATCATTCGTGTTGATGTTTTCCAGAAATGTATTCAATTGATCTCTAGTCCCATTCCAGATGAAAATTATATCATCTATGAACCTTCGCCATAGTACCAGGCTCGTCCCCAGTAAATGGTAAATATTCTGGCGTTCCCAGTGGGCCATAAAGATGTTAGCATAGCTGGGGCGAACCTGGTACCCATGGCGGTTCCTCTTTGTTGTAGGTAGAAGTTCGAATCAAAGTTGAAGTAGTTATGGGTCAGTATAAACTCAACCCCTGTCACTAAAAATTCTATTTGGTCCTTATGTAAAGAATTGTAATAGTTCAGTTCTTCCCTCAGTGCCGTGATTCCGTGTTCATGTTTTATAATCGTATACAATGAATTTACATCAAGTGTACCCAATAGCCAATGTTTTTCGTATTCTATGTGTTCTATAATGTTTACTATGTCCGTTGTGTCTTTTATGTATGATGGGGTGAGCTTGACAGTTGGTTGGAGTAGTTTGTCAATATATTGTGATAAGTTTGAAGTCAGTGAACCAATACCTGAAATGATTGGTCTTCCGGGTGGTTGGGTTAAGCTCTTGTGGACTTTTGGTAGACAATAAAAAAACGGGATCCTGTTTTGTGTGCTAGTGATGAATTTTGACTCTTGTTCAGTTAAAATACCCTTCTTTACACCTATCATTACATATTTCTCTAACTCTTTAGTAAAATTTTCAGTGGGATCTTTTCTCAAAATACTGTAGGTGGAACTGTCTTCCAGTTGTCTTCTGCATTCATTGTTATAATCTGCCGTATTTAGAAGTACAATTGCCCCCCCTTTGTCAGCTGGTCTTATTGTTAAATTTTCCATTGATTGGAGTTGTTTGATTGCATGTGTTTCCCTTTTTGATAGGTTGTATTGGGATATTTTTGTATTCATTTTTCTGATTTCTATTTCTGTGCATTTCCGGAAGGTGGCGATATTCTCCCCCATTTCATTTCTGGGGTATTTCATAGATTTTTTCTTCAGGTTTGTATGTTTGTAATTAGACTGTACTTCAGTTCCCTCAAGAATTGGATTTTTCATATGGTATTTTTTCAAGCATAGTTTTCTCACAAATTTCTCTATCCCGATATATGCATTGAATTTATCTAGTTTAGCCGTTGGGGCAAATTTTAATCCCTTATTTAATAATTTTTGTTGTGTTTCCGTTAGAGTTATTTCACTAAGGTTAATAATGTTATTTTCCTTATCGTTTAGTAAATGTGTGCTCTTTGTGGTCTTTGGTTTGTGTTTACTCCGTCTTGTCTTATGTT
>CM065592.1:218438556-218523338 GCA_033119425.1 Bufotes viridis | reverse complement strand
CATTTGCGGAGCTGCGCCACAAACTTCCGGGTTTCGGCCCCCAAGCATCCGGCCGCAGCTCCGCAAAAAGATAGAGCATGTCCTATTCTTGTCCGCAATTGCGGACAAGAAAAGGCATTTTCTATATAGTTCTGGCAATGTGCGGATCCGCAAAATGCGGAAAGCACATTGCTGGTGTCCGTGTTTTACGGATCCGTGGATCCATGGATCCGCAAAACACATACGGACGTCTGAATGAACCTTACAGTGGGGTAATTAGTGTCAGGGGGTGACGTGGGGTGATCGGGGTTAATCAGGGGTTAATCAGGGGTTAATCAGTGGGGGGTGGGGGGTGGGGGGTCTGTGTGGTGTTTTGGTGCACTTATAAAGTTTCTTTGGTGGTCCCAAGCAAATGGGACCACCAAAGGAACGATCAGCAAGCATATCAGGCGCTGTTAACAAAACAGCGTCTGATATGCCATTTATCTTCTACAGCCTGCCAGCGCACGATCAGCGCTGGCAGGCTGTAGCTTACCTTGTCCCCGACGTGATCCTGTGAACGCGCGCGCACGTTCACAGGAAATCTCGCCTTTCGCGAGATGACGCGCGGGCGCGTCAAGGAGGAACAGACCGACCGCCCGCAGGACGCAATCCTGCGTGAGGCGGTCGGCAAGAGGTTAAGGGTGTTTAAGCTAGGGGGGCTGAGGTGGTTAAGGACAGTGTGTTGTCCTTGTAACAGGGATCCAGCAGCGTGACCACCTCCTCTTCATCCTCCAGAACTGTGCCCTGGCTGGACAATTGTGTACCGTGGGTTTGAGTGTGCAGGAACCCACCCTCGGAACCACTTGGGAATGACTGGCCGGAAACCGTACAAAATGATCCCTCTTCCTCCTCCTCCTCCTGTGCCACATCCTCTTCCATCATCGCCATGAGCGTTTTTTCAAGGTGGCATAGAAGTGGGATAGTAATGTTGAGAACGGCGTTATCGGCACTGGCCATGTTGGTGAAGTACTCGAAACAGCGCAACAAGGAACACAGGTCTCGCATGGAGGCCCAGTCATTGGTGGTGAAGTGGTGCTGTTCCGCCAAGCGACTCACCCGTGCCTGTTGCAGCTGAAACTCTACTATCGCCTGTTGCTGCTCGCACAGTCTGGCCAGCATGTGCAAAGTGGAGTTCAACCTTGTGGGCACGTCGCATATGAGGCGGTGAAGGCCGAAGTTTGGCTGCAGTGCTGACAGATGAGCAGCAGCAGGATGAGAGCTGCAAAAGCGCGCACAGACGGCCAGCGCTTTCTGTACCACCAAAGTCAGCACATGCGCAAGGCAAGGGATGTGCGTCAAAACGGCTAGTCCCAGAGCTGCTACGAGATTTCGCCTATTATCTCACACAACCAGGCCAGGCTTGAGGCTGACTGGCACAAACCACTCATCGGTCTGTTTTTCAAGGCCCGTCCACAGCTCCTGTGCGGTGTGGGGTTTGTCCGCCAAACAGATAAGTTTTCAAACTGCATGCTGTCGTTTACCCTTGGCTGTGCTGAAGTCGGTGGTGAAGGTGTTACGCTGACCGGATGAGGAGCTGGTAGAGGATGAGGAAGCAGAGTAGGAGGAGGAAGCAACAGGAGGCAAACTGAAGCGCCCTGCAATCCTCAGTGGTGGGAGGACATGCGCCAAACTGCTATCTGCCTCAGGCCCAGCCCCACTGCATTTACCCAGTGTGCTGTTATGGAAATATAACGGCCCTGACCGTGCTTACTTGTCCACGCATCTGTACATCAGATGCACCTTGCCACAGATGGCGTTGCGAGTGCACACCTGATTTTGTCCCCTACTTGATTGTGAAGGGAAGGGATGGCTTGCCTTGAAAAGTAGTGGCGGCTGGGCACGACATACTGTGGGACAGCCACCGCCATAAGACCTTTAAAACTATCCATCCCCACCAGACGGAATGACAGCATTTTAAAGGCAAGTAATTTAGAAATGCTGGCATTCAGGGCTAGGGATCACAGGTGGGTAAGGGGTACTTCTCTTCCTCTCCAGCGTTTAGGATATGGAGAGCTGAACGTTTCTGTGGGACATTGTGGAAATGCTTAGTGACCCAGGTATTGGTGTTGCTGGCAGATCCTCTGTTTGTGGGGTGCCAGGTGGCACTGTCACTCCAGAGGTGAATGAAGAGGGCGCGACTGCAGCAGAAGAGGAAGCAGGAGGAGCCAGAGACCTTTCTTGGTTTTTGAGGTGTCTACTCCACTGCAGCTCGTGCTTTAAACTTAAATGCCTGGTCATGCAGGTTGTGCACAGGTTGAGAACGTTTATGCCTCGCTTCAGGCTCTGATTGCACAGCGTGCAAATCACTTGTGTCTTGTCGTCAGCACATTGTCTGAAGAACTGCAACGCCAGGGAACTCCTTGCAGCTGGCTTTTCTGTGCTCGGTCCCTTGCTGCGGTGGGCAGTAGGAGGCGTACTGTCTAGAGGATGGCGCTCCGCTTTTGCACCCTGCTCCCTCTTCTGCTGTGCTGGTGGCTCTGTGCGACCACCGCCTCTTCCTCCGAACTACATCGGTCACTCGCATGACCTTGATTCCATGTGGGGTCGAGGACCTCATCGTCCTCCACATCATCTTCCACCCAGTCTTCACCCAGACTTCCTTGTCGGTCTGCACACTTTCGAAAGCCCCAGCAGTTGGCTAGGTGGATGGCCCTGGGAAACCCTGCTAACAGAGTCTTTAAAAAGCAGAAGAGACTGCTGCATGACGGGGCTCAGACTGCTTGGCTGATTTGCAAGGAGGTGAGGTGAAAGACTGATGGACATCGGCTGCAGGTGCCAACTGTGGTCTTTCAGCAGGAGACTGGGAGGGAGACAATGTAAAGGAACTGGATCCACTGTCAGCAAACCAATCTGCTATCGCCTGTACTTGTTCTGGCCTCACCATTTGTAGAGCAGCATTAGGCCCGACCAAATACCGCTGCAGGTTTTGTCGCCTACTTGCATCTGAGGAAGGAGTTTAACTTGCGCATGTAGCTGGCACAGATCGACCACGTCCTCTCCCTGCAACAGGAGCTCCACCAGCAGCACCACAACCTGGCACACGTCCCTTATTTGACACTCTCCTCATATTTTTTGAATTTAGGATCTTTCCTTAAATGGGTGTTTAACCTCTTAAGGACACAGGGCGTACAGGTACGCCCTAATGTCCGAGTCCTTAAGGACACAGGACGTACAGGTACGCCCTGTGTTTAAACTGCTACTGTGCCCGATCTGGGCGCGGTAGCAACATGGTTCCTGCTGATGTAGATCAGCAGGAACCATGTTCTAATGCCGAGGGGGGTCATGTGACCCCCCGTATCGGCGATCGCTGCAAACCGCAGGTCAATTCAGACCTGCGGTTTGCAGCGGTTTTAGCTATCTCTGATCCCCGCGGTCTGTGACCACGGGGATCAGAGAGTTAATTGCCCCAAATATATTCACTTTAACCCCCCCTGCAGCCCCAATCTTGTTATGGCTGCGGGGGTCCAGAGGGGTGGTTGCGGCGGCGGGAGGCGGTGCGGGAGGCAATAGCGATCCCCGCCCGCCTCCCTTGTAATAATTCTCTGGTGTCTAGTGGTTCTATCAGAGTGCCAGCACATTGCTTGCACTTTGATAGAAAAGCGGCTGGCATCTGTGCTGCAGATGCCAGCCATTTAACCCTCTTCCTTACCGCGGTCCGGATGGACCGCGGTATGGAAGGTGTTAACAGGAGGAAGCTCCCTCCCTCTCCCATCGGGGCTGCTGTGCCTATGCAGCCCCCAGGATAGGATCGCAGAGGGAGGAGCTCCTCCCTCCTCATCCATCACCCACTACTCTCTAATGGCAGTGGGTGATGGATTACCATGGCAGCAGGACGCTTTCAGAAGCGTCCTGCTTGCCATGGCATAGTAACTCTGGTCAGACTTCTGCTAAAGGCAGAAGTCTGACCAGACGATGAAAAAGTAAAAATACAGTGCAGTACACTATATAGTGTACTGTTCTGTATATATAGACACCAGATCCACTGGATCTACAAGAACCAAGTGGGTCTGGGTCCAAAAAAATGTAAAAAGTGAAAAAAGTAAAAATTAAAAAACACAAATCACTGAATAAAAAGTAAAAAAAATAAAATACACTACACATATTAGGTATCGCCGCGTCCGTAAAAAACAGCTCTATAAAAATATCACATGACTGAACCCCTCAGGTGAACGCCATAAAAAAAAAACCAAAAATGGTGTAAATAAGCCATTTTTGGGCACCTTACATCACTAAAAGTGTAATACAAAGCGATCAAAAGGCATATGCCTCCCAAAATAGTACCAATCTAACCGCCATCTCATCCCGCAAAAATGAGCCCCTTCATAAAACAATTGCCCAAAAATAAAAAAACTATGCCTCTCAGACTAAAACATGATTTTTTGTTTCAAAAATGCTTTTTAGTGTTAAATGTAAAAAAATTTAAAAAAGTAGACATATTGGGTATCTCCACGTCCATAAGAATCTGCTCTATAAAAATATCACATGACCTAACCCCTCAAGTAAACACTGTAAAAAAAAAAAAAAACTTTGTCAAAAAGCCATTTTTTGTCACCTTACATCACAAAAGTGTAATAGCAAGCGATCATAAAGTCATATGACCCCCAAATAGTGCCAATCTAACTGCCACCTCATCCCACAAAAATTATACCCAACCTGAGACGATCGCCTAAAAACTGAAAAAATATGGCTCTCAGACTATGGAAACACTAAAACATGTTTTTTTTTGTTTCAAAAAGGATATTATTGTGTAAAACCAAAATAAATTAAAAAGTATACATATTGGGTATCGTCGCATTCGTAACGACCTGCTCTATAAAAATATAACATGACTTAACCCCTCAGGTGAACGCTGTAAACATAAAAATAAAAACGTTGTAACAAAAGTCATTTTTTGTCACCTTACATCACAAAAAGTGTAATAGCAAGTGATCAAAAAGTCATATGCACCCCAAAATAGTGCCAATCAAACCGCCATCTCATCCCGCAAAAAATGAGCCCCTACATAGGACAATCGCAAAAAAAAAAAAAAAAACTATGGCTTTCAGAATGTGGAGACACTAAAAATCATTTTTTCAAAAATGCTTTATTATGTAAAACTGAAACAAAAACCCCAAAAAGTAGTCATATTTGGTATTGTCGCGTCAGTAACAACCTGCTCTATAGAAATAGCATGCAATCTAACCTGTCAGTTCAACGATGTAAATAACAAAAAAATACAAAACTGTCCCAAAACAGCTATTTTTTTGCAAATTATCCATTTTAATCCATTTTTCCAGTAACAAAGCAAGGGTTAACAGCCAAACAAAACTCAATATTTATTGCCCTGATTCTGTAGTTTGCAGAAACACCCCATATGTGGTCATAAACTGCTGTATGGCCAAACGGCAGGGCACAGAAGGAAGGGAACGCCATATGATTTTTGGAAGGCGGATTTTGCTGGACAGTTTTTTTTGAGACTATGTCCCATTTGAAGCCCCCGATGCACCCCTACAGTAGAATCTACGGGATAAGGTGTCAGTTTTGTTGGTACTATTTTAGGGTAAATATGATTTTTGGTTGCTCTATATTACACTTTTTTGAGGCAAGGTAACAAAAATTGAAATTCTGAAATTTCATCTCCATTTGCCAATAACTCTTGTGGAACACCTAAAGGGTTAACAAAGTATGTAAAACTAGTTTTGAATACCTTGAGGGGTGTAGTTTCTTAGATAGAGTCACTTTTATGGAGTTTCTATTCTAGGGGTGCATCAGGGGGCTTCAAATGGGACATGGTGTCAAAAATCCAGTCCAGCAAAATCCGCCTTCCAAAACCCATATGGCGTTCCTTTTCCTTCTGCGCCCTGCAGTTTGGCCATACAACAGTTTACGCCCACATATGGGGTGTTTCTGCAAACTACAGAATCGGGGCAATAAATATTGAGTTTTATTTGGCTGTTAACCCTTGCTTTGTTACTGGAAAAATGGATTAAAATGGAAAATTTCCAAAAATCGAAATTCAGAAATTTTATCTTTATTTGTCATTGACACTGGGTTCAGACCTGAGCATTTTGAAGCCTAGCGTTTTGGTGCGTTCAAGACTGGCGTTTAGGCGCGTTTTTCAAGCATTTTGGTAAATAGTGTAGGCGCGTTTGACGCGCGTTTATGTGATTGACTGCATAGTTGGCCAATGACCAATGATATAGTTTGGCCAATCTGAGTGCTTTAGAGGTGTGACATTCCATGGTGGCTGATTCAGCATGTTGCAAACTTTGTAAACGCAAGCGCAAACGCCCGAACAACACGCCTATCGCGTTTCCCATTGAAGTCTATTGGAACCAAACGCTGGATAAACGCCCGAATTAACGCGAACATACTTGCCTATGCGTCTGACGTTTTTAGGCGCCTACGAACGCACATTAAAACGCGCAAGTGTGAACCACCTCCATTGGAATGCATGGTTCCTGTACTGTTGTGCGTTTTTTTTGCGCGTTCGAAAGCGGCGTTTTACGTGAAAGTGTGAACTGAGTGTAACTCTTGTGGAAAACCTAAAGGGTTAATGACGTTTGTAAAATCAGTTTTGAGTACCTTCAGGGGTGTAGTTTCTAGAATGGGGTCATTTTTGGGTGGTTTCTATTATGTAAGCCTCGCAAAGTGACTTCAGACCTGAACTGGTCCCTAAAAAGTGGGTTTTTGAAAATTTCTGAAAAATGTCAAGATTTGCTTCTAAACTTCTAAGCCTTGTAATGTCCCCAAAAAATGAAATAGCATTCCCAAAATGATCGATACATGAAGTAGACATATGGGGAATGTAAATCAATAACTTTTTTTGGCAGTATTACTATGTATTCTAGAAGTAGAGAAATTGAAACTTTGAAAATTGCAAATTTTTAAAAATTTTTGGTAAATTTGGTATTTTTTTATAAATAAAAATGAAATTTTTCGACTTTATTTTACCACTGTCATGAAATACAATATGTGACGAAAAAACAATCTCAGAATGGCTTGGATAAGTAAAAGCGTTTTAAAGTTATCACCACATAAAGTGACACTAGTCAGATTTTGAAAAAATGGCCTGGTCCTTACGGTGAAATAGGGCCGTGTCCTTAAGGGGTTAATTAATAGTAAAAAAAAAACAACAGTATGTTAAGCGTGTATCTCACACGGCCTAAACCAGACTAGGCCTCAATTAAAGATTTCTTTGCACAAAACGGCTGTATTTCAAATGGCTGTATTTCAAATGCCTAATTCAAACCCCTGTATGTATGAGGGGGATCACACATGCCCTGAATCAGTGTAGGCCTGAAGTAAATATATCTTTGCACAAAAAGGCTGTATTTCAAATGGCTGTATTTTAAATGCCTAATTCAAACCCCTGTATGTATAAGGGGGATCACACACGCCCTTAATCAGTGTAGGCCTGAAGTAAATGTATCTTTGCACCAAATGATTATATTTCATATGGCTGTATTTCAAATGCCTAATTCAAACCCCTGTATGTATAGGGGGATCACACACGCCCTGAATCGGTGTAGGCCTGCAGTAAATATATCTTTGCACAAAAGGCTGTATTTCAAATGCCTAATTCAAACCCATGTATGTATAGGGGGAGCTCACAGGTCCTGAACCTCTGTAGGCCTGAATTCAATATTGGTGCACCAAATGGCGGTATTTAAAATCTCTGAATGTAACCCAAATGTACTAAGGGTGTATCTCACAATGACATCTGCATCAAAGGCTGCCAATAGAGTTGAGCGAACTTGTGTTTTAAGTTCGGCGTCCAAAGTTCGGGTTCGGGTTATCCAAGCATCCTGTTATGGATTCCGCTACCACGGACCATAACGGCATTTGGAATCTATAAAGGGATTCTTCAATGCACCCAAACCTTGGACAACACGAGGGACCTGGGGTGACGTCATCGTCATGTGATCAGTGCAGGGCGTGGCTCAGTGCTGGATTAGATAAGAGGTGGTAGCCTATGACCTCTTATCCAATCCAGTACTGAGCCATGCCCCTGCACTGATCACATTACGGTGACGTCACCCCAGGTCCTTCGCCCGTCTTCCAAATTCTGTTATGGTCCGTGGTAGCAGAATCCATAACGGAATGCTTGGATAACCCGAACCCGAACTTTGGACGCCGAACTTAAAACACAAGTTCAGCTCAACTCTAGCTGTCAACTAAAATTTTTGTGCCCAAACGACTGTTTGTTTAACATACAACTGAATTTAACAGCAGTATATAAGCCTGTAATTTCACACGTGCTGACGCTGCAATGCCTGAAAATATTTTTTTTTTTGTCAAAAAGTGTGTCTTTCAAACCCCAGAAAATGATGGGTGTATTTCTAGCTTAAATTGCACACTGACTAATACAGATGTTGTAGATTGACAAAAAAGTCTTTTTTGCTAACAGAATATGAATGCTTTATATATTACACTTGAATTTAA
Source organism: Bufotes viridis (assembly GCA_033119425.1). Taxonomy (NCBI): domain Eukaryota; kingdom Metazoa; phylum Chordata; class Amphibia; order Anura; family Bufonidae; genus Bufotes; species Bufotes viridis. The sequence continues at coordinate 218,514,893 of CM065592.1, read as the reverse complement.
TACTTGCAGATCTGGAAAATACTGTTTTTGAAAAAAAGTGTGTTTTTCAAACCCCAGAAAATGATGGCTGTATTTCTAGCTTAAATTGCACACTGACTAATACAGATGTTGTAGATTGCCCAAAAAGTCTTTTTGCTAACAGAATATGAATGCTGTATATATTAAACTTCAATTTAATACTTGCAGATCTGGAAAATACTGTTTTTGAAGAAAAAAGTGTGTTTTTCAAACCCCAGAAAATGATGGGTGTATTTCTAATTTAAATTGCACACTGACTAATACAGATGTTGTAGTTTGACCCACAAAAATGGTGATTTGCAATGTCCCAAAAGCTCAGATGCAGTGCTGGTGCACTGAGCATGCATAAAATGGCCACCGCCACCCACCTAACTAACAGAATTCTAAAAGTTAGTATTTTTTGGTAATTGAGCTCAGGGCAGGGTAAAGGATAGTGCCCTGCACCCACACAACTTTTTCTATTTAAGGGCGGGTTATAGGCAACTTTATTATTGGGTTGGCTTGCTAGAATTCGTGAATATGTAGACTATAGTATATATATATATATATATTCAGTAAAAATTAATATTGTTTTTTTTTTCATTTGAGCCCATTAGAGTAGTAAATGTAATGGGTTCAGATGAAAAAAATAATATTCGTTTTTAAGAATATATATCACACTATATTCTACATATTCTTGAATTCTATCAAGCCAACACAATAGGAAAGTTGCCTATAACTCAGCCCTTACTCGATTAACACGCATATTACATTGCCGATTTTTCGCATATGCTAAAATAAATTAAATAATGAAGAATATTCTAATTCAGTCAGGATAAACTAAGTAAATGTCTAGCAGCTTGAAAAATGTAGCCAAAGTGACCCACACCTGTATTTCAGCATTACAAATTCGCATTATGCGATTTTTACATTGCTGATTTTTGCAATCAAGAGAATAATCTCGAATATGAATATTCGCGAATACATGTCAAATATTCTACCATATATTTTCGAAATATCGCAAATTCGAATATTGCCCCTGCCGCTCATCACTACTGTATTACTGTATTCATTTTGGAGCTGGCTGAAAAATGTAATACTGAATAAACTATTTATGATATAAATGCTGTTGGTTAGAGACATGTTGTATATAAATGACCTGGCATAAGACAAAAAGAAAACCCTCTGATCCTTGGAAGCCATGATGTTGGATCCATTACACATCAGACATCAACAGCATCCCATTTAATCCTGGCAGCAGCACGACGATGTCTCTGGACAGAGTCCCAATTGGGTCCCCACACTGCGTTGACGGTAACCCGATGGTCAGGAAGGCAGCCGGTTGCCTTCCATAGGCATCTTGCTGACTTCCATGTAAGGCTACATGCACACGACCGTTGGTGTTTTGCGGTCCGCAAATCGCGGATCCGCAAAACACGGAAGCTGATCCGCGTTCCGTTCCGCATTTTGCGGAACGGAGCATAACCCATTATAGAATGCCTATTCTTGTCCATAAAACGGACAAGAATAGGACATGCTATATTTTTTTTGCGGGGGCACGGAACGGAGCAACGGATGCGGACAGCACACGGAGTGCTGTCCGCATCTTTTGTGGCCCCATTGAAATGAATGGGTCCATGGCCGAGCCGCGAAATATGCGGCTCGGACGCGGACCCAAACAACGGCCGTGTGCATGAGGCCTAAGCCTGTGAGAATCAGTCCCCTGGGTCTCCTAGGCAAGCATGCTGTAAATGTATTACACTGTGTAATACACTTACCGCCAATGCACTACAATACAGATGTATTGTACAGGGGATCAGACTCCCAAAAGTTGAAGTTCTTTAGTGGGACAAAAAATAAAGTAAAAAAAAAAAATGTTTTATATAATAAAAGTAAAAAATGAACCCTTCCCATAATACAGTTATAAAATATTGTAAAAAATAGGATAAAAAAAGAAGAGTAGACATTAGAGATGAGCGAATCAAAGCTGAAGAAGTGGAAATCAATCTGAATTTCAGGAAAAATTCGATTTGCAACGAATTTGAATTTTCTCGCGCTTCTTGGTAATCGTAATTTTTCCTAAAATGGCGGCCACATGTGTGAGGACATGGGGTAAGGAACTCTAGGAAGGCGGGATCACCCAGATTGACATGCATGCATGCAGCCAATCAGCAGCCAGCCAGCCCTATAAATAAGGAGGTCATCTTAGAATCAGACATTTTCCAGCATTCTGAGTGCAGAGACAGATGTGAGAAGATGCTAGGAACAACAAATGGAAAAACCTCATTGTGAAAAAAAAACTGAAAAAACAATTTATAAGTGCAGGGATAGGATAAGGAGGAATCATTTCGCAGCATCTTAGTGAAAGAAGAGACGCTCAGAAGGTGCTAGGGACAGTGCTAGAATAGTGATTAACAAGTGCAGGGAAAGACAATTTGGGTATCCAAATGGCCATTATACAGCTCTGTCATTCCAACAATTTGTTCTTGGGGAGCAAGTGCTATGTTGAAAAGCCTTTAGTGGCTTATATCTGTGGAAAAAGAAAAATATATATGCAGTTTCTTGACACAATTTGGTGGAAAAACTAATTTTATTCAGCGTTCAGCGCTGCAGTTATATGCGGTAAAATCTTTTGTGACTCCTTTCGGAGGAAAAATAAATGTATTCAGCGTTCAACGCTGCAGTTATATGTGCTAAAATTTTTCTTGAAGTATTTTGGTGGGAAAACACATTTTATTCAGAATTCAGCCTTGTAGTAATATGCGGTAAAATCTTTTGTGACTTATTTTGGTTGAAAAATAAATTGTATCCAGTGTTCAGCACTGCAGTTATATGTGCTAAAATCTTTATTGATGTATTTCGGTGGAAAAACAATTTCTTGTGAAAATGGTGAAAGCGTTTAGTGGCGTATTTCAGTAGAAAAAGAAAAATATATATGCAGTTAACTTTTGTAGCTTTATGTGGTGAAAGCATTCAGTGGTGTACTTCATTACAAATAAAAAAATTTAGCTATATGCAGCTATATGTGTTGCAGCTATATGTGCTGAAAGCGTTTAGTGGCGTATTTTATTGCAAAAAGAAAAATATATTCTCAGTTCACTTCTGCAGCTATATGTGGTGAAAGCATTCAGTGGCGTATTTCATAACAAAAAGAAAAACATATACTCAGTTCACTTCTGCAGCTATATGTGTTAAAATTGTTTAGTGGCGTATTTCATTACAAAAAGAAAAATATATTCTCAGTTCACTTCTGCAGCTATATGTGTTAAAAGTGTTTAGTGGCGTATTTTATTGCAAAAAGAAAAATATATTCTCAGTTCACTTCTGCAGCTATATGTGGTGAAACCATTCAGTGGCGTATTTCATAACAAAAAGAAAAACATATACGCAGTTCACTTCTGCAGCTATATGTGTTAAAATTGTTTAGTGGCGTATTTCATTACAAAAAGAAAAATATATTCTCAGTTCACTTCTGCAGCTATTTGTGTTAAAAGTGTTTAGTGGTGTATTTCATTATAAAAAGAAAAATATATTCTCAGTTTACTTCTGCAGCTATATGTGGTAAAAGGGTTTAGTGGCATATTTCTGTAGAAAAATAAAAATATATACGCAGTTCACTTCTGCAGCTATATGTGTTGAAAACTTTCAGTGGCGTATTTCATTACAAAAGAAAAATATATACGCAGTTCATTTCTGCAGTTATATGTGGTGAAAGCGTTTGAGGCGAATTTCAGTTAAAAATATATATATATATATATACGCACTTCACTGGTGCATTTATTTGTGACAAAAGCGTTTAGTGGCCTACTTCAGTACAAAAAGAATAATATATTCTCAGTTCACTTCTGCAGTTATATGTGTTGAAAGTGTTTAGTGGCCTATGTCAGTACAGAAAGAAAAAATATATACGCACCTCACTGGGGCAGATATTTGTGGCCTATTTCAGTACAAATTTTTTTTTAAATACGCACTTCACTGGTGCATAGTGATAAGCGAACACCAAAGTGTTCAGGTGTTCGGTCCGAACACACCGCGATATTCGTGCGAGCACCCGAGTATGATGGAAGTCAATAGGAAACAACCAGGCACCCCCCCACAAAATAAAAACAATAATCAATTTTTAAGGAAAAAACTGTTAGGAAACATTCTTTCCCGTATATTCAATTGTATATAAAAGTGCAAGTGCTGCCAATTATTACAAGCAAGAGGCACTCCGAAAAAGCCTGTCTATCACATAAAGGAGAGCCCCGTTCACATTGTGGTACAATTGTTCAGGTAGTTGGACTCCTACACTCATAAAGCCTATGCACTAAGTGAAAGGGCTGCCAAAAATTACAAGGAACTGGCACTACAATACACCCTTTATTACACACAAAGGAGGGCATCATACACACTCTTGAAAAATTATGATTGGTGGGCTGCTAGTGACCCTCAAAAATATTTGGAGCAAGGGCGTACTGGTGACCCTCTAAAACATTCTGATTGAGGGCCAGCTGGTGAGCTGACCCTATAAAACAGTATGGTTGAGGGCCTGCTGGTGAGCTGACCCTGTAAAACATTATGGTTGAGGGCCTGCTGGTGAGCTGACCCTCTAAAACATTATATGTGAGGCCCTGCTGGTGAGCTGAGCCTCTAAAACATTATAGGTGAGGGCCTGCTGGTGAGCTGACCCTCTTTAAAAATTGTAGTGGAGGAAATATATACAATCTGGATAAGGAGGAGGATGAGGAGGAGGAGTAGAAAACAAGATTCAACCATATACACTTTTTTGTGGTGGAAAAGGTGCATGGGAATACACTACAGTAGACTGAGTACATTATAAACAATACATTGAAATTGCATTTATGTTTATCATCAATCATCTCAGCTCTCCTCTGGTGGAGTTGAGAAGTCAGGGGCAATCCAGGCCTTGTTAATTTTTATCTGAGTCAACCAGTCAGCATTGTCAGTGGACAAGCGGATACGCTTATCAGTCATAATGCCACCAGCAGCACTAAATACACGCTCGAACAAAACGCTAGCAGCAGGGCAGGCCAGCACCTCCAAGGCGCAGAGTTCAAGTTCGTGCCATGTGTCCAACTTGGACACCCAGTAGTTGTAAGGCACTGAGGGATCATTTATGATGCTGACACGTTCTGCGATGTATTCCTTCACCATCTTCCAAAACTTTTCCCTCCTTGTAGCACTAGGCCACGCTTCAGGGTGAGGTTGCTGGCGGGGCATCCCAAAGAGTCCCATACCTTGGAGAGTGTTGCCCTGTCTCTGTTGGAACTGTTGTGTGTTCCCCTTGTCTCCCTTCCTCCTTGCCTAAGGATGTACGAACTCTGCCGGCCGCATTGTCAGATGGAAAATTTTGGAGCAATCTCTCAACAAGTACCTTCTGGTATTGCACCATTTTACTCGTCCTCTCCACACAGGAATGAGAGATGACAAGTTCTATTTGTAGCAGGGGTCAAGAAGGGTTAACACCCAGTATTCTGTGTTATCTAAAATGCGTATAATGCGAGGGTAAAGGCAGCCTAACATGAAGTCAGCCATGTTTGACAGAGTACCAACAGGCTATACGTCGATGTCAACATCAGGATGACTCTCCATCCACTTATCCTCCTCCTCCTCCTCTTCTGCCCATCCACGCTGAACAGATTAAATTAAAGTTCCGTGGGTACTACCCTCTGTAGCAGAGGCAACTGTCTCCAGCTCCTCCTCCTCTTCATGACCCAATTCGCTCTGAGAAGACGAACTGTGGGTGGTCTGGCTATCACCTGTGTAATGTTCTCCCCCATTTCCTCGCCGCATTCAGAGCGTCGTGCTTAATTGTGAGCAGAGATCGTTTGAGTAGACACAGCAGTGGGATGTTTACACTGATAATAGCGTTATCGCCACTAACCATCTGTGTGGATTCATCAATTTTTTTTAAAACCTCATAGAGGTCTGACATCAATGCCCACTCCTCGCTTGGGAATAGTAGAAGTTGGCTGGAAAGGGGACGACCATGTTGCAGCTGGTATTCCACTTCTGCCCTCTGCTGCTCACAAAGCCTGGCAAACATCACTGACTAGCACAACAGTCAGTGAGCTGGAAGCCGCACCAGGGTTGAAAGACCGGCTGCAGCTGTGGACGAGGCAGTAGTGTGACCCGCAGACCCAGATTGTTGACCCAGGCATTCGGCCCACTTATTAGGATGCTTGGATGCCATGTGGCGGATCATGTTGGTGGTGGGGATGTTGATAGTGTTCACGCTCATTTTGGTACGGCAAAGGTTGCAAACTAATACTCTTTTTTCGCCTGTGCTTTCCTCTAAAAAGCGCCATACTGCGGAACACCAACCCGTTGGCAAGGCAGATTTACTCAGGGGGGTGCTCGGTGTAACGGTTTCGGGCCTGTTTGATGTGGGCCAACTTCTCCCTTTTGCAACCCCACTGCCTCTTCCAGACTGTTGCGGTGGTGTGGATCCCTCCCCCTCTGTACTGCTGCCTCACTCGGATTTTTCCCTTTCCATGCTGGGTCAGTGACCTCATGGTCCACCACCGCCTATTCCACTTCCTCACTCTGCTCATTCTCCTGACTTGACTTAACCACAACCTCAGTGATTGACAACTGTGTCTCATTAGCATCCATCTCGTGAACGAATGATTGCCGTTCACCACTGTCATCTTCTTGAGACTGTGAAGGCTGAAGAGGTTGGGAATCAGGGCACAATATCTGAGGTATCTCTTCAAGGCGAGAGAGCCAAACCAAGTACTGGCGATGAAAAGAGGTCATGTGAATATCCGAGTGTGAGAGGAAGGAGGATCAGAGTGAGGATTCGGTTGACCAGACTCTTGGCTACAGAGACTGGACTTAGTGGAAGAGAGGGTGGTGCTTAACCGACTGGAAGGATTATCTTCTGCAATCCAACCGACCACCTGTTCGCACTGGTCCGACTTGGACAGTGTTGAGCTGTGTCACCCAGCTAAGTTGGACATAAAGCTGGGTAAGGTAGATTTCTTTGTTTTTTCTGGTGCACTGGCAGCAGGCACAGTTTCATTGCGCCCAGGGCCATGGCCTCTGCTTGCACCATCAGCATCACGCCCACTTCCCCGTCCCTTTGTGCTCGCCTTTTTCATATTAATGGTTTTGTCTGTGGATGTGGCGCAGGTTTTTTTACTGACCGCTAAAGACACAGTTTTCTGATGCAGGACAGTATTGGTTACATAACACCACAGATTGTGGATACTACACTAGGCCCAGATTAATTAAAGTTGGAATATAGACAGAGCTTTTAGATGCTATTCAGTATTGGAAGCCCACAGATTGTAGACACTTTACTGGGCCCAGATTAATGGAAGTTGTAATATACACACTTTTTTCAGATTCAGTTTAGTATGGGATACAAATACCCACAGATTGTTGACACTTTACTAGGCCCAGATTAATGGAAGTTGTAATATACACACTTTTTTCATGACGTAGGACGTGCTGCGGGCTCCTCCCCCCCTCACCGCTGCCCTGAGCCGTTCCGTCTCCCCCGCCCCCTGCTGACTCCTGCAAATGACTGCTGAGCTTGGATGGCCGGTGTACCGAGTGGCACTTCACCCGGCGCTTGGAATCCGCGCCTGATGTAAGCCATGGTAAGCCGTGTCAGAGGCGCTAGGCGGTGCGAGGGAAACCGCAGGTGGTCTGTGCGGCACAGGAATCCCTAGGAGCGTGTGGTCTCGGCGTTTCAAGTGGAGGTGGGGTTTATCGCAGATGGGACCATAGTGACCCCGGAGTGTATTGCTGGCCCTGATCCACCGACCGGTCGCTTCCAGGACGGGCAAGTAATGTAAAGTTTTGTGAAGTGAAATTCTCGGTTTAATTATACTACTAACAGTCTTAGACCGGTTCTCAGGTCAAAACAGGTCACTACCTGCGGGATAAATTAGCCGGCTCATTAACAACACTAACAAATAGACCGGTTTTTGAATAACAGGTACTATAAAGAAACTGCCAGAGACATATATTGAAACAATCTGAGATATACCCTGAAACCGCTTTACTTAAAGTGACAGTGAACACCTATTTCTGTGTTAAGAAGTCCCCTGGAATAAGCTGGCGGTTGGAGGGACACAACGTAGAACTATACTGGGAACAATCCTCTTATGTGACTGACTATTTCGTCAATTAAAGGCTCAAAATATGGCCCCTACAAATAGGAAATCTTTGGGAAATACATCTCTGAAGTCCTCAAGCCCAAAACCCAATATAGAGCGGTACTTAAGATCCTCACCCACAAAAACAAGAGGTACACTTAAACCCCTGTTCGTCCAGAGGAATAGGAAGGAGCCAGAAATACCTTAGAGTCCATTGATAACAGCGGAAAGGAGTCCATGGACAATCGGATACATTCGCGTATGGAAATAATCAAGCAAAAATTGGGGGATATTTTGGAGACTGACAACCACCGTAGCTTCAATGCAGTCTGATATCTCTCTTATTAGGGACGATATGGACAAAATCCACTCTAGGGCTCATGACACGGATTTATCCCTAACTGATACAAAGAAAGAAGTCTCCTTACTGGGCAAAAAGATAGAGACAATTGAATTAGAGCATAAGACCCTCAAGGATAAAATAACCGATTTAGAGGATGATCGCGTAGAGGAAACATCCGTTTAATAGGCTTCCCAGAAGGAACAGAAAAAGATGACCCAGGGGGCTTTATCCAGAAATGGTTGATGGACTCAATGGGCCCAGAGTCATTTTCAACACTGTTCACGGTCGAACGAGCACATAGAGTCCCTAATAAAAAACCGCCTGCAGGCGGTCCCCCACGCAGTATCCTCGCAAAAATTCTGTGTACCAGTGACCGGGACAAAATACTGAGGCGCAAAAGAGAATTAGGAGATTTGCACTATTAAGGAAATAAAATCTCGATCTATCCTGACTTTTCTTTCTCCACTCAATCTAAAAGAAGACAATTCGGGGATTTAAAAAAACGACTCATTAACGCAAACATTAAATACTCAATGTTGTACCCGGCTAAACTTAGAATAGTATATAAAGACTCAGCAATTTTTTTCTTTAACACTGAGGAAGCCTCTGCGTGGATGGACGCTCAGGGGCTATAAGAACCTTAGGTCTTTTCCTTTTCCTTTTGTTCTTTCTTCTTTTTCCTTTTTATTTTTATTTTTTGCTTAATAATCTGTTTTCTCTCTCTTTAAGAGGAAGGGGAAGGAGAGGGGAAGGGGAAAAAAAGAAAAATAATAATCTGAAATAAAACATATGAAGTGGCGGGGCGGAGGGAGGAGGCCCAGGCGTGTGTAAGAGGAGCATGGGACTTTATTGCCTCGTGCACCATGGGGGGGGGGTTGAGGGTGGGAAATTCACTGTTGCGGGATCAGGCGTAGAATTGGGGAGGGGAGCGGACAACTTTGACAATCCATCAATACTGGATTAAAGTCCGCGGACAAGTTGAAATGGAGGGTGGTTGACGATATTGTTTCTAGACATTTACCTGCTATTGTGGGCTTAGTTGAGAAGCATTTAACTGCTGAAAAACTGCATTATAGGCAAAAATCTTGGACGCAGTACAAGTACCATTCCCACTACTCGGTCTATGCCCGTGGTGTAAGTGTATATATCCACAGGAATGTGGACTATGACCCATATGACCAATGGATTGACAAGGAGGGTAGATTTGTATTTTTACAGTTGTGTTCAAAATTATTTAACCCCCACTGAAATTTATTGTTTTGGCCAGTTTGACATTGATTTTGATCATTTCAGTCATCTTGTTTACAATTAAATCAAAGAGGCACTTGTAAGTCAGACAAATATAACATAACATTTATAATGAAATAACCACAAATGTCTTTTCTGTGCTCACATCATTATCAGTTTTATTCAACCCCAAGTGACATTCAATCTTAGTACTTAGTACAACATCCTTTTCCAGTTATAACAGCTTTTAAACGTGAAGCATAGCTTGACACAAGTGTCTTGCAGCGATCTACGAGTATCTTCGCCCATTCTTCATGGGCAAAAGCCTCCAGTTCAGTCACATTCTTAGGCTTGAGCGCTGCAACTGCTTTCTTTACGTCCCACCAGAGGTTCTCATTCGGATTTAAGTCTGGTGACTGCGATGGCCACTTTAAAATGTTCCAGCCTTTAATCTGCAACCATGCTCTAGTGGACTTGGAGGTATGCTTGGGATCATTGTCCTGTTGAAAGGTCAACGTCTCCCAAGCCTCAGGTTTTGTGACGGACTGCATCACATTTTCATCCAATCTCTCCTGGTACTGAAGAGAATTCATGGTACCTTGCACACGCTCAAGCTTTCCTGTACCTGTAGAAGCAAAACAGCCCCAAAGCATGATTGACCCCCGCCATGCTTCACAGTAGGCAAGGTGTTCTTTTCTTCATAGGCCTTGTTCTTCCTCCTCCAAACATAGCGTTGATCCATGGGTCCAAACAGTTCTAATTTTTGTTTCATCAGTCCACAGAACACTATCCCAAAACTTTTGTGGTTTGTCCACATGACTTTTGGCATACTGCAGTCGACTCTTCTTATGCTTTGGAGACAGCAAGGATGTGCGCCTGGGAGTTCTGGCATGGAGGCCTTCATTACGCAGTGTGCGCCTTATTGTCTGAGCTGGAACTTCAGTACCCGCATCTGACAAATCTTTTTCAGTTCCTCAGCAGTCACACTGGGAATTTTCTCGACTTTGAGCTTCAGGTAGCGCACAGCAGTCGAAGTCAGCATCTTCTTTCTGCCACGACCAGGTTGCGTTTCAACAGTACCCTTTGCCTATGGTGTCTCTTGGTATGTTTAACATCTTTGCATTCTTCTTATAGCCATTGCCCTTCCTGTGAAGAGAAATCACCTCTTCTCTTGTCTTCCTGGACCATTCTCTTGACTTCACCATGTCTGTAAACACACCAGTAAATGTCTAGAAGGAGCTGAGTATCACAGTCATTTAAAATCTGCCTAATTGGTGCTTATTATGCTTGATTGCTGCTCCTTGACATCCACAGGTGTTTTCAATACCTGATCGAAAACACGAGAATGAACCTCTGTTCTTAAGAGTGGTAGTATTTAAGGGTTGAATAATTGTGTCAATGAAGAAATCACAAAAAGAAAAACATTTAATACTGTATTACAAAAACAATTGATGTCATTTTAGTTGCATTTGTTTCTTTAAAAGTCCTTGTAAGATTTCATTCTGAACACAATTACAAATGTACACTAAATTCCCTAAAACCCTTTACAGCATTGGGGGTTGAATAATTTTGAACACAACTGTATATGGCCGATGGATGAGTTTGGTATGCGTGCTTGCATTTGTATATATCCTGCCCCCTTTTCCTCTGAAGTTATGAGGAAACTTGCTGAATATGTATGTAAGAGGATGGGTGTCCTTTATTGGTGTTGGGTGACTTTAATGCAGTTATGGATAACAAGGACAGAGTTTCAGCGCTTAGAAGTGGGGGGAGCTCCACTGGGCAATCTACAATCCTTAACAGGATCTGCCAGGAGATGGGACTTATTGATGTTTGGCAGTATTTGTACGGAAAATAGGTTGCCTTCTTCTGGTATAGCAGATCTTGGGAGGTTATGTCCAGAATTGATCTGTCCTTGGCGAATGTAGGATTTCTGGATAGGATCCAAAAAATGAAATATGAGCCACATGGCATCTGTGACCATACCCCTATGTTGCTGTCGATGGTGGATCCAGCACCTCTCTATGGCAGAAAACCCTTTAAGCTAAATCCACCAGATGGGGTGTATCCCCAAGCAAAACATACAATCTAATATTCGTAGAGCTCTCCTTAATATTTACATTGGAAACGGGGAGGACCGCTCCATCCTGTCCGTGGATGCCGAGAAGGCCTTCGACAGGGTGGAGTGGCCCTTCCTGTGAGGAACTATGGACAGGATGAACCTGGGTGGAAATTTTATCAAATAGGTGCAATTACTTTATAGTGGATCCACAGCCAGTGTTAAGATAAATGGGACTGAGTCTGAACAGTTCCCCCTACAGCGAAGTACATGGCAGGGCTGTCCCATTTCACCTTTGATTTTTGCCCTGGCCCTGGAACCCCTTGCATGTAAAATTCGACAGTCTAATAAGATTATCGGCTTTGGAGGGAAAGGAGAAGAAGATAAAATCAGTTTATATGCGGATGATATTTTGGTCTTCTTGAAACAAGGATGGAAGGCAGTCCCTTCCGTAATGAACATCTTGGAAGAATATGGTCTTTTATCTGGATATAAAATAAACTGGGAAAAATCTGAACTCCTCCCTCTTGTTTGAGCGCCCTCTGATGGACCTTTAGGTATTAGGCCACTTGAACCCACGGACACAATTCGATATCTGGGCATTAGAATTAGCTCGGACTTGTCTAAATATAATCACTTAAATATTATCCCTATGATTAATAAGGTGAGGGAGAAGATCAGCACTTGGCAAAAGCTGCCTTTATCACAAGCCGAAAGAATTGCATTAGTTAGGATGGTGATCCGCCCTATCGCTCTTTACCCTCTGACTACCTGCCCGATATGGATTGATGACTCTTTCTGGTGTGCTAAATGAGTTAATCTGGGGAGGAGTAGGGTCAGAATTAAACAGAAATATCTCTGGCTTGCTGAGTGAGATGGGGGCTTTCCTTCCCTTCCTCCAGGGATATTATATTTCAGCTCAGATATTGTGGTGTGTGGGATGGGGGAGGATTACCATAACGCCCCTCTGATAAGTATTCTGGCAAAGGATTTTCAGGGGCCGTGTGGAGATATCTTCTCCATATTGGAGGCCGGCCATTTGGGAAACAAGGAAAAAAAAAGTGTCTAATTAGCGATACATTAAATAAAGTCTGGAATAAAATTAAAAAGATATTAGGCATAACACACTCTACTCATTTCACCCCACTTTGGCAAAACTCTAACCTAAAAGAATTTATGTTAATCTTAGATTATGATTATTGGAATTCACGGGGTATTAACCGATTAAATCACATCTTGTATTACAGTAATATTATCTCTTTAGGTAATTTGATAAAAGACACAAAAGTCACTTTTTAGATAGGTATAGGTATGCACAAATTAGTCATGCATATATGAAAACCCAGGATAAACGTCTCCTGACTTTCACAAATTTATCACAGATTTCGGGATTCTCTTGGTGAAATAACAACATATAAAAGCAAGTGAGGCTGGGGAGCTGAATTGGGCGCTGGAGATACTCTGGATTGGGAAATAATATATAAAAATATTTAAAAAGTATCGATCTCTCAGAAATATAGACTGATCCAGTTTAAGATTGTACATCGCCTATATTACTCCCCGCCTTCCTCGCTAAAATATACAAAGAAAAAAGAGTGAGTGTTGAAAATGCTGATTTGAGTCACATATTATGGAGCTGTCCAGAGATATCCAGCTTCTGGACCCGTAACCATGAGGAATTATCCAGACACTATTAGGGCCAACTGGTCTGCTGTTTTTCGCAGGCAATACTGAACCTCTTCCCCCTGGTAACCTAACGCTCCATCAGAGACGTTCCTGTATGGAGGGTGTTATGGCTGCAAAAGTTTTGATAGTTAAATATTGGGGCACTAATAATAGCCCTAGTTTCTCTGAGTGGCCGACTCTGATGGTCACTATAGAAGCTTATAGCAAAATAGCAAGGAAAACAATCTTGAACGCATGGGATGCAGCTTCTCAAAACCTTTATCCCTGGCTAATATAAGAATGTAAAAAAAAAACAGTTTTGGCCTGACCCGCAGCGGTGAATAAGGGTGGGTGAATAATATTATAATGTTATATGTATAATCATTATATATACTTTCTCTTTCTTTATTTGTAAGTTCTTTATTGTAAGAATTTATATTACCATTGAGAAAATAATAAAGATATTTAAAAAATAAATAAATAACTCAAATAAAGTTTAGCTGCTCTAGTGTGGTCTTTCCTGAAATTTTCTTAGTTGTATCCCACAACAAAAGTCATGGTCCACAGAGAGCTTCCAAAGCATCAGAGGGATCTCATTGTTAAAAGGTATCAGTCAGGAGAAGGGTACGAAAGAATTTGCAAGGCATTAGATATACCATGGAACACAGTGAAGACAGTCATCATCAAGTGGAGAAAATATGGCACAACAGTGACATTACCAAGAACTGCACAGAAACACAAGGGGGGGTCAGTCAGCATGTCCCTGTATGCAGGTGCACGTAGCCATGGCAAAATATACATACAAACACAGAAATGCAACAGCACTCTGCAACCAGCACTCTGCCCTGCCTCTATACTAGAAGTTATTAGAGCGTTAGTGTACATTTTGATCAAAAATAATAAGCCACTCGGCGTGCCAAGGACGCCTCTATGATTGGTCCTAACGCTAAATCCTACCTGTTATGGGCCATGACAGCCACATAAAATCCAGGTAGGATTTAGCGTTAGGACCACTCATAGAGGTGGCCTTGGAGCGGCAGTGGCTTATACTTTGATCAAAATGTACACTATAGAGGCAGGGCAGAGTGCTGGTTGCAGAGTGCTGTTGCATTTCTGTGTATGTATATTTTGCCATGGCTACGTGCACTGCATACAGGACATGCTGACTGACCCCTGTGTTTCTGTGCAGTATTCAGTCGTGGCCAAAATTTTTGAGAATGACACAAATATTAGTTTTCACAAAGTTTGCTGCTAAACTGCTTTTAGATCTTTGTTTCAGTTGTTTCTGTGATGTAGTGAAATATAATTACAGGCACTTCATACGTTTCAAACAATTTTATCGACAGTTACATGACATTTATGCAAAGAGTCAGTATTTGCAATGTTGGCCTTTTTCCAGACCTCTACAATTCGACTGGGCATGCTCTCAATCAACTTCTGGGCCAATTCTCGACTGATAGCAACCCATTCTTTCATAATGGAGTTGGAGTTTGTCAGAATTAGTGAATTTTTGTTTGTCCACCCGCCTCTTGAAGATTGACCACAAGTTCTTAATGGGATTAATATCTGTGGAGTTTCCAGGCCATGGACCCAAAATGTCAACGTTTTGGTCCCCTAGCCACTTAGTTATCACTTTTGCCTTATGACACGGTGCTCCATCCTGCTGGAAAATGCATTGTTCTTCAACTTCACCAAATTGTTGTTAGATTGTTGGAAGAAGTTGCTGTTGGAGGGTGTTTTGGTACCATTCTTTATTCATGGCTGTGTTTTTTGGCAAAATTGTGAATGAGCCCACTCCCTTGGATGAGAAGCAACCCCACACATGAATGGTCTCAGGATGCTTTACTGTTGGCATGACACAGGACTGATGGTAGCGCTCACCTTTTTTTCTCCGGACAAGCCTTTTTCCAGATGCCCCAAACAATCGGAAAGAGGCTTCATCGGAGAATATGACTTTGCCCCAGACCTCAGCAGTCCATTTACCATACTTTCTGCCGAAGATCAATCTGTCCCTGATGGTTTTTTTGGAGAGAAGTGGCTTCTTTGCTGCCCTTCTTAAAGGGAATCTGTCACCTGGCTATCCACATTTTTTTTTTCCCTTTAGCCTAGGGCAATAAAGTACCTTACATCCGGATCTGTTGTTCTTTTTTCCGTGTGTCTTTTATTTTCTGTTAAAAACATCTTTATCCATTATGTAAATTAGGCTGCAAGGAGCCTAAAGGGGCGTTTTTTCTCTTCCAAGGAGCGCAGGAACGCCCCCCTGATGTGCCCAGACCGCCTAAATTTGAATCTAAAGAACGCCTCCAGCAGCTGAAATCTCGTCCCAGAGGCAAGGCTACGGCTCCGCCCCCCGGCTACATTCGCTCTCTGCCCGGAATACATCCCCGATCTTCTTCTCGGTGGCCACTGGAAATCTCGCGCAGGCGCAGTGCCGGCGATTGCCTGCGCCTGTGCAATCTGATGGCAACTGAGGGCAACAGCCTCAATAGTGTCACTGGGCATGCGCCGAGCCCAGTGGCGTTTTCGGACGCTGTTGCCCTTAGTTGCCATTGGATCGCGCAGGCGCAGGTAACCGCCCGGCACTGCGCCTGCGTGAGATTTCCAGCGGCCACCGAGAAGAAGATCGGGATGTATTCGGGCAGAGCGAATGTAGCCGGGGCGGAGCCGTAGCCTTGCCTCTGGGCGAGATTTCAGCTGCTGAAGGCGTTCTTACAGCCTAATTTACATAATGGATAAAGCGGTTTTTAACAGAAAATACAAGACACACGGGAATAGAACAACAGATCCGGATATAAGGTACTTTATTGCCCTAGGCTAAAGGAAAAAAAAATGTGGATAGCTCAGGTGACAGATTCCTTTCACACCAGGCCATCTTCCAAAACTCTTCACCTCACTGTGCGTGCAGATGCGCTCACACCTGCTTGCTGGCATTCCTGAGCAACCTCTGCACTGGTGGCACTCCGATCCCACAGCTGAATCCTCTTTAGGAGACGATCTGGCGCTTAATGGACTTTCTTGGACGCCCTGAAGCCTTCTTAACAAGAATTGAACCTCTCTCTTTGAAGTTCTTGATGATCCTATAAATTGTTGATTGAGGTGCGATCTTAGTAGCCACAATATCCTTGCCTGTGAAGCCATTTTTATGCAACGCAATGATGGCTGCACGCGTTTCTTTGAAGGTCACCATGGTTAACAATGGAAGAACAATAATTTCAAGCATCACCCTCCATTTAACATGTCAAGTCTGCCATTTTAACTCAATCAGCCTGACATAATGATCTCCAGCCTTGTGCTCGTCAACATTCTCACCTGAGTTAACAAGACGATTACTGAAATGATCTCAGCAGGTCCTTTAATGACACCAATGAAGTGCAGTGGAAAGGTTTTTGGGATTAAGTTAATTTTCATGGCAAAGAAGGACTATGCAATTCATCTGATCACTCTTCATAACATTCTGGAGTATATGCAAATTGCTATTATACAAACTTAAGCAGCAACTTTTCCAATTTCCAATATTTATGTAATCTTCAAAACTTTAGGCCATGACTGTATATATATATATATATATATATATATATATATATATCTCAAGAAATTCCACAGCACTTCCTTAATGGGGAAAAAAAGTGGCTACTTTATTTGCCGGGTAAAAGCGACGTTTGGGTGCACTCAATGGCACCTTTTCCAATTTCCTATATTTATGTAATTCTCAATTCTTTGGCCACGACTGTATGCTGGAGGTGTGGCGGCCTCCTTTCAGTCGTGCACACCTGACTAGTTTGTCTGCCCTAGAGGCTGGTTTTAATCAGAGTAAGTATAAAACTGAACTTGCATTCATAGTACCTACTAATAGCCATCTGGCTCCAGGAAGAGTACACAGTGGGCTCAGTATGCATGCTGGTACCTGCGTCCCTGGATTTAATGGAGGCTGTTATGGTACCAAAAAGGGTTAATAAGCACGGTGGATCCTAGCATGCATGCTGGGCCCGCACTCCTGGATTTTATGTGGCTGTCATGGCCCATAACAGGTAGGATTTAGCTTTAGGATCACTCATAGAGGCGGCCTTGTCACGGCGAGTGGCTTATTACTTTGATCAAAATGTACACTAACACCTTTGATAACTTCTAGTATAGAGGCAGGGCAGAGTGATGGTTGCATTTCTGTGTTTGTATTACCAAGAACTGGACGTCCCTCCAAAATTGATGAAAAGACGAGAAGAAAACTGGTCTGGGAGGCTACCAAGAGGCCTACAGAAACATTAAAGGAGCTGAAGGAATATCTGGCAAGTACTGGCTGTGTGGTGCATCTGAGAACAATCTCCGTATTCTTCATATGTCTGGGCTATGGGGTTGAGTGGCAAGACGAAAGCCTTTTCTTACGAAGAAAAACATCCAAGCCAGGCTACATTTTGCAAAAACACATCTGAAGTCTCCCAAATGCATGTGGGAAAAGTTGATGAAACCAAGGTCTGATGAAACCAAGGTCGAACTTTTTGTCTATAATTCCAAAAGATATGTTTAGCGCAAAAACAACACTGCACATCACAAAAGAACACCATACCCACAGTGAAGCATGGTGGTCGCAGCATCATGCTTTGGGACTGTTTTTTCAGCTGGAACTGGAGCCTTAGTTAAGATAGAGGTAATTATGAACAGTTCCAAATACAAGTCAATATTAGCACAAAACCTTCAGGCTTCTGCTAGAAAACTGAACACGAAGAGGAACTGCATCTTTCAGCATGACAAAGACCCAAATCATACATCCAAATCTACAAAGGAATGGCTTCACCAGAAGAAGATTAAAGTTTTGGAATGGCCCTTCCAGAGCCCAGACCTGAATCTGATTGAAAATCTGTGGGGTGATCTGAAGAGGGCTGTGCACAGGAGATCCCCTCTAGTGTTGAGCGCGAATATTTGCAAAGCAAATTTTAATTTCGAATATCGTGATTTCGAGATTTCGCAAATATGTCGAATACATGAGCCCATATTCGCAATTACGAATATTCGCTCTTAAGATGGATAGTGATAGGGAAACTGTATTGAAAATAAAAGATTCAGACATAATTCCCCCAATCTTAATTGCTTTATATAATAATTTCCACTATTCCTGTCAGAGTAAAGACTTAATAGGTAAAAACTGTCCTGCGAATGTTTGTCACTTGAATATTCACATTAATCTATTCGCGGTTTGTATTCCCTTTTCTACCAAACATTAACAGGTTGTGTCAGACTCCAGTACGCTGCATGTATTGCGAAAATTTGTATATGTCTTTTTCGCACCTTTCCATTCGCACAAATTACTTCCTTCTACTTAAAAGATTTCAGTTAGTTTTTTCAATTGAGTTGTACAGTTTATAGGTCACATTAAAGTGAAAAAAATTCTGAAATGATTTATCTTTGTCTCAGAAATCTGACATTTTAACAGGGGTGTGTAGACTTTTTATACCCACTGTATGTGGAATCAGCTGACGAGGGTGTAAAAGGAGGGCGCTTCTTTTTCTTGACGCTAACATCTACCTGTAAGGCTGAGTTAATATTTGAGTTATTTGGTCAGTTTTGGCCCCATGACTGCCCAAATAAGTAAAGTATGCAGTGATTCTAAGAGCAACATCTGTCATGTGTTTGTCATACTGACTCACAGTACTGTTTCACTACCACAGCACTACCACAGACTCCCTATGCGTGCTCCTGCAAGGCACAGTGTTCTACACCCCTATAAAGGCTCTCTACAGCCCGGAAATAGACGTTTTTTATGTGATTCGCCGAGAAATAAATTTTGATCGAAGTGAATTTTTCCCAAAAAATTCGGCCGAGTCGAATGCTGTAAAAACAATGCAATTTTTGGGCACCTTGCCTCCAAAGATGTGTAATACCAAGCGATCAAAAAGGTGTATGTACTCCAAAATGGTACCGCTCAAACCGTCATCTCATCCCACAAAAAATGAGACCCTACCTAAGATAATCAGACCTTGGCAACACAAAAACAAGATTTTATGCTATTCAAAAATGCTTTTACTGTGGAAAACTTAACGAAAATAAAAATAATAGACACATTGGGTATCACCACATCCGTAACAACCTGCTCTGTAAAAATATCACATGGTATACATGGTGAATGCTGTAAAAATAAAATAAATAAAAACTATGCTAGAACCTCGCTTTACAAAATGCATAATATTGAGTGATCAAAAACTCAAAATGGTACCAATGAAAATGTCATCTCATTCTGCAAAAATTAACCCCCACTTAAGACAATCACTCAAAAATAAAAACCAATGGCACCTGTAAACCAATCCATCAATATCTGTGCTGCAAAAGCTATATGGGGCTACTTCCTTTCTGAGTCCAGCCATGTGCCCCCACAGCAGTTTACCACCACATACTGGGTGCTGCCATATTCAGGAGAAAATGTGTAACACATTATGGGGTGCTTTTCTCCTTTTACCCCTTAGTGAAAATTTTGGGGCTAAAGCAACATTTTTATTGGAGACGCACATTGTTGTGACTGTTTGTGTGTTCTTCTCGTAGTTTATTACCGGATGAAGATTGGAGACCTCAGCTGGGCCTATATGTTACACAGACGGAAATACGGATTGAAATATTTTTTCATTTCCATAGCCTGGTTCTGCACAAGGAGGAATCGTGGTTGGACACCCGTAATCCAGTATTTGCAATTTTGCATGTATATGTCGGCAACATCCACTTGCTTATTATTGGCATAACCCGAGATGGTTTAAATTTCCTTTTCAAAAATACATGCTGGAACCCATACATACATCCTGGAACTGTGAGGACTCATATTGGGGTTTTCACATCGGTGACCTGATGTGTGCCCTAATATAGTTACCGTATGCGTGCCCTGTGAGGAATCGCAGTGGCACACATGTGGCGACATAGTGTCCAAGGTTAATTTATGAATAATATAATTAGGGTCTCCTGTGGCGTGTCATAGCTGTTTAAGTATTTGATTTAATTTCATGTTAGCGTTTCCACAAACCGAGGGTAATTGCCGTAGTATTCTATATAAGTGGGAAAAAGTGTGTGTATCCGACAGCATCTGCAAGTAAAAATAGTAAAAATAGTAAAAACATTAAAGACAGTTTAATTTAAAAAAATGGATGGGGTGTCCACACGTGATCTTCCCTGGAAGTGACCTTTTTTAATTACCTGTCATAATACAGTCCATTTAGCCTGTATGACACGCTATGTTGTTCAATGGACGCTGATCATGTGACTTTTCAGCGCCAGTATAGCTTACATCAAAATTAGGTCACATGACAGAACGCGGCTTTGGTGCTTCACGCTGATGGGCGTCACTTTGCCATAGCAACGTACTTTGCCATGACAATGCATAACAAACCCGTATCACATTCTAGATCGGGCGATGACGCATCACGCTAGCGGCGTCATGGCGCCACGTTGTTCAGAATCTCCATGGACATGCGCAGTCCGCACTTGGGGACGCGATAGGATCCATTATGATGCTGGCCACAGCTGTTCTCTCTGGTCTCCGGTATTGTTTTTAATTCCACATGACGTATGGGTCATGTGTCCAGTCCCTAAAGATGGCGCCCGCTCCTGGCCGCTGCGGGCACCATCGCTGCGGGGTCCGGCTGATTCCTGTAGCTGACCCTCGCAGCTGATGATCGCGGTTGGCAGCGCTGCCGACCGCGATCATTTAACTCCGCAGATGCCGTGATCAATCCTGATCACGGCATCTGAACGCGCTAAAACCGAAAGTAAAACTTTCGGCAGCGCTCGGCTCCCCTAGTGGTGATCGGGAGAATCGGAGCGCTGTAAGGGATAGCCTCAAGCCTTTCATTCAGCTTGAGGCTATCACTTACTATTTCCTATGGAGCCCTTGTTAGCAATAGGGCTTCATAGGAAAGTAGTAAAATGCTCATAAACTCCAATACAAGTGTATTGGAGTTTATGATAGAAGCAATCAGGTAACTGATTTATATAGGTCCCTATGGGATCTATATAAAAGTGTAAAAAAATTAAAAAAATAAAAAAATAAATAAAAAAAACCTAAAAATTTAAATCACCCCCTTTCCCCAAAATTAAAATAAAATAATAAAAAAATAAAAAATACACATCATGGGTGTCGCAATGTGTGAAAACGCCCATAGTATAAAAATATAAAAATATATTTCCCATACGGTAAACAGAAAACGGAAAAAAGCGCCCAAATGGCCGATTTGCCGCTTTTGGACGCTTCATTTCCTCAAAAAATTAAATAAAAAGCGATCAAAAGTCCTACACACCCCATAATGGTATCAACTAAAAGTTAAGATCGCCCGCAAAAATAAGCCCCCATACAACGCCATACACTTATATACAAATACGCTATAGCGATCAAAACATGGCGACAAAAAAATAATAATTTTTTTCCCACTTTAGAATTTTTTTTCACTATCAAAACGCAAGAAAAGCTATACATATTGGGTATCGCCGGATTTGTACTGACCTGTAGAATAAAACTAAATGGTCAGTTTTATCGCAAATCAAACGTCGTAATTTAGAAACCCATAAAACTGTGGTGAAATTGCTTTTTTTTTGCAATTTCACCCCATTTGGAATTTTTTTCCCGCTTCCCACTACACCGTATGCATTATTAAATGATGGCGTTGGAAAGTACAACTTGTCCTGCAAAAAATAAGCCCTCATATGGCCATGTGAACGGAAAAATAAAAAAGTTATGGCTCTTGGAAGGCATAGAGCGCAAAACGAAAACGCAAAAATGTAAAAACCCTGTGTCCTTAAGGGGTTAACAGGCACACCTGTCACTCATAATCAGCAATATAGTATGTTTTACTTTATTTTTTGTACAATCACGTTTTTGATTTTCTATTTATGCCAATGGATATATGTATTTATCAATGTATTTTTTATCACAGAACTTTTTTTTAATGAATACTAAGTTTGATCACTTGATATAGTTGATTTTTCACATTGTTTACATTCACTAATTATGTTATTGATTTTATGATTTCAATTGAACACATATGTATAAATATCCTGAATATTACACCAGTTTTGTCACTGCTTGAGAAAGGTGCCATTGAGTGCACCGAAACGTCGCTTTACCCGGCAAATAAAGTAGCCACTTTTTTTCACCATTAAGGAAGTGCTGCGGAATTTCTTGTGCTATATATATATATATATATATATATATATATATATATATAGTAAAAAGTGAAAAAGCAGCACACTTTAAAATAACGGGTGCAAAACCTGCCGACGACCAGCAACCAAGTCCTCAATATAGTAGTTCAAAATTGCAAGGCAGCACTCCAATCTTCAAAAAATGCCAGTGTTTATTCAGCCCAGTGTGGCAACGTTTCAATTGTTCACTACAATCTTTCTCAAGCCATACCAAATATATATACACAGTCATGGCCTAAAGTTTTGAAGATTACATAAATATTGGAAATTGGAAAAGTTGCTGCTTAAGTTTTTATAATAGTAATTTATAAAAATAGTTTTTATAATAGTAATTTGCATATACTCCAGAATGTTATGAAGAGTGATCAGATGGATTGCATAGTCCTTCTTTGCCATGAAAAGTAACTTGATCCCAAAAAACCTTTCCACTGCATTTCATTGGTGTCATTAAAGGACCTGCTGAGATCTTTTCAGTAATCGTATTGTTAACTCAGGTAAGAATGTTGACGAGCACAAGGCTGGAGATCGTTATGTCAGGCTGATTAAAATGACTTAACATGTTAAAAGGAGGGTGATGCTTGAAATCATTGTTCTTCCATTGTTAACCATGGTGACCTGCAAAGAAACGTGCGAATCATTGCATTGCATAAAAATGGCTTCACAGGCAAGGATTAGAGATGGCCCGAACTATCCGCCGGCGAACAGTTCCCGGCGCAGCGGGCGAACACATGCGTTGTTCGGTACGCCCCTATACGTCATCATTGAGCAAACTTTGACCCTGTACCTCACAGTCAGCAGACAAATTCCAGCCAATCAGCAGCATACCCTCCCTCCCACACCCTCCCATCTCCTAAACAGCATCCATTTTAGATTCATTCGGAATTTGCAGTCTTAGTGAGAGGAGGGACAGTGTAGCTGCTGCTGATTTAATAGGGTAATCGATAGCTATGCTAGTGAATTCAGTGTCCACTCCAGTCCTGAAAGACTCATCTGATCTCTGCTCTAAGGACAGGGTCCTAACAGCACCCCAAAAAGCCCTTTTAGGGCTGCAACATTAGTCTGCTTTTTTCCCCCAATATATATATTGCAGTTGCCTGGCCTGCCTGTGTGTGAGGAGCTGCAGGCCCACAGACTGTAGTGTGCCCACTGCCGGTGCCCACTCCTGTCATCCCATGTGACACAGGACTTTGCATCAAAAAGGCATTTAATTTTTACACTTTAGTGTAATTTCAGTTGCTTGCCTGCTAGTGTTTGTCAGGCAAACTTCCACTGATTGTAGTGTGCCCACTGCCAGTGCCCACCCCTGTCATACCGTGTGGCACAGGACTTTGCATCAAAAAAGGCATTTCATTTTTACACTTTAGTGTAATTTCAGTTGCTTGCCTGTTAGTGTGTGTCAGGCCGACTTCCACTGACTGTAGTGTGCCCACTGCCAGTGCCCTCCCTGTCATCCCGTGTGGCACAGGACTTTGCATCAAAATAAGGCATTTCATTTTTACACTTTAGTCTAATTTCAGTTGCTTGCCTGCTGCCAGTGTGTGTCAGGCCCACTTCCACTGACTGTAGTGTGCCCACTGCCAGTGCCAACCACTGATACCGGGTGGCACAGTAGCTTCGCCGATAAATAAGGCATTTAATTTTTAGACAGTAGTTTAAATTCAGTTGCTTGCCTGCTGCCAGTGTGTGTCAGGCCCACTTTCACAGACTGTAGTGTGCCCACTGCCAGTGCCAACCACTGATACTGGGTGGCACAGTAGCTTGCCAATAAATAAAGCATTAAATTTTTAGACAGTAGTCTAATTTCAGTTGCTTGCCTGCTGCCAGTGTGTGTAAGGCCCACTTCCACAGACTGTAGTGTGCTCACTGCCAGTGTCAACCACTCATACTGGGTGGCACAGTACCTAGCACGCATAGTACCTAATCTAAAAAAATGACAGGCAGAGGCAGGCCACCTCACAGGGGCCGTCGTGGTCTTGGTGCTTTGATTTCCACTGTCCCTGGAATAATGCCTAGTGTTCAGAGGCCACGTACCCTTAACCCGAAAAATTCTGAGGACATAGTTGACTGGCTTAGACAGGACACCCAATGTTCAACAGCTTCTGCTAAGAACCTTGACGCACCATCCTCCTCCAGCTCAGCTTTGGTCTCCTGCTCTCAAGTTACCACGCTCCCACCCGCCTCCACCACCACCACTACCACCACAGCCACCACAGCCGCTTCACTTGATCGGTCAGAGGAGTTATTTACACATCAGTTGGATGCAATTAGTGATGCGCAACCATTATTGCCAGATGATGTAGATTACAGGGATATGTCTTAGTCAGGCAGGATTACACACATGGACGCACAGTGTGATGATGATGATAATGATGATGTTGTACTCGCTGCTGCTTCCTTTGCTGAGGTGTCAGATACAATTGAAGCGGTTGATGATGACGATGTGTCCACGAATGCCACGTGGGTGCCTGCTCGAAGAGAAGAAGAGGGGGAAAGTTCAGAAGGGGAGACAGAGAGAATGAGGAGACGAGTTGGAAGCAGAGGGAGGTCAGTCGTAAGGAGTTAGTGGCACAGTCAGACAGCATGTATCGGCACCTGGGGTCAGCCAGACAGCACGCCAGTCAACGCATGCTGTTGCGACCCACCAGAATGCCGTCATTGCAAAGCTCAGTAGTGTGGCATTTTTTTGTGTCTGCCTCTGATAACAGCAATGCCATTTGAAACCTGTGCGAAAAAGAAACTGAGTCGTGGAAAGTTCAACACCCACCTCGGTACAACTGCTTTGCGAAGGCACATGATCTCACATCACAAACGCCTATGGGATCAACACATGAGTACAAGCAGCACACAAACTGAAAGCCACCATGCTCCTCCTGGTCCAGCATCTTCAGCCACGTCAACCACTGCTGTCCTCCCTGCCCCCTCTCAACCAACCGCCACTCTGCCTCTCACCTTCAGCAGTTCCTACTCATCTGCCCACAGTCAGGTGTCTGTCAAGGACATGTTTGAGCATAAGTAGCCAATGTCACAGAGTCACCCCCTTGCCCGGTGACTGACAGCTGGCTTGATGGAACTCTTAGCCCGTCAGCTTTTACCATACCAGCTGGTGGAGTCTGAGGCCTTCAAAAAATTTGTCGCTATTGGGATACCACAGTGGAAGGTACCCGGCCTAAATTTTTTTTCACAAAAGGCAATCCCTGATATGGGATGAGAATAGTACTACAGAAAATACCACTCATATCGGGTGTGACAGTAAATTGCACGGCGCAGACGCAGTGACCGTAGATTAAAACAGAGTGGAGGGAGCCAGCGTTTTTTTAACCATCTCCCCGTTCGAAAAATCAATTCAATAAATGGCCCCCAGATTGGGGATGTTAGAGGGATTAAACTGATGAGAATAGTACTACAGAAAATACCACTCATATCGGGTGTGACAGTAAATTGCACGGCGCAGACGCAGTGACCGTGGATTAAAACAGAGTGGAGGGAGCCAGCGTTTTTTAACCATCTCCCGTTCGAAAAATCAATTCAACAAATAGCCTCCAGATTGGGGACGTTAGAGGGATTAAACTGATGAGAATAGTACTACAGAAAATACCACTCATATCGGGTGTGACAGTAAATTGCACGGCGCAGACGTGGATTAAAAATGAGTGGAGGGAGCCAGCGTTTTTTACCCATCTCCTGTTCGAAAAATCAATTCAATAAATGGACCCCAGATTGGGGACGTAACAGGGATTAAACTGATGAGAATAGTACTACAGAAAATACGACTCCTATCGGGTGTGACAGAAAATTGCACGGCGCAGACGCAGTGACCGTGGATTAAAACGGGGGGGAGGGAGGGTTTTTAACCATCTCCTGTTCGAAAAATCAATTCAATTCACCTTTCGGGGACCCTTGGTGTTGTACGTGGCTGGTTGGAGGAAGAAACCTTCAATGACATCACCGGGACATGGCTAGCTTGGTATCCAACCTTGTGCAAATGGGGAGTTTGCGGTTGTGCAAATAAACTGTTTGCGGTTATTTGCGGTGCATTAAAAGGGGAGTTTTGTCTGTCAATGTCTGTAAAGTGGGCGTAACCCTTACACTACCTGATCGATACAACATCATATCTGATCGTATACACACACTGGATGTTTTAAAGCATGTTATTCCAAACAAATTAGGAATGTTAGTTGATTTATGCCCTTTATGGATTAAAACCCGACTCTGCGTCCACTACGTAATTTTCCATGGGAGTTTTGCCATAGATCCCTCTCTGGCATGCCACAGTCCAGGTGTTAGATCCCTTGAAACAACTTTTCCATCACTATTGTGGCCAGAAAGAGTCCCTGTGGGTTTTAAAATTCGCCTGCCAATTGAAGTCTATGGCGGTTCGCCAGGTTCGCCCGTTCGCAAACATTTGCGGAAGTTCGCGTTCGCCATTCGCGAACGGAAAATTTTATGTTGGCGACATCACTAGCAAGGATATTGTGGCTATTAAGATTGCACCTCAATCAACAATTTTAGGATCATCAAGAACTTCAAGGAAAGAGGTTCAATTCTTGTTAAGAAGGCTTCAGGGAGTCCAAGAAAGTCCAGCAAGCGCCAGGATCGTCTCCAAAAGAGGATTCAGCTGCGGGATCGGAGTGCCACTAGTGCAGAGTTTGCTCAGGAATGCCAGCAAGCAGGTGTGAGCGCATCTGCACGCACAGTGAGGCGAAGACTTTTGGAAGATGGCCTGGTGTTAAGAAGGGTAGCAAAGGAACGGTAGAAAATGGACTGCTGAGGTCTGGGGCAAAGTCATATTCTGCCTCATTCCGATTGTTTGGGGCATCAGGAAAAAGGCTTATCCGGAGTAGAAAAGGTGAACGCTACCATAAGTCCTGTGTCATGCCAACAGTAAAGCATCCTGAGACCATTCATGTGTGGGGTTGCTTCTCATCCAGTGGAGTGGGCTCACTCACAATTTTGCCCAAAAACACAGCCATGAATAAAGAATGGTACCAAAACACCCTCCAACAGCAACTTCTTCCAACAATCCAACAACAGTTTGGTGAAGAACAATGCATTTTCCAGCACGATGGAGCACCGTGCCATAAGGCAAAAGTGATAACTAAGTGGCTCGGGGACCAAAACGTTGACATTTTGGATCCATTTCCTGGAAACTCCCCAGATCTTAATCCCATTGAGAACTTGTGGTCAATCCTCAAGAGGCGAGTGTACAAACAAAAACCCACTAATTCTGACAAACTCCAAGAAGTCATTATGAAAGAATGGGTTGTTATTAGTCAGGAATTGGCCCAGAATTTGATTGAGAGCATGCCCAGTCGAATTGCAGAGGTCCTGAAAAGAGGGCCAACACTGCAAATACTGACTCTTTGCATAAATGTCATGTAATTGTCGATAAAAGCCTTTGAAACGTATGAAGTGCGTGTAGTTATATTTCACTACATCACAGAAACAACTGAAACAAAGATCTAAAAGCAGTTTAGCAGCAAACTTTTTGAAAACTAATATTTGTGTCATTCTCAAAACTTTTGGCCACGACTGTATATAATTTTTTTAGTAATTACACATTTATTTTGTGCCATACAATTTTACAATTGTAAAAAAATATATAAATCTAATTTAACCTCTATTTCTGAAAAAGCTTGTGATGGGATTTAAACTCACAGCTTCAGCATCACAGCCCAGAACTTTAACTACTACGCTATATAGCACCATAGCCAGTCACAAAAATAAATAAAAAATATGAGATTTCCACTGTATAGGAATACTTACTAGTAGTAAGTATTCCTCTACAGTAGAAGTCTTATACTTTTTAAGCAACTGGCTATGCAGCTATTATAGCTGAGTGGTTAAGTATCTTGCTTTTAATGCAGAAGGTCATGAGTTCGAATCCCAGCAGAAACTTTACTGAAATACAGACTACAAATATATATATTTGTGGTCATGGCTGTAGCCAAGATATATCCGAAGAACCCTAGGGAGAGAAACAATGGGAGCAACCTAACCCAGCTAGGCGTGTCTTAGCTAACCTGACTAAATGGCTTGTTGTGTGCCCTAAGCCAAAATCGTGGGTAGGCCTATAAGTGGGCATACCCTGTGGAAATGTGGAGATAAGGGAGGTAGGGTGGGGCACCTGAGAACACACGCCTGTGAGTAATGCTGTGGCTCATATATGAAGAGCCTCCTCCCCTCCCACAAATGACTAATCAGCCTTACCAACTTGTGGTCATGGCTGCGGCCAAGAGGTATCCAACGAACCCTAGGGATAGAAACAACGGGAACAACCTAACCCAGCTAGGCGTGTCTTAGTTAACCTGACTAAATGGCTTGTTGTGTGCCCTAAACCATGATCGTGGGTAGGTCTATAAGTGGGCAAAAACCATGTCAAGTAGGGTAGAAAAGGAACCCGAATGGCATGTGCAAACTAATCGCCAAGCCAACTGCAAGGCGTCAGGGGTCTTGAGCGAAAATTCGGGTGTATGAGGCAAGACCAGAAGGAGACCTACAACCCATTTTGTGGATGACAAGGCCGGGGACATGATGCTCAATATTGTGGATACTGCCCCAAAGCGGAATGGAGGACCGGGAATACGTTGTGAAATAGATCATGAAAAACCAACTGAACCTTGTAAAGTTTTGGTTTTAGTGCGAGTACTGGCAATGCCCTAGCCTCAGGAGATCGTGGATCCGAAACCTGACTGCCTAGACTATGCAGGAATGAGGGCCAAAAGAACCATGTAGATAGGAACAGAATCGTTCCCCAGACAACAGCTATCTGCTAGCCGTGTTCCGCGCGTTGTACTTCTGTGTACTCCTGAGAATTGTTTTAGCGCCTGAGACTTGAAGACCGACCTACTATCTGAATCTTGTACCATGAGGAAATGCTGGACCTTGTCCAAAACCTGATTCAACGTGGTTTCAGGGGGTCTGAGGTTAGTGCGGCAAGAAGCCATGAAGCCATAATATACAAGATTCTGTCTATGCCCTCCCATAAGTGAGTGAATGCAATTGCAAGAAGATACTGGCGAAAATGAATTCCTGGTCGTAGTAAAAAGGCAAAGACTTTGTGATATGTCAAGATATGATCGAACAGAGACTGAAATGCTAGAGGGAATTACCCTACTTGTTCCTCCTCTGGCAGGACCTGAATGAAAGCATGAAAAATTAAAGCAAAACAAAATATCTGAGTAAGACATTACAATCATGCTGTAGGGCGAACCGGACCAGTTTGCGGACAAAAACATAAAGTGAGCGATCAACATGGATTATTAGGAGATTAGGGAAGCAGGTATGTATGTGATACATACAGACCAAATCAGCCTAGATGCACAGATGGACAACCAACCAGGCAATCAGCCCAGCAGGACTGAAAACAGTCATCGGGCCCCCAAAGCCATGGGGTCGAAGCTGTCATCGGGCCCCGAAGCCATGGGGCCGAAGCCGTCATCAGGCCCCGAAGCCATGGGGCATAGTTTTTGTTTTTTTATCAAGAAATTATAACTATAATAAGTGACCTGAATAAGGTGCAGGTGAACTTAAACCATGAGCCTGACCGATGTGGCAGGTGATACCCAATTTAAACTGCGTGGCCTGGATAACATGCCAGATGAAATATCGTTAGGAACGAGACCTGACCGATGTGGAAGGTGACCCCAACATGAGTTCAACTGCGTGACCTGAAAAGACGAAGGAAAACGTGACAGAAAATGGAGATAAGAACGGATATTAACTAAAATAAAACCTAAATAACATAAGCTGACAAGCAGGTAAAGATGTGAGTCATTCAAAACCAAAAGCATAGCTGCACAGGTGGACAGACAACCATTGGTCGGACCCCTGAAGCCATGGGGCCAAAGCAACCGCCAGGGGCCCATGGGACCTGGCAGCCGCCGGGATGCGAACCTTAAGAATTAAGGACGGCTGGGGAAAAGATTGGGGCTTAACCCAACGGGTTTAGTAATAAACCGGGACTCGATAACCTAAAAAGACAAAGACATGGGGTAAAGCTTCTTAACGAAATGAGGCTGAAATGAACTGCAAATACTAATCTGTAAAATATAAATGAACAAAAGAAAACTTCTGAAAGGTGTGCCATGGAAAATAGTATTAGATGGCCGTATGAACTACCAATGTCGATGTCAATTGTGAAATCCTTTAAGCCAAGAGCCACTCCAGCGAGCCTCTTATGGCAGGAGCCATGCGTGCTAGCCTCTTATGGCAGAACAAGTATCAGATGACCGTGCGAACTACAAATGACGATACCAGTCGTGAGGTCCTATAAGTGAAGAGCCACTCGGACGAGCCTCTTATGACAGGAGCCAAGCGTGCGATTCTCTTATGGCAGGAGCCATGCGTTTAAGTCTCTTATGGCAGGAGCCAAGCGTGCAAGTCTCTTATGGCAGGAGCCATGCGTGCGAGTCTCTTATGGCAGAAAAAGTATCAGATGGCCGTGCGAACTACAAGTGTCGGTGCCAATCGTGAGGTCCTATAAGCGAAGAGCCACTCGTGCGAGCCTCTTATGACTTTTTTTTTTTTAAATAAACCACTTATGCAGCACCAGAATGCCTTGGGGACTCGCATAACCATGACCCCCTCCAACAGCAAACCTGGGACACTAACCAGCCTACAACCATGTCGTACCCCTAACAAACAAAACATGAAAAACGGTCATGGGGCCCCTGGAGCCATAAGGCCGGATCAGTCATAGGGCCCCTGAAGCCAGAGGTCGACGCGGTCATAGGGACCAAGAAGCCGAGAGACTGATCTGGATGACGTTGCAGTGACGATAAGTAATTAAAACGTAAGCCAGACCTGATGGGATATGCAGCGACTTGAATGATTGGATTGGCTAGATGTTGGCCTAAGAAACATAGCTGCCCACAGGCGTTGAAAATTTAGACATGATTAATCCGAAGCACGTGCATACATAAAACACTAACCACCACAAACCATAAAACGTAAACATGAAATTGAAACAAAGATGGTAGAAAAACAAGAGCCTGAGGCATTGCAAGTTCGCTAAGAGAATTATCTTATCGTGACAAACAAATGAACAGATTGTGAAAATATAGCAGGAAACTTACTCCTATTGGCCCACTGACCTCCACTGAGGAGCTGTTTGGTGAACTGGAGCAGGAGACCAATCTGAGTGAATACGAACCAGAATTAAAGGAGACCAGTCTGAGGGAATATGAACCAGGATTAAAGAAAACCAAAATATTATTATTATTATTTTTCTGAAGTGAACAGAAAAGTAGGCCTATGGAATGTAACAGACCACCGAGGAAAGGAACGCTAGCCTGAAAAGAATGCAGTTATGTTTGTCGGGAGAGAGGTACCAGAGCGGTGGGTGCAGACTGCCCCGGTGAGATTATTGAGTAAAATCATGACGTAGCAATGAACAGGAGAATGCAGCTTTGAGTGGGAGCAGAGTACAACACATAATGTAACAACACATGGGTCAACGCAGCTTTGGATGTGAGCGTTACCTAAAAAACATGGTATGGGTGCAGCTCTGAGTATGGGTAGAGCATGAAAAGCATGGTATAAAGCAGGCGTATAAATGCAATCTGAAAGTGAGCAGAGTATTGACGTGATGCAAAAGCAGACACGTGAACGCAGCTCTAGTAGTGAATGGAGTATAGGACAAGATGTAAAAATAGACATGCGGACGCAGCTTTGGATGTGAACGGAATATTAACTTGATGTGACAGCAGACATGGAAAGAGGCTTTGGTGAGTGGGGTATACAACCTGGTGTAACATTAGAAGTGTGAACACAACTCTGGGTATAAGCAGAAGCATGAAGCAGCTCTGTTTGTGAACGGAGCATAACATGGATGTAACAGAGATGTGAATGCAGTTCTTGAAATGGGCCTGGAAAGAACCTGTAGTAGCATAGGATGTATGAACACAGCTCTGGAGTGCGAGTAGAGCAAACATGATATACCGATAGACGTATGAATGCAACTCTGGTCGTGGGTGGAGCAAAGTGTGAACACCAGTGTGGTGCGTCCAGAGAATAAAAATGGAGTAACAGTAGCAGCTATGGCTGTAAGCCGAGTATACAATATGTAATAACAGGCGTGTAATACGGATCCAGATGTCGGCTGGAGTACGGAATGTGATGTAACAGCCAACAGGTGAACGCAGCTTAATTGTGATTAACGGGTGAAGAATGATGAAAATAGCAGACATGTGGACACAGCTCAGATGAGCAAGGAGTAAAATATAGCGTAACAGCCAAATGCAAGGCTGGTCTGGGAATGAGCAGAGTAGGAAAGTGCTGTGACAGTAAAAAGACGTGTGGATGCATCTGAGGCATATGAAGAATGTTGCAATAGTAGGCAAGAAAGTCGAAAGTGTAAATGCCGCTCAGGATAACAGCAGAGCATAAAAGTGCGGCAGGGTTTTTAAGTACATGGAGCAGTAAAATACGTGAAGTCTAAAGATGCTGGTAGCGGGAGGAGGGGAGACACATGGCAAGGAACAGCTACACAAGAGACCTAAACAATAACAGCTGCGTCCGATCTCCAAACAGGACGTCACGTGCAGCCCGGGTAACTCTTTCTTTACGCAAACCGGCTGTAGTTACTTTTCATACGAGATGAAAAAAACTAAGTAAAACTTGTAAGATTTATAGGAACTAACTCCTATTACCAAACAAACAAAGTTGAAAAGAAATAGAAATATTTAGCCCCAACGAACAAACCTAAGGTAGCAGATTCTGAGGCGAAGCCTCCCGTTCACTAGCAAAGTCGGTTTCGACCGGCCAGGAGAGATGGCCCGGGCAAACTTACGTATTATGGCGCATGCATGCTACGGTACGGTAGCAGAGAGCAAAATAACAAGCTCCATTCTAGCTCCATGCTGCAAAGAAAGAATCCTACCACCAGGGAAGCTAGTTTGCTAATGACACCCAGCGGCAGCTGTGCACTTGAGAACACACGCCCGTGAGTGAGGCTGTGGCTTGTATATGAAGAGCCTCTGCCCCTCCCACAAATGCAGGCTGACTAATCAGCCTTACCAACATATATATCTATATATTGTGGCAATGTGAACACTGATGCGTGAATGAAGCCCCGGGGAAACGTTCAGACAGGGCTGTTGTTTGCACCGAGAGCGTGTCACCAAGGTGCCCGGCCTTGGTGGAGTGAAAGCCCCAAGTTAAGTAGCCACTAAGCTAGTTGGTGGTCACTAAAATAATTAGTATAGCTGGCTCCAGCTAGTTCCAGGAGTGGGCTTTACTGGGACCAGGTAATGTGCTGGGTGGGTGCCTTTCCCCATGCTCCAGTCCGGGGTTTCGGACATGTTAGTGTCCATTTAGTCCTGCTGCTGGACAAGGTGTGTCCCACTCCGGAGAGAGTTTTGGAAACAGACTCTGGCAGAGGCTCTGTGTGAGTGGTCTCAGCCAGGTTGGCTGAGCGGCCATGAGGCTAGGCGATAGCCTGAACTTTGGGGACGCTAGTGACGCCTGCGGGTACAAGGGTCACAAGGCCAGAGTCGGAAGACTACTGGGCCACACTCCCTAAAGGCACTGGACTTGCTACAGTCAGGAGGCTGCTTGACTGCATGGGTGGAAAAGCCGCATGTTGGTACCATGTGTGAACTATGTTTGTTCAGTGAGGTAGGATTAGCCCTGTTTAGTTAGAGCCCAGGCGGGCAAGGTGTTTTATTTTGTATTTTTGTTATCTTTGCTATGCCGTGTGCCACAACAAAAGCAATGTTTGGCCCCTAAAGCTGCAGTGGATGACAATCTTTATGCAAATGATCCCCGAGACCAGAGCTAATCCCTTACAATATATAGAGATAGATTAGTTGGTATTTACTTGAAGAGTATATGAGACATCCAGAATTATCTTATGTACCTTATTTTTTTATCTAGTCATATTTAGCTAGAGTTTTTAACTGAGCTTCAAATGTTCAAGGTTCAAGGTTAATAATGAGTTAACATGAAAAAAGATTTTATTCCCTAAGCAATGTTCATTCCAACTCATTGTTTGTTTTACGGAGAGAAGTATTTTAAAAGTACCACTTAGTTCCAAGCCGTTTAGGAGAGTAGTAGGTGCCTCTATAAAGTAAAACATAAAATTGGTCATGCTCTAAGAATTTTATGGTCCAGATAAACCATTGGGATAGATAATGTCCACTCTTTGCCCTAATTGGCAATAAGCCAAATCTCCCTAGCTGATGATAAACATATAAAACAAGATTTTTTGGGGGGGAATAGGATTTGTATAGACTGCACAACACATAGAAACTAAAATAAAAGCAATCTAAGGGTGAAGTAGAGCTGAATTCAGTACATTTTTCTGTTTGTCCACCACAATGATTCTTTAAATCAGTGTCTCACCAAACAGGTAAAACTAACCAAAGTATGGTAAAATTGCTTTTATCTTTGGGTAATGACAAAAGAGCTTACTATTATATAATCAAAGCAGGGATATTTAAGTTGACTTAAATTGATTGTGTCACCACACTCTTGGACTATTATCTGTACTTCAGTAGTACACACGTGGTCAAAATTGTTCATACCCTTCCGTTAAAGAAAGAAAAGCCCACAATGTTCACTGAAATAACTTGAAACTGACAAAATATAAATTATATAGGCAATATTCTATAAACATAATTTTATTTTTGGGATGTTAGAAGGCTTAGAATTTTGGAAGCACTTTTTAACTTTTTCTTTTAGAACATTTCCAAAACTCTCTATTTTAATGAGTAATTCAGTTAGGAAGTCACTTTGTGGGGCTTATATAGTAGAAACCACCCATAAATTATGCTATTTTAGAAACTATAACCCTCACGTTATTGAAAACTGATTTTATAAACTTTGTTAACCCTGTACAAGTTTTACAAGAATTAAAGAAAAATGGGGTTGAAATTTCAAAATTTCACTATCTTTTTTGCATATTTTTAATTTTAATCTATTTTTTACTGTAAGGCCGCAAGGCTTAACATAAAAACAAACTTCAATATTTATTACTCTGATTCTGAAGTTTGCAGATAAACACCCCATACTTGGTCGTAAGCTGCTATATTGGTAAATGTTACCAAAAACAAGTCAAAAACTGTAGCAATAGTTAAAAAGATTCATCTTTATTTGAAATACATAATTACCATAAAATAACACAATGAGGATGGGGTATTAAAATCCAGGAAAATGTAATACCCATAAGGAAGCAGTGATGTACAAAATATATCTAATTAGTTGATACTCATGTGGAATAAAGTGAAACCAAAAATCACATACAATATTCACATAAAGTGCAAGGTGCCTATTATGAAAGGTAGTATCAATTAGGAGTATATGGGCATATAGTGCCGAGTACAACCTACATACACATTAATAGCACTGCTCACCAACCCGACGTACGTTTCGCGATGTTAGCTTCATCAGGGGAATTCCATGATACATGAGTATCAACTAATTAGATATATTTTGTACATCACTGCTTCCTTATGGGTATTACATTTTCCTGGATTTTAATACCCCATCCTCCTTGTGTTATTTTATGGTAATTATGTATTTCTAATAAAGATGAATCTTTTTAACTATTGCTACAGTTTTTTCCTTTTTTTTTTTTTTTGGTAATATTATTGAGGGACTTGATGTTTACAGGTTTTTGTCCCATGCATATATAGGTGTTAATTATATTGGTAAATGGCAGATCTCAGAATGCACGTGGTTTTTGGAGGGCAGATTTTTCTGGAATAGTTTCTGGGCGCCATGTCACATTTGAAGAGACCCTAAGGTACCCATACAGTGTGTACTGACCACTCTGAATCCACAAGTGTTTCATAGAATTTAAAAAAAACTTGGGGGTAATTTATTAGGACCAGACTCGTAGAAGCCAGTCTTAATAACCCCTATAGCTGGCGGTGGATCTGCCGAAGTTATGAAGAGGGCCGGCCTCTACGTAACTACAGCGTATCCAGAGCCAGTCTATATGTAAGCCAGGTTCCTTGCAAGGTTCCTTGCTGACTTACATTTAGACCATTTTGTACACCTAAAAAGGCGTAGATAATTATGAATAAGATGGGCCTGCTGACCCATCCTCTTCCTGCCCAAGCCACGCCCATTTTTCTTAGACCTGGTGTGTGAGGGAGCAGTAAATAACCTTTGTGCCGCAATCTGCTCCAGAAATATGCCTAAAATAGAGATACTTATGGATAGTAAATGCCTCCCTTGGCTTTTAAAAAGAAACATTTAAT
Organism: Bufotes viridis; assembly: GCA_033119425.1. Lineage (NCBI taxonomy): Eukaryota > Metazoa > Chordata > Amphibia > Anura > Bufonidae > Bufotes > Bufotes viridis. The sequence continues at coordinate 218,478,119 of CM065592.1, read as the reverse complement.
TTTTCCAATAAAATATTGCTTTGCCCCAGATTTCTCATTGTCACAAGGCATAACAGGAGAAGAGGCACCCTATAATTTGTTATACAATTTCTACTGAACACAGCAGCAGACCATATGTGGTCATAAACTTCTGTATGGGCACACTACAGGACTCAGAAGGGAAAGAGCGTAATATGCTTTTGGTGGGCAGATTTTTCTGGAAAGTGTTCCAGACACCATGTCACATTTGAAATGACCCAGAGGCAGGGGTGTACATAGAAATCATTGGGCCCTATGGCAAAAACCTGAATATTGCACCCTAACCGCACCCACTGCCCACCCCTGGCTCATTTCACTACTAATTAAACCATTAGGGATAAATAACTAAAACAAGTAATTAGAAAATAATATGTTCCCTTAAGGTTTTGTTCTGGAAATTATTAACTTATATTTAAGTAGACATGATTGCATACGTATGTTGCCTACTACTGACAATATAAAGCCTAAAATGGGTATTCTCGTTTCAAATTATTCCCTATCCACAGGATGTGTACATAACTCAGCTATCTCCAGAACTCCCATAGAATTCACAGAGAAATTAATGGAGCAGCCACGCACATGTGTGACTGGCAGCTCTGTTTATTTCAAGGGGCTGCAGAAGGTACAGGGCCTCTGTTCTCATGAATGGGGGATAACTTAAAACAACCTGAATACCGCTTTAAAGCATGAATGTCCAACCTTTAGCCTTCCAGCTATTGCAAAACTAAAACTTCCATCATGCAACAGCTGTAGGAACGAAGGTAGGACCTAAACTAAATAAAGTTTATTAGAACCTATTATAAGGGCCTAAAAATTACTTTTTCTAAGAAATAGGCACCTAAAGTTCACGTGCCTATAGCTCTTAATAATCCACACTCTTGTAAATCACGGATATGACAGTGGTGTAAAGAAGTACGGTTTTCACTAGTCCTGCAGCGAGCAATGTATAGCACACATCACTGCTCCTGCCTGGCTGCTGTGCTAAAGCCTGGCACAATGGGAGGACAGTGTGCCCCCCTCCCCATGAGTTCTGCTTGCTGCTGCCCCTTCCATTACACTAACACTCCTCCTTTTCCCCATTAACTTTTTTTATTTAATTTTGAAAGTGCACAGATGCACACTACTTACTTTGTCTGTAGCTGTAGAGGGCACACTCTGTGGAGACATTACTAGTCTCTGAAGATTGGAGTTCTGTCAGGGTGGTTATAATTTACTGAGCAGTAGAAGACAAGTCCTGACTCCAGCATCCCGCCCGCTCAGTACTATATCTGTCTACTGAGCTAGGCTAGCCATTCAGCAGCTGGTTATTAGCACTGCTAAATGATGATTGCCCAGCAGACAGACGAAGGAAAGCACTGGCATAGGCTGACTAGGGACTGTCTGTCACTGAGGGAGCCCAGGCAGGGAAATTCATAAAGTATGTAAGGGGAGGGGGGCCCTGAGCATAGGGGAAGCAGGGCCTGTCTGAGCCCCAGATAGTGACAGGAGAAAAGATAGTGGAGCCACAGCAGCCATTGTACTGTAATTAGGGGGAGGGCCTTCTATCCACTCTGGCATCTCCCTCTCTTGGGCCCCATAGTAGCTGCGTGGTCTGCCTCTATTGGAGGTAAGCCACTGCCCAGATGTGCCCGTACAGTAGAAACCCCCCAAAAAGTGAAAAAAATGGCTATATTGGAAAAGTTTGTATTTATTTATTTTTATGGCATTCATCTGACAGGGCATGTCATGTGATATTTTTATAGAGTTGGTCATTACGAATAGACATAACTAATATGTCTATTTTAAATTTTTTACCTTTTTTTAATTGTACATAGCTTGATTATTGGAAAGGGTGCTGTTTTACTTGTAACTTGAATTTTTAATTGTTAAAGAAAAACTTTTCATATTTATCCCACTATAGGACTTCAACATTTCAGGGTCTGATCCGTTTTTTCATGACTGTCATTGACTGTCAGTATATTACACTAACAATTTGCCTATGAGACGCAGCCTTGGGGCTGAAGCTCATAGGCCTCCAGTAGCTGCCAGGCCACAAGGACTTTGTAAGAAATGAGGATGCCATGGCAACCGTCAGGACCCTGCCTTCGCAGTGCAGGGACCCGATGTGATGAAAGAGGGAGACTAATGCCTCTGTGAACCTCCTGTATACCGCGGTCAGCGTTGATTGCGGCATATAGGGGTTAATCCACCAGCATTGGTATTTTCACCAATGCTGGCGTTTGGAAGTGGTGTGTGTCAGGAAGGGTTAACCGCAGGATAAGAATACTCATCCTAATGTGTCAAGGACCTGCTGTTTAGGACAAGTATTCTCATCTGCATCGTTAAGAAGTTAACGTGTCTCTATAGTCAAATTATTTTCAATCTTTTCTAGGGGTACCATTATTTTTGTTCAGACCAGTTTGATTAATTAGTTTTTAAATTATTCTGTTGAACCATAATTCTAAAGCAATGTCTGATTTTCATCAGCAGATTTTTAGTAAATTTTTATTAATTGTTACTTTTGTCAGTTTCATGTTATTTTAGTGATCATTGTGAGTTTTTCTTTCTTTAATGGCAAGGTACCAACAATTTTGTCTATGTGAGTATATGAGTAGTACTTCAAATAACAGTCCAGATTGGAATTTTTTATATTACTACTGTCCCCTGTTCCCCTTTTGTCCCTGCTCATAGATACACTGAAATACACAGTCCAGTCTGCTGTGTACGTAATGGAAAGGGCTCCTGTGTGCTCACATAGCAGTCCCAACAATGTATTTCAGTGAAGCTTTGAGAGCTGACAATAGGGGAATGGGGACAGTAGAAAAACAAAACAAAATAGACACTCTTTCTCTGCAATACTACTTAAATAATACTCAAAATCATGATGACAGATTCCCTTTAAAGATTGCCACATGTGCTAAAACATTTAAAAAATCTTCCAAATTATGTATATCTATTGAGACAAGAATTGATGAAATTATAAATGGTGATATTAGAGATGAGCGAATTTTTCAAAAATTTGATTTGCCATTTTGTCAGATTTTTCGGGAAAAATTTGGTTCGATCCAAATATATTTGCTGTGAATTACCTTAAACAACGGCTATTTCCTGGCTACTGAGAGCCTTTAAAGTGCTGTAGAACACTGTTCCTTGCAGTAACACGTATAGGGAGTCTGCTTTGTGAAATAATACTGTGAGCCCGTATAACATGCAGATGACAGGCATTGCTCTTAGAATCACTGCACACTACAATTATTTGGGCAGTCACAGGGCCAAAACTGGCCAAATAACTCAAGTATCAACTCAGCCTTACAAGTCAATGTTAGTGTCAAGAAGAAGCGCACTCCTTTTACACTGTCGTTAGCTGATTCCACAAAAATGTAAACAGAACCTGTTCTATTAAACGCTTATAAAAATAGAGCCCCCTGACAGAGTGGAGAGGGTGTCAGCAGTAAGTTTGTGTTGACGTCACTGATTATTTTGCCCTTCCTCTGATCGGTCAGAACAATAACCTCCCAAAAAACAGAGCCTGTCTGTTGAGCATTTGCCTTCACTCGGTTAGCATTTGGTCAGTAATCCATCAGTATTGCTAATGCCCAAAAAAACTGGAGTGGTTTCAAAACAGAGATGACACGTGGAGCGGAATATTTGCATGTCTTCTGTGTTTTGTACCCACTCCTGCTTTTGGCTACCAAATCACAAGCCAATTCTGATGGGATCATATACAGGTCCTTCTCAAAAATTAGCATATTGTGATAAAGTTCATTATTTTCTGTAATGTACTGATAAACATTAGACTTTCATATATTTTAGATTCATTACACACAACTGAAGTAGTTCAAGCCTTTTATTGTTTTAATATTGATGATTTTGGCATACAGCTCATGAAAACCCAAAATTCCTATCTCAAAAAATTAGCATATCATGAAAAGGTTCTCTAAACGAGCTATTAACCTAATCATCTGAATCAACTAATTAACTCTAAACTCCTGCAAAAGATTCCTGAGGCTTTTAAAAACTCCCAGCCTGGTTTATTACTCAAAACCGCAATCATGGGTAAGACTGCCGACCTGACTGCTGTCCAGAAGGCCATCATTGACACCCTCAAGCAAGAGGGTAAGACACAGAAATAAATTTCTGAATGAATAGGCTGTTCCCAGAGTGCTGTATCAAGGCACCTCAGTGGGAAGTCTGTGGGAAGGAAAAAGTGTGGCAGAAAACGCTGCACAACGAGGTAACGGACCCTGAGGAAGATTGTGGAGAAGGACCGATTCCAGACCCTGGGGACCTGCGGAAGCAGTGGACTGAGTCTGGAGTAGAAACATCCAGAGCCACCGTGTACAGGCGTGTGCAGGAAATGGGCTACAGGTGCTGCATTCCCCAGGTCAAGCCACTTTTGAACCAGAAACAGCGGCAGAAGCGCCTGACCTGGGCTACAGAGAAGCAGCACTGGACTGTTGCTCAGTGGTCCAAAGTACTTTTTCGGATGAAAGCAAATTTTGCATGTCATTCGGAAATCAAGGTGCCAGTGTCTGGAGGAAGACTGGGGAGAGGAAATACCAAAATGCCTGAAGTCAGTGTCAAGTACCCACAGTCAGTGATGGTCTGGGGTGCCATGTCAGCTGCTGGTGTTGGTCCGCTGTGTTTTATCAAGGGCAGGGTCAATGCAGCTAGCTATCAGGAGATTTTGGAACACTTCATGCTTCCATCTGCTGAAAAGCTTTATGGAGATGAAGATTTCATTTTCAGCACGACCTGGCACCTGCTCACAGTGCCAAAACCACTGGTAAATGGTTTACTGACCATGGTATTACTGTGCTCAATTGGCCTGCCAACTCTCCGGACCTGAACCCCATAGGGAATCTGTGGGATATTGGGAAGAGAAGGTTGAGAGACACAAGACCCAACACTCTGGATGAGCTTAAGGCCGCTATCGAAGCATCCTGGGCCTCCATAACACCTCAGCAGTGCCACAGGCTGATTGCCTCCATGCCACGCCGCATTGAAGCAGTCATTTCTGCAAAAGGATTCCCGACCAAGTATTGAGTGCATAACTGAACATAATTATTTGAAGGTTGACTTTTTTGTATTAAAAACACGTTCCTTTTATTGGACGGATGAAATATGCTAATTTTTAGAGATAGGAATTTTGGGTTTTCATGAGCTGTATGCCAAAATCATCAATATTAAAACAATAAAAGGCTTGAACTACTTCAGTTGTGTGTAATGAATCTAAAATATATGAAAGTCTAATGTTTATCAGTACATTACAGAAAATGATGAACTTTATCACAATATGCAAATTTTTTGAGAAGGACCTGTAGGCCTTACAGCTGCTACACAGAGAGGATCAGTTGTGCGTCTCATTTTTCCTTCCTTCTGACAGATCAGAAAAAGGGTCAAATAAAAGATGATGTCAGCCAAGCCAAAAAGACAAAATAGTGGCCCAGTCATGAAGTGGGGAGGGTGGGGACAGCATGAGAAGTCCACAGAGTGGCCCTATGACATAGTGGTGAGGTGGAGGCAACATGAGGAGGCCACAGAGTGGCACAATGACAGAGTCTGAAGGTGGCAGCAGCATCAGGAGGTCACAGAGTGGCACAATGACAGAGTCTGGAGTTGGCAGCAGCATAAGGAGGGGTGGCAGCACCATGAGGAGGAGGCCACAGAGTGGCATGACGATGAGAGATTGTGGAGGTGGCTGCAGCATCCGGAGGCCATGGATTACAGGGTAATAACAGGGTCTGGAGGTGGAAACAGTATGAGGAGGCAACCGAGGTGGCACAATGACAGAGTCTGGAGTTGGCAGCAGCATGTGGAGGGGTGGCAGCAGCATGAGGAGGAGGCCACAGAGTGGCATGACGACGGAGATTGTGGAGGTGGCTGCAGCATCAGGAGGCCACGGATTACAGGGTAATAACAGGGTCTGAAGGTGGCAGCAGCATCAGGAGGTCACAGAGTGGCACAATGACAGAGTCTGGAGTTGGCAGCAGCATAAGGAGGGGTGGCAGCACCATGAGGAGGAGGCCACAGAGTGGCATGACGATGAGAGATTGTGGAGGTGGCTGCAGCATCCGGAGGCCATGGATTACAGGGTAATAACAGGGTCTGGAGGTGGAAACAGTATGAGGAGGCAACCGAGTGGCACAATGACAGAGTCTGGAGTTGGCAGCAGCATGTGGAGGGGTGGCAGCAGCATGAGGAGGAGGCCACAGAGTGGCATGACGACGAGAGATTGTGGAGGTGGCTGCAGCATCAGGAGGCCACGGATTACAGGGTAATAACAGGGTCTGGAGGTGGAAACAGTATGAGGAGGCAACCGATTGGCACAATGACAGAGTCTGTAGTTGGCAGCAGCATGAGGAGGGGTGGCAGCAGCATGAGGAGGAGGCCACAGAGTAGCATGATGACGAGAGATTGTGGAAGTGGCTGCAGCATCAGGAGGCCACGGATTACAGGGTAATAACAGGGTCTGGAGGTGGAAACAGTATGAGGAGGCAACCGAGCGGTACAATGACAGAGTCTGGAGGTGGCGGCAGAATCAGGGAGGCCACAGAGGGAACAATCACATTCTGGAGGTGCCGGCAGCAGCAACAGCAGGAGGAGACCACAGAGTGGCACAATGACAGAGTGTGGAGGTGGCAGCAGCATGGAGTTAGCCACAGAGTGGCATGGAGGTGTCTGGAGGTGTCGGCAGCAGCAGCATCAGGAGGATGCCACAGAGTGGCATAATGACCGAGTCTGGGGGTGGCAGCAGCATCAGGAGGAGGCCACAGAGTGCCACAATGACCGAGTGAGGAGTTGGCAGCAGCATAAGGAGACCACAGAGCCTTACAATGACAGAGTGTGGAGGTGGCAGCAGCATAAGTAGGCCACAGAGTGGCACAATGACAGAGTGTTCAATGCGTTTTGGTGGACCGCACGATTTTCAAAGTAGCCACTCCAAGTTAGAGTTATCCACTCCTGCACGTATGGGTAAAGTATTAATTTCACATATACCCTCCCTCATCCAGTGGTTCCTATGGGATGCCAAAAACACACTGATGGTGAAGTACTGCTGCTGTTAGCTGTGCGCACTCCTGATGTTATACTCACAGGCGCACAGTGATATGCAGACACTTCAAACAAGCACTGTAGTTACAGCAACATCGGGAATTATGGGAGTATACCTGTTTATACCTGTTTATATATACTGGAGACGGTGCTTCACTATTGTAGCTAACCTCCTGTAGGACCATCACTGGGATGGAAGAACTTGATGTTCCTGTAACTACAGTGCTTATTTGAAGTGTCTACATATCACCGTGCCCTGTGAGTATAACATCAAGAGTGCGCACAGCTAACACCAGCAGTACTTCACTATCAGTGTGTTTTTGGCATCCCATAGGAACCACTGGATGAGGGAGGATATCTGTGAAATTAATATTTTACCCATACTTGCAGGAGTGGATAACTCTAACTTGGAGTGCTACTTTGAAAATCACGCGGTCCACCAAAACGCATTGAACTGATTGTGATTTGTACCCACATCATATTTGGACCTGCTATGGTAAACTATCCAGGCAGAGGATCTTGTTTATATAAACAATGACAGAGTGTAAATGTAGCAGCAGCATTAGTAGGTCACAGAGTGGAACAATGAAGCGAGTCTGGAAGTGGTCAGCAGCATGAGGATACCACAGATTGGCACAATGACAGAGTCTGGAGGTGTCAGCAGCTTGAATAGGCCACAGAGTGGAACAATAACTGAGCCTGGAGGTGGCGGCAGCATGAAGAAGCCACAGAGCAGAACAAACACAGAGTGTGGAGGTGGCAGCAGCATACGTAGGCCAAGGAGTGGCACAATGACCGAGTCTTGAGGGGTCAGTAGCAGCAGCATCAGGAGCAGGCCACAGAGTGGCATAACGACCGATTGAGGAGGTGGCAGCAACATGAGGAGGCCACAGAGCACCACAATGACAGATTGTGGAGGTGGCAGCAGCAAGAGTAGGCCACAGAGTTGCACAATGACTGAGTCTAAAGGGGCGGCAGCATGAGGAGACCACAGAGTGGCACAATGACAGAGTTTGGAGGTGTCGCAGCATGAATATGCAGTGTCCTGAAACAAACTGCTTAATACTGTGATCATGTTTCATGTAAATTGTGCTTGTATATGAGTTCCAATAGAGTTGTATAGGGAGGGGTAGATTCTAATAACCCTCCCAGGATGAGGAGGGTGCCTGGTCCATTGTAAAATGTCAGAAAGTGAAAGAAACACCACTGAAATGGATCTGGAAAAACATGAGGACCACGTCTGGGTGCATCTTGGACTCTAATGTCCTGCTGGGAACCATATTGTCCCTGTTGTCCGCCACTTTTACATAGCAAAAAAATCCCGCCTGAAATCCGGCCCTCAAAAAAATTTTTAGAGGTAAAATTGTTAGGAAACATTCTTTCCTGGATATTTAATTCTATATACAGTGCAAATGCTCCCAAACATTACAAGGAAGAAGCACTCTGATACAGCCTGTATATCGCATAAAGGAGGGCCTCATTCACATAGTGCTACAATTGTTCAGGTACACTGCTGCCCTCATAAAGCCTATGCACTAAGTGAAAGGGCTGCCAAAAATTACAAGGAACCGGCACTCCAATACATCTTTTATTACACATAAAGTAGGGAATCATACACACCCTTGAAAAATTATCATTGATGGCCTACTGGTGACCTTCAAAAACATTTGGAGCAAGAGCGTGCAAGTTACCATCCAAAACATTATAGCTGAGGGCCTGAAAGTGAGCGGACGCAATAAAAAATTGTAGTGAGGGGCCTGAAGGTGAGCGAACCCCATAAAACATTGCAGTGATGTCCTACAAGTGAGCAGACCATATAAAACATTAGAGGTGAGCGTCTGAAGCCTAGCGAACCAGGCACCCTCAATGGATCAGGCACCCTCAATTTTCAGCACCATACTAGCCCAGAGATAATGTAATTTTACAGTACGCACTGTATTTGCTGTCTGTAATGTACAAGATGAGACGGAAAGGGAGGGTGACCATAAACCACAGGGATCTGTGCAAGGTCACCAAAAATGAACACCAATGGAGCGCCTGTTTTCAAAGAACAGAAACGGTCTGTTTCGTGTTGGATAGGAGAAGTATTATTAATGATGATAAAAATATATATGTATATATAGAGAGCAACGTAGTAAAATTGCTCTAGATAAAAGAGCAAAGAGGAAAGACCCGGGTGAGCGGTCAGCGATCTGTGGATCGGGATGTAAGATCTCTACAAAGGTGACTCCTACTCACTTCACGAGGGGTGGACACAGGATAAAGCTCAAGACACCTGTGTCTTAACCCCCTGGCCAGGGTCGCTTGTAGACAGTATCCAAATAACGGCAGCCAATGAGGCGTCTGGTGAAAGGGAAATTTATTGGAATAGACACTGGCCCAACGCGCTTCGGAGGTTAATAAGCCTCCTTCATCAGGGGTCTCATAAAAAAGGAATATAAAAATATATCTAATATAACATAATATATACAAATGAATAAATCAATAAATACATGGATACATGATAATAATAATGATAATAAAAATAATAAAAGTATGGTAAGTTGGATATTGATACTGTCACAGATCTATCAATTGTAGTACACATATATAGTATCCATTAAAAAAGTAAAGAATGATATACAGCAATAAGGTAGCGCTGACGATGATAATAAAATCGAATTGAATAATAGCAAAAAATGGTCCTAATAAAAAACAACACAGTGTAGGTTGTATGTCTACCATATGGGTGTGCTCATTATATTATTATTATCCATTGGATTTATTTATGAGGGTGGCTTGTTGTGTTATATGATGATAGGTTTATTATTTAGTTTTATTGATGATGATGGTGGGGTTCATTAAATGACTGTTTCCCACATCTACTAGGGCCCAAGGGAGAATGTAGCAGCAAGCAATTAAAATAGGCAGCAAACAATTGGAATAGAAAGGGGTACACTGGGAGCAATATCTGTCAAAAAAAAAGGAGACCATATCTCTAGAATGAAAACAAAAAGAAAACAAAAAGGATGTAGAGAGGCACTCCAATATCTATGAGTCGGCGCTCCAATATCTGAAAAATCAAAGCCGCCTCCTTAAATTAAAATAATTATAATAATTATCAAAATATTTAATATACCATAAAATTCAATTCACAACCAAAGACATATGTGGATCCACTGTACACAAATAAATAAATGAATGTATAAATAGTTGGTTAAACAGCTGCTGTTAAATAGTATATGAAAAATATATAAAAAAATAAAAATAAAAAATAAAAATAAGAAAAGATAAAAAATAAGATAAATATCTTAGGAAAAAATGAATAAAAAAATCCTCTTTGTGAGGTTGGAAAATTGTTCAAAAGGTTAGAAATGTTACTTTTCAAAGTTCATAGGTATATATGTAGTTCAAAAAGCCTGATAACGGTATTTAGAAGTATGTTTCATTCATAAAATCCAGGGAAGTGCTTCCACATTATATCAGTAACAATGTCTTTTAGAATGTATAGTCCTGTCACGGTTATACAGTGTTGCCCAGACGTAAGTCTGATCACTTGATGTATATGCCGGGAGGGCCCTATGATAGATCTGAATGGCTCACTGCCCGTATAGTCCTTATCTGTTTCTGCAGTAGGATGTCGGATACTTGTCACTTAGATTGGCGGTGTATAGGATGATGTATTTAAAAATGAGGACAAGGTAATAAAGTTTTTGAAACAGTGATTCAATGTTCTGGGTTACGTTACCCTTCCGATGACAGTGGTAAGCCGGCTGTGTGCTCCGTCTCAGCCGCGATCTGTATCCCGCGCGCGGGCTGATTACTTACAGAGCCCTGTAGCGCGTGTCTCGATGAGGATGTTCTCAGCGTTCGCCGTGGCGTCCCACGTGCAAACAGGTTGTAGTCTCCGAGCGCTCGAATATAGGACCAGAATTGTGACTATTTCGATCCGGATCCTTAATGGGTATGTGGTGCCTATTATGCTGATGTCCTCCCAAACGCGTTTCGGGACTATACTGTCCCTTCTTCAGTGGTGGTCAGCATATCGGCAATAGCGTTCTTTTTATAGATGGTTCTCTAATTGATGTATTGTGTCATCAGTGACGTCATTGGGGGCAGTCCGTTATATATTCTGAACTGAGAATGTGTTCTGGTGGACTTTATTGTTGAATAAAACATAACATACATACATCTGGAGACTGAATATATACATAAAATAATATAAAATAATACTAAGATAATAGGAGCAAATATATATAGCATAAGTATTCTAATAGGAATTTATATACAATATTTAGTTATCGGGGATAAGGGAGACGTATCATGAAATATAAGTAGTACAAATATATGTGACAGTAATAATGGATATAGTGCGTGTATAGAAGACAGTATATGTGATATGTGATGTGAGAGAGGGTGATTATAAAAATTAAGACAATTTTATATGTTTGTAGAAGAATAAAAAGTGTAGATAAGGTGAATGATTAAAAAACTTAATAGAACTTTGATTAAAAATTTTTAAATTTTATAATTAATATATTACCATGAAATAATAAAATTATGTGTATGTTATTTTCGTTCCTTATTCTTTTCCTTTTATTTAGTTGATTGAATCATCATCTTATACTACGTAGAGTGAGGAGTGGCCGACAGGGAGGGGGTCGGCGCGCTGGTATAACAGCCTGGCAGTCGACTCCATCATCCCCAAATCGGCCGACAACCCTTGGTTCATAGGAAACCGAAGAGTTCCATTTCGGCATTTAGGCCATCGTATACACCGCCAATCTAAGTGACAAGTATCCGACATCCTACTGCAGAAACAGATAAGGACTATACGGGCAGTGAGCCATTCAGATCTATCATAGGGCCCTCCCGGCATATACATCAAGTGATCAGACTTACGTCTGGGCAACACTGTATAACCGTGACAGGACTATACATTCTAAAGACATTGTTACTGATATAATGTGGAAGCACTTCCCTGGATTTTATGAATGAAACATACTTCTAAATACCGTTATCAGGCTTTTTGAACTACATATATACCTATGAACTTTGAAAAGTAACATTTCTAACCTTTTGAACAATTTTCCAACCTCACAAAGAGGATTTTTTATTCATTTTTTCCTAAGATATTTATCTTATTTTTTATCTTTTCTTATTTTTATTTTTAATTTTTATTTTTTTTATATATTTTTCATATACTATTTAACAGCAGCTGTTTAACCAACTATTTATACATTCATTTATTTATTTGTGTACAGTGGATCCACATATGTCTTTGGTTGTGAATTGAATTTTATGGTATATATATTAAATATTTTGATAATTATTATAATTATTTTAATTTAAGGAGGCGGCTTTGATTTTTCAGATATTGGAGCGCCGACTCATAGATATTGGAGTGCCCTCTCTACATCCTTTTTGTTTTCACTTGACTTATTTGGACAGGGGTGTTGTCCCTAGAGAGTGAGCACCCATTCCATAATCCTCAGAAGGGTGAGCCGGTTACCTTTATTATCTGAATTCCCATTACTTCCACACCCACAACTGAGCTCCCCTCCTGTATATTATGGATATCTGGAGTCACATGGAATCAAAATGTAAAAAATAGACACATATGTCTTTGATGCAACCAACTTAGGAAATAATGGTATAAAAATACCACGCAAATGTTTAAAGATCTAGAAAAGCTTTTGCATAAGCAATTGAGACAGAAATGGGAGAATAAATCACTAAACCAATATCTAGATACCAATACTATCCCAAAAGGTTTACAACTAATGAAAGAACCTGCACAAGACTTATACAGTGAGGAATTTGACAAAGAATGGGAGACATTTTTGAATACACAATCACGAACACTTACACAGATGATAGTCAAAAGACGTCTACAAATATCAGAACAGGTCTCCATAGAGATTGAGGGAATAAAGAAACAAATAATGTCATTACCACAAGATGAAGAATATAGGAAATGGGAAGATCGTATATGCAAAGGACTAGATAACTTAGAACAGGAAATAGTATATAAGAAAACTAAAAAATTGAATAATTATAATAAATATAAAACACAGAACGTCACGATAACACAAAACACACAAACAAAGCCGGTAAGAGTAGATGTGACAAAAGAAAAGAACCAACCTAATTCACAAGAGGAATATAATATATCCACATATAATCGCTATGAAACACTATCTGAACAGCATTTTTAGATCAGACCCCACCACATCACAGAACAAGAAACAGGGAGAACACACGAACACCGAGTATGATAACAATGAGGAACACACAAAATCACGAATACAATTTACGTCACAGACAACAGAAACATCAAATCACTCCAGAGAGGAGTCCACCCAGAGATCACAGCCACAATTATCACCAACAAACACGGAGACAAGAGGCACCGAGAGACGTAAGAAGATACGAAGGGGAGGGGACGACAGAAATCACATAAGGAGGACACATCGGACATGGACAGGAGGAAGGAAACAATAGTCAATCTAAGCAAAGTCATACTATCTCAAGCACAAACAAAGCTACTGAACAAAGGTCTAAAATATGCCCCTACTACTCAATCAAACAAATTCGACACATACATAGGCGTCGAAAAATTCATCAGAAAACTATGTTTGAAAAAATACTTCATGAAGAACCCAATAATTCAAGATTCCAATGCTCACACAACAGTATACAAACATACTGAATTGAGAGAAAAATCAAAAATACCCAAGGCAGGAAATCAGTCAGGATATAGCGACCTTCCGAAAAACGTAGAATCCGAAATTAGACACATGGGTAAAAGATCTACAAGAGATAATCTATCCAAAGCTGAAAAAGATGCCATTGGGCAACTTCAGGCACAACATAATATAATCATTAGACCCGCGGATAAGGGGGGAGCTATTGTTATACAGGATACGGAGAAGTACGATAAAGAATGTAAAAAACAACTTTTGGACGGAGAAACTTATAGGGAATTAAAAAGAGATCCGACAAACAAATTTTATTTAGCGTTAACAGAATATTGTGATGTAGGAAAAGAAAAAAAGATACTATTAGAACAAGAATATAAGTTCATTCTAAATACCCCTAAGAGACTACCCGTATTTTATTGTCTCCCCAAAATTCACAAAAACTACAATGAACCACCAGGTCGCCCAATAATATCTGGAATAGGCTCCATAACTGCAAATCTCTCTCAATATATAGATAGATTACTACAACCGGTAGTACAACAAATTCCATCATATATCAAGGATATCACTGATATAATTTCAATTTTAGAACTAATTGAGCTAGGGGAAGACTGGATACTGGGTACGATGGATGTAACTTCATTGTACACTATAATAGACCACGAACAGGGTTTAGAAGCTTTAAGATCACAATTGAAAAAATCTGGACAAATGCAGGATGAACAAATAGAATTCCTGATTGAAGGAGTGAAACATATTTTAACACACAACTATTTCACATATGACTCCACCTTTTACATACAAAAGAGGGGTACCGCCATGGGTACCAGGTTCGCCCCCAGTTATGCCAACATCTTTATGGCTGAGTGGGAAGCTGATTTTATCAGCCCGCTCCTGGGGACGGACCTGGTACTCTGGCGCCGCTATATAGATGACGTTATATTTATTTGGAGAAATACTGAGGAAAAATTACATACCTTCATGATGGATTTAAACATGAATAATAGGAATTTAACCTTTTCCAATAAGATTAGTAGAACAAGCATCGAATTTTTAGACCTAAAAATAACTAAGGAGAACCGAAGACTAATTTGCAGTACTTACCAGAAAGAAGTAATGAGGAATAGTTATATTCTGTATGATAGCTGCCACCTTCCCAGATGGCTTATGAATACTCCAGTGAGCCAGTTCAGGCGTCTCAAAAGAAATTGTACTAAAGAAGAGGATTTTGAAAAAGAAGTACTTGACCTGAAAAAACAATTTGAAAATAAAAATTACCCAGTGGAAGTAATTGAAACATCATTAAACAGAGTGAGGAATATGAATAGAGAAGATTTCTTTATAAACATACTAAAAAATACCAAAAAAGACTCAACACCAAAAAAGACTCAATATGATGATGATTTGAGGATTATACTCCCATTCAACGCCCAATATAAAAAGATAGAAAAAATAATTAACAAATATTGGCACCACTTATTAAAAGATAAATTGTTAGGCCCTATTCTAACCACTAGACCAAAAATCTCATATACAAGAGCACCAAATCTGGGCCTCCTCGTAGCACCTACAGTGAGGAAGAAAGGACTATCCAAAAAGAACAATTGGTTATTCTCAAAGGGATTTCATAGATGCAACACATGCAGTAATTGTAGGGTTACAAATTTCTCTAAGAAAACAAATGAAATACAGTCAACACAAAATTCATTTAAATATGAAATCAAAGATAGTCTATCATGCAACTCTTGCGATGTGATCTATATAATAGAGTGCCCTTGCTCTAAACAATATATTGGACTGAACAAAAGGAATTTGAAAATAAGAGTAGCGGAACATATGAATAACATCAGGAAAGGTCTAACTACCCATACATTATCACAACACTTCAAAGAATTTCATAATAAGGATCCCAGTTATATGAAATATGTCGCTCTAACTAGAGTCAAGAAATCATGGAGAGGTGGGGATCATATTAAAAATATGTCCAAATTGGAGTCCAAATTAATTTTTGAATTTGAGACAATAGTCCCTAATGGCCTAAATGCCGAAATGGAACTCTTCGGTTTCCTATGAACCAAGGGTTGTCGGCCGATTTGGGGATGATGGAGTCGACTGCCAGGCTGTTATACCAGCGCGCCGACCCCCCCCCCTCCCCTGTCGGCCACTCCCCTCACTCTACGTAGTATAAGATGATGATTCAATCAACTAAATAAAAGGAAAAGAATAAGGAACGAAAATAACATACACATAATTTTATTATTTCATGGGAATATATTAATTATAGAATTTAAAAATTTTTTTTAATCAAAGTTCTATTAAGTTTTTAATCATTCACCTTATCTACACTTTTTATTCTTCACAAACATATAAAATTGTCTTAATTTTTATAATCACCCTCTCTCACATCACATATCACATATACTGTCTTCTATACACGCACTATATCCATTATTACTGTCACATATATTTGTACTACTTATATTTCATGATACGTCTCCCTTATCCCCGATAACTAAATATTGTATATAAATTCCCTATTAGAATACTTATGCTATATATATTTGCTCCTATTATCTTAGTATTATTTTATATTATTTTATGTATATATTCAGTCTCCAGATGTATGTATGTTATGTTTTATTCAACAATAAAGTCCACCAGAACACATTCTCAGTTCAGAATATATAACGGACTGCCCCCAATGACGTCACTGATGACACAATACATCAATTAGAGAACCATCTATAAAAAGAACGCTATTGCCGATATGCTGACCACCACTGAAGAAGGGACAGTATAGTCCCGAAACACGTTTGGGAGGACATCAGCATAATAGGATCCGGATCGAAATAGTCACAATTCTAGTCCTATATTCGAGCGCTCGGAGACTACAACCAGTTTGCACGTGGGACGCCACAGCGAACGCTGAGAACATCCTCATCGAGACACGCGCTACAGGGCTCTGTAAGTAATCAGCCCGCGCGCGGGATACAGATCGCGGCTGAGACGGAGCACACAGCCAGCTTACCACTGTCATCGGAAGGGTAACGTAACCCAGAACATTGAATCACTGTTTCAAAAACTTTATTACCTTGTCCTCATTTTTAAATACATCATCCTATACACCGCCAATCTAAGTGACAAGTATCCGACATCCTACTGCAGAAACAGATAAGGACTATACGGGCAGTGAGCCATTCAGATCTATCATAGGGCCCTCCCGGCATATACATCAAGTGATCAGACTTACGTCTGGGCAACACTGTATAACCGTGACAGGACTATACATTCTAAAATACATTGTTACTGATATAATGTGGAAGCACTTCCTGGATTTTATGAATGAAACATACTTCTAAATACCGTTATCAGGCTTTTTGAACTACATATATACCTATGAACTTTGAAAAGTAACATTTCTAACCTTTTGAAAAATTTTCCAACCTCACAAAGAGGATTTTTTTATTCATTTTTCCTAAGATATTTATCTTATTTTTATCTTTTCTTATTTTTTATTTTTATTTTTTTATATATTTTTCATATACTATTTAACAGCAGCTGTTTAACCAACTATTTATACATTCATTTATTTATTTGTGTACAGTGGATCCACATATGTCTTTGGTTGTGAATTGAATTTTATGGTATATATATTAAATATTTTGATAATTATTATAATTATTTTAATTTAAGGAGGCGGCTTTGATTTTTCAGATATTGGGCGCCGACTCATAGATATTGGAGTGCCCTCTCTACATCCTTTTGTTTTCACTTGACTTATTTGGACTGGGGTGTTGTCCCTAGAGATGAGCACCCATTCCATAATCCTCAGAAGGGTGAGCCGGTTACCTTTATTATCTGATATCTCTAGAATGGTTTGAGGAGTTGGTGAGATGGCCGTTTTAGGTGTCATACCTTAGAGGGTCACCCAAACCCACTTTAAAACTGTCGATGCCAATAGCTATTTAAATTATACCAGTTGCCACCATTCCAAATGGGTTAGGAATATACCTTACAGCCAGTTCAAGAGGATCAGGAGAAATTGTTCCAATAACCATACACTTAAAACCCAATTGAAATCTTTGAAGGATAGATTTGTACAAAAGGCTACCCCAAGAGACTATTAGACAAATCAATCAAACGTATCTCCCTAATATCCCAGGAGGAGAGTTTAAAACCAGTTTGCAAGGAAACTCTTGGTCCCAACAGCTCCACCGCCCCCTTTTCAAATTAGCATGATCACTAGATTCAGCTCACAACACAATATCATCCGTAAAACCTTGACTAAGAACTGGAATATTCTTCTAAATGACCCTTTACTCAAACAACATATTGGCCCTGTCCCCACTCTAATTTTCTTAGAGCAAAAACCCTTAAGAATATACTAGCTCCCTCCTGCCCCAAACTAACTTCTAAGAAAACCAAAAAAATCAACACAAATGAACGCCCTGGCATCAGAAAATGCAACAAAAATAGATGCAAATGTTGCAACATGATCACCGAAGGTATCACAGAACTAGTTAATCCATCTAATGGGGACTTCCACCCACTCAAACAACAACTTAGTTGCAGCACCACCAATGTTGTCTACCTCCTACGGTGTTCTTGTCCACTACTATATGTGGGACGCACCACACAGTCGCTCCGTGAGAGGATGAACGAGCATCGTTCTAACATCACTAGGAAAGTGCTCACCCACAGTGTGTCCAGACACTTCGCCACCATCCATGATGGCAGCCCTACGTAGCTTACGTGTCACCCCAATTGAAACTGACACACACTCATACCAATCACTCTGTAGACGAGAGATGTATTGGATCTTTAGTCTCCACACTTTAATACCTTTTGGCTTAAACGAATCCCTTGAACATAACAACTATTAAAACCTTCCGTGTCGGTGTGACTAACTACAGTGCTCTATTGAAAGAACATAGAGTCTTATATACCTATAGACACACCAAAATCTTTTCAATCCCACACCTTTTCATATTACATTTTGATTTTTATTTTTCTCTTCCATGTCATCACATTTTACCTACACAAATCCCGATTGCGTCACCATGCCCATCATAGTCTACTCCATATTGGCATTATTACTAGCCCTTTGATCTCACTTTAATATTGTATCAAGATCAATACATATTGAGACCGTTCTTATATGTTAGTTTTCTGCCTCCGGCCGCTCCTTCTTCCCTCTTATCTATGCGTTCCACCGTGGAACGCATACCAAGCATACCTCTGATGGTTCGCTCCACTTTGGAACGCATGACGTACTTCCGGTCTTGCGCTTGCCGCACTTCCGGTTGCCCGCTTTCCACTGCGCGCCTCCCTTCCTTCCACGTGCACCTTCGGATATAAGTTAACACCGGAGGGAGGCTTTGATACAGGAGAGAATTTCTCCAAAAGAACTTTAGAAGACCGCAAGAGACCTCTAAGGTATGACACCTAAAACGGCCATCTCACCAACTCCTCAAACCATTCTAGAGATATGGTCTCCTTTTTTTTTGACAGATATTGCTCCCAGTGTACCCCCTTGCTATTCCAATTGTTTGCTGCCTATTTTAATTGCTTGCTGCTACATTCTCCCTTGGGCCCTAGTAGATGTGGGAAACAGTCATTTAATGAACCCCACCATCATCATCAATAAAACTAAATAATAAACCTATCATCATATAACACAACAAGCCACCCTCATAAATAAATCCAATGGATAATAATAATATAATGAGCACACCCATATGGTAGACATACAACCTACACTGTGTTGTTTTTATTAGGACCATTTTTTGCTATTATTCAATTCGATTTTATTATCATCGTCAGCGCTACCTTATTGCTGTATATCATTCTTACTTTTTAATGGATACTATATATGTGTACTACAATTGATAGATCTGTGACAGTATCAATATCCAACTTACCATACTTTTATTATTTTTATTATCATTATTATTATCATGTATCTATTTATTGATTTATTCATTTGTATATATTATGTTATATTAGATATATTTTTATATTCCTTTTTTATGAGACCCCTGATGAAGGAGGCTTATTAACCTCCAAGCAGCGTTGGGCCAGTGTCTATTCCAATAAATTTCCCTTTGACCAGACGCCTCATTGGCTGCCGTTATTTGGATACTGTCTACAAGCGACCCTGGCCAGGGGTTAAGACACAGGTGTCTTGAGCTTTATCCTGTGTCCACCCCTCGTGAAGTGAGTAGGAGTCACCTTTGTAGAGATCTTACATCCCGATCCACAGATCGCTGACCGCTCATCCGGGTCTTTCCTCTTTGCTCTTTTATCTAGAGCAATTTTACTACATTGCTCTCTATATATACATATATATTTTTATCATCATTAATAATACTTCTCCTATCCAACACGAAACAGACCGTTTCTGTTCTTTGAAAACAGGCGCCTCCATTGGTGTTCATTTTTTGGTGACCTTGCACAGATCCCTGTGGTTTATGGTCACCCTCCCTTTCTGTCTCATCTACTATAGGGGATAGATCTCGTCTAATCCCCTAAAACACCTGTGCTGCCTTTTTTCCTATGTCTATATCACGTTGTATGTCTACGTCACATATATTATTTTCATATATTTGAGTTATTATATCTCCTAATTTTTTAGCTTATCAATCATCCTATTTTTTCCTCACATTCCTACACTCCGCCCTCTGGCGCCCATCGTCCTAAGTTATTTCTGCTCCGACAGAAACTCCTTAACCTCTTTTTTTCACCTTTTTTTCATATTTTGTAATGTACAAGAGACAGAGAAATAACATTTTTCTGCACCACATTAGCCCATAGATAATGTAATTTTTACAGTATACACTGTATTTGCTTTCTATAATGTACAGGAGACAGAGAAATGCAATTTTACGGGAACACACTAGGCCGGAGATAATGTAATTTGTACTGTACACACTGTATTTGCTTTCTGTAATGAACAGGAGACAGAGAAATACAATTTTTCGGCAACACCATAGGCCAGAGATAATGTAATTCTTACTGCAAACACTGTATTTGCTTTCTATAATTAACAGGAGACAAGAGAAATACAATTTTTCGGCACTACACTAAGCCAGAGATAATGTAATTTTACTGTACACACTGTATTTGCTGGCTGTAATGAACAGGAGACAGAGAAATACATCTTTTTCTAAACCACACTAGGCCAGAGATAATGTAATTTTACGGTACACACTGTATTTGCTGGCTATAATTAACAGGAGACAGAGAAATACATTTTTTCGGCACTACACTAGACCAGAGATAATGTAATTTTTACTGTACACACTAATTGCTGGCTTTCATGAACAGGAGACAGAGAAATACAATTTTTCGGCATTGCACTAGGCCAGAGATAATGTAATTTTTACAGTACACACTGTATTTGCTTTCTATAATGTACAGGAGACAGAGAAATACATTTTTTGCAACACACTAAGCCAGAGATAATGTAATTTTTACAGTACACACTGTATTTGCTTTCTGTAATGTACAGGAGACAGAGAAATACAATTTTTCGGCAACACACTAAGCCAGAGATAATGTAATTTTTACAGTACACACTGTATTTGCTTTCTGTAATGAACAGGAGACAGAGAAATACATTTTTTCTAAACCACACTAGGCCAGAGATAATGTAATTTTTACAGTACACACTGTATTTGCTTTCTTTAATGAACAGCAGACAGAGAAATACAATTGTTTGGCAACACACTAGACTAGAGATAATGTAATTTGTACTGTACACACGGTATTTGCTGTCTGTAATGAACAGGAGACAGAGAAATACAATTTTTCGGCAACACACTAGGCCAGAGACAATGTAATTTTTACTGTACACCCTGTATTTGCTGGCTATAATGAACAGGAGACAGAGAAATACAATTCTTCGGCACTACACTAGGCCAGAGATAATGTAATTTTTACAGTACACACTGTATTTTCTTTCTGTAGTGTACAGGAGACAGAGAAATACAATTTTTCTGCACCACACTAGCCCAGAGATAATGTAATTTTTAAAGTAAACATTGTATTTGCTTTCTGTAATGTACAGGAGACAGAAAAATAAAAATTTTCGGCAACACACTAGGCCAGAGATATGTATTTTTTATAGTACACACTGTATTTGCTTTCTGTAATGTACAGGAGTCAGAGAAAAACAATTTTTCGTTACCACACTAGCCAATAGATAATATATTTTTATAGTACACACTGTATTTGCTATCTGTAATGAACAGGAGACAGAGAAATACAATGCTCGAGCTGAACCAATACTCGGCCGAGCATGCTCGCTCATCACGACTCAGCAGCCATCTTCGAGAGTTACAAAAACTCCATAATTAGTTCCATGTACTAGCCCATAGAAGGGAAAGATTACAGAAGAACCAGGCAAACCAGAGTGGGAGTGAGAATATTGGCAGAGGAAGGTAACTGTTGTTTATCAGGCTCTAGTCTCCCTTTGCATTAGGTGGACAGAAAGGCCATTTGTCAGAACATAGTAATCCTAGAGAGGATATGATTATAGAGTATAGCAGACATGGTACATCCCTCCAGCCTGGAGAAACAACGGAGAACGATTGAATGTTATAGAGCAGGCATCCTCAACCTCCTGATTATAAAGAGACTAATCCCTGTAAAGAGACTTATACCTTATCTGGTAGACGCCCCACTGACCGCTTTAATGAGCAAAAGCAACCCATTTGTAGAAACTGTCACAAGCCAGGCCATACAGAAAGGATGTGCTGGCAGTTTTAAAGGTCGACCCCGAGACCATGCACTGCCCTCGGGAGGTAGAACAGTAGGTCCAGAAGATCCCAGCTGGATGCCCAGATATGTAGGATCCCATTCAGAAGTGGTTCTCTGAATCAATGGGGTTCCCTTTGTTGTCTTATTGGACTCCGAATGCCCCAGGAAGCTACAAAACCGTGTGTACGACTGCTACCCCCATCAGCCCACCGTGCACTCAGATACTGCCCCTGCGGTTGGATCCGCTGCAAGTAGGCCACAGAGTGCCACAATGACAGAGTCTGGAGGTGTCGGCAGATTCAGGAGGAGGCCACAGATTGGCACAATCACTGAGTCTGGAAGTGGAGGCAGCATGAGGAAGCTAAAGCATGAGGTATGGCACAATGACAGAGTGTCGATTGACCAAGATACTTCTTGGGGGACCTGCCTGGCATGAACAGGCCTCTAGTAGCTACAGACAATGAGAAGACAAAGCGCCAAGATAGCTTTGAGCCCAGAAGAGTTGCAAAGTTCATCAAGATACGTCACTAAAGATTTTACCGCATATAACCACAGCGCTGACCGCAGAATAAATTTTGTTTTTCGACTGAAATACTTCAATAAAGTTTTTACCACATATTACTGCAGCTCTGAACGCTGAATAAGAATTGTTTTTCCACCGAAATACGTCAATTAAGGTTTTACCACATATATCTGCAGCGTTGAACGCTGAATACAATTAGTTTTTACAGCTAAATACATCACAAAAGATTTTACCACATATAACTGCAGTGCTTCTTTTCGACCAAAATAAGCCACAAAACATTTGAACGCATATTACTACAGCGCTAGATGTTGAATAAAATTAGTTTTTCCACCAAAATACTTCAAAATAACTGAAGCGCTCAACACTGAATACATTTTTTTTTCCACCGAAATAAGTCACAAAAGATTTTGCCGCATATAACTGCAACGCTGAACACTGAAAAAAATTTGTTTTTCCACCAAAAAAGTTACAAAAGATTTTAACAGATATTACTACAGCGCTGAAGCTGAATAAAATTTGTTTTTCCACCGAAATACTTCATTAAAGATTTTACCACATATAACGGAGCACGGAGATGGAAAGGGTCTTCAGATTCCCCTGCACTATACCGACACATCTGAAATGAACCACTGTTCCCGACAGAAGCTCCTGGGAAGGTCATGGAGCGTCCCGGTCATCGGGCATCTATTCGTTCCACTGTAGGATTATTTTGAAAGTGTGTAGAAGCCACACGGGGGAGACATCATGGAGATTTTACCCCATATAACTATAGAGCTGAACACGGAATAAAGTTTGTTTTTTGACCGAAATACGTCCCAAAAGATTTTACCGCATATTAATACAGTGTTGGACGCTGAATAAAATTTGTTTTTCGACCGAAAAAAAAGTCACTAAAGGTTTTGCCACATATACCTGCAACAGTGAACACTCTATATATATCTTTTTTTTCTACCAAAATACGTCACTATTGTTTTTCCACCGAAATACGTCAATAAAGATTTTTCACATATAAATGCAGTGTTAAATGCTGAATAAAATTAGTTTTTCAACCTAAATTCCTCACAAACGATTTTACCGCATATAACTACAGTGCTGAACGCTGAATAAAATTAGTTTTTTGACCGAAATACGTCAGTAAAGGTTTTGCCACATATACCTGATACAGTGAACGCTGAATATATTTTGTTTTTCCACCAAAATACGTCACTAAATGTTTTACCACACCTGACTGCAAAAGTGAACTCTGAATATATTTTGTTTTTGTACTGAAACTGCGGAAGTGACATGCGTATACAATTTTCGTTTTGTACTGAAATAGGCCACTTAAACTCTTTCAAAATAAATGCAACAGTGAAGTGAGTAAATTTTTTTCCTAAAAGAGGACACTGAATGCTTTCACCACATATAACTGCAGAAGTGAACTGAGAATATATTTTTCTTTTTGCAATGAAATACGCCACTAAATGCTTTCAACACCTATAGCTGCAGAAGTGAACTGCGTATATATTTTTATTTTTGTCATGAAATACACCACTGAACACTTTAACCACATATAGCTGCTTTAGTGAACTGTGTATGTATTTTTCTTTTTCTACTGAAATATAACACTAAACGCTTTAACCACATATAGCTGCAGAAGTGAACTGAGAATATATTTTTCTTTTTGTAATGAAATACACCACTGAACAGCTTTCACCACATATAGCTGCAGAAGTGAACTGCGTATATATTTTTCTTTTTGTTATGAAATGCGCCACTGAACACTTTCACCACATGTAGCTGCAGAAGTGAATTGAGAATATATTTTCTCTTTTTTTCTCTATTCAACCTCTTTATCAAGATATTTTCTCTTTGTAATGAAATACGCCACTAAATGCTTTCAACACATATAGCTACAGAAGTGAACTGCGTAAATATTTTTCTTTTTCCACAGATATAAGCCACTAAACGCTTTCACCACATAAAGATGCAGAAGTGAACTGAGTATATTTTTTCTTTTGCAATGAAATACGCCACTAAATGCTTTCAACGTATATAGCTGCAGAAGTAAACTGAGTATGTATTTTCTTTTTCCACAGATACTGTATAAGCCAAATGATGTTTCCTTGCACTGGTAAATCACTTTTCTAGCACAGTCCCTAGCGCCTTTTGAAAGCTCTCCCTGCACTAAGATGCTGTGAAATGATTCCTCCCTATCCTTTTCCTGCACTTATAAATATTTTTTTTCAGTTTTTTTCCACAATGAGGTTTTTCGAATTGCTGTGCCTAGCACCTTCTCACTTCTGTCCCTTCACTCAGAACGCTGGAAAATGTCTAAATCTAAGATGGCCGCCATATTTATAGGGCTGTGACATCACAGGGCTGGCTGGCTGCTGGTTGGCTGCATGCATGCATGTCAATCTGTTTGATCCCGCCTTCCTAGAGTTCCTTACTCCATGTCCTTAGTTCTCACATGTGTGGCTGTCATTTTAGGAAAAATTGCAATTCGTTACCACGATGTGTGAGGAAATTTGCATTCGCTGTGAATCAAATTTTTCCTAAAATTCAGATCGAATTCCACTTCATCAGCTTCGATTCGCTCATCTCTAATCAGGAGTCCACATAGTGGAAAAATAACAGAGTCTGGAGGTGGCGGCAGCATCAGGAGGCCACAAAATGGCACAATGACAAAGTGTGGAGGTGGCGGCAGCAGAATCAGGAGGAGGCCACAAAGGGGCACGATGACAGAGTGTGGAGGTGGCGGCAGCTTGAGGAGAAGGCCACAGAGTGGCACAATGACAGAGTGTGGAGGTGGGTGGCAATAACAGTACCCCTGATGATGGTGGGTGTAAGAAGGAGCACTTGGCATCAGTTGTGTGGCTTCAGGTGGGTGTCAGCATCAGAATAGTAGCTGAGGCAGGTATCCAGAAGAAACCGGTCTCTTTTTTCAAGGTTTGCGTGAGGCAGCATAGGTGATCTAATCTGATGCATCAGGCATTGCTGGGTGGAAATCCTGGCTGATCTACGCCTGATTCATCTTGACAAAGGTCAGTCTCACCACAGTTTGGGTAGACAGGCGAGTTCTTCTTGGGGCAACTATGGCCTCTGCTGCACTAAACACCCGCTCTGATGCCACAATACTGACTGGGAAGGACAGCTTTTCCTGGGCAAACTCGGCCAGTTGCGGCCACGAATCCAGTTTGGCTGCCCAGTAGTCCAGCGTATCTTCAATGTGGGGTGGCAGGGTGCTGTCTAAGTATGCCACCACCTGCTGGTTCAGGTCCTGGTCCAGGTCTAGCTAGGAATCTGTATCCAAATTAATTTGGTGCTCGATCAACACTAGTACTTATACATGTACTTTATGTAATAAGTACCCAATGATTATATACATGTGTGTATTGAGTGCGCGTATTTAAGTACGGTAATGAAATCATACATTGTAATGTATGTGTCTGTCTGAATGTAAAGCATACTTGTGTATAATATTATTTTATATTTACATTCTGTTCTGTGTGTGAATATTCTGGAGTATTTTCGTGTGTTATTACTTGGGCACTGGGTTCAATATCGCATCAAAAAGTTACTCTGACATAATAATTCATCAGAAAGGATGTTTTGGTATAGTGCTCAGTATTTTTAAGTAAGAGCTCTGAGATTTCCTAATATAATGTTTGGAATAACGAGCTTGTCAATAAATTTTAAACTGTCTGGAGATGCACCAACATGGATTTCAGCCTAGTATTTCATGTTATCTCTCAGAGATGTAAAAGCTACCCTTTGCATTTCAAGACACACACATCAGTTATTTCCCAAACTAAAACAATTTTTTTTCATTTTACACAAATACACTTATTGAACTTACTAATACATTTTAGTTCTGAAATTTGCTGTGATTATTAATTTAATACCCCTTCTCGTGTTCTCAGCAATAGTATTCACATTCATTTAGACAGTAAACTTACCCCGATAGCTAAGGCCTCTTTCACACTAGCGTTTTAGCTTTCCGTCCTAGAGATCCGTCCCGGGGCTCTAGGACGGAAAGCTACTGATCAGGATTATCCCCATGCATCCTGAATGGAGAGAAACTGTTCAGGATGCATCAGGATGTCTTCCGTTCAGTATGTCAACGTTTTTGACGTTGACAAAGCGCAGCATGCCGCGTGCTGCAGCTGAAACTCCACTATGGCCTGCTACTGCTCGCACAGTCTCTCCAGCATGTGCAAGGTGGAGTTCCACCTGGTGGGCACGCCGCATATGAGGCAGTGAGCGGGAAGGCTGAAGTTACCCTGTAGCGCAGACAGGCGAGCAGCAGCTGGATGTGAACGCCGGAAGTGCGATCAAAAGGCCCACACTTTATGCAACAGCTCTGACATGTCGGGGTAGTTGTGAAGGAACTTCTGCACCACCAAATTCAGCACATGCGCCAGACAAGGGATGTGGGTCAAACCGGCTAGTCCCAGAGCTGCGACGAGATTTCTCCCATTATCGCACACCACCAGGCCGGGCATGAGGCCCACTGGCAGCAACCACTCATCGGTCTGTTGTTCAATACCCCGCCACAACTCCTGCACGGTGTGGGGCCTGTCCCCCAAACATATGAGTTTCAGAACAACCTGCTGACGTTACCCCGGGCTGTGCTGAAGTTGGTGGTGAAGGTGTGTGGCTGACTGAATGAGCAGGTGGAAGAAGAGGAGGAGGAAGCTGAGTAGGAGGAGGAGGCTACAGGAGCCAAAGAATGATGCCCTGCGATCCTTGGCGGCGGAAGGACGTGCACCAAAGAACTCTGCGCCTGGGGCCCAGCTGCCACTACATTTACCCAGTGTGCAGTTAGGGAGATATAGCGTCCCTGGCCGTGCTTACTGGTACACGTATCTTTGGTTTGGTGGACCTTGCCACAGATGGCGTTGCGCAGTGCACATTTGATTTTACTTCATTGTGCAGGGAAGGCACGGCTCTCTTGGAGAAGTAGTTTAACCAACCTGAATGACAGCATTTCAAAGGCTAGTAGTTTAGAAATGCTGGCATTCAGGCCCAGGGCTCAATGGTGGGTAGGTGGGAATTTATGCTTTCTCTCCAATGTTTGTGAGAGGAAGAGCTGAACGCTGCCGTCTGACATGGTAGTGATGCAAGGTGACGGAGGTGGTGGTGTTGGTGGCACATCCTCTGTGTGGTGGGTGGCAGGAGGCAGAGGCCGAGACAGCAGCAGAAAGGGGAGCAGGGGAGCCTGAGTGAGTTCCTTGTTTTCAAGGTGTTTACTCCACTGCAGTTCATGCTTTGCACGTAGATGCCTGGTCATGCAGGTTGTGCTAAGGTTCAGAACGTTAATGCCTCGCTTCAGGCTCTGATGGCACAAAGTGCAAACCACTCGGGTCTTGTCATCAGCACATTGTTTAAAGAAGTGCCATGCCAGGGAACTCCTTGAAGCTGCCTTTGGGGTGCTTGGTCCCTGGTAGTGGTGGCCTGTAGCAGGCGAACTCTCTTGGTGGCGGCTGTTCTGCTTTTGACCCCTGCTCCCTCTTTTGCTGCGCTTGTTGGCTTGGTCTCACCACTGCCTCTTCCTCTGAACTATGAAAGTCAGTGGCACGACCTTCATTCCATGTGGGGTCTAGGACCTCATCGTCCCCTGTATCGTCTTCCACACAGTCTTCCATACTGTCCTCCTGCTCGGCCCACACACTGCAAAAGACGCAGCAGTTGGCACCTGTGTTTCGTAATCATCAGAGACGTGCGGACTCCGATGAGGTGGTATTCCCATGTCCTCATCATCAGGAAACATCAGTGGTTGTGCATCAGTGCATTCTATGTCTTCCACCACTGGGGAAGGGCTAGGTGGATTCACTTGGGAAACCCTGCCAGCAGAGTCTTCAAACAGCATAAGAGAGTGCTGCATAACTTGAGGCTCAGACAGTTTCCCTGATATGCATGGGGGTGATGTGACAGACTGATGGGTTTGGTTTTGAAACGCCACCTGTGCGCTTTCTGCAGAAGACTGGGTGGGAGATAATGTTGTGAACGTGCTGGATCCACTGTCGGCCACCCAATTGACTAGCGCCTGTACTTGTTCAGGCCTTATCATCCTTAGAACGGCATTGGGCCCCACCAAATATCGCTGTAAATTCTGGCGGGTACTAGAACCTGAGGTAGTTGGTTCACTAGGACGTGTGGCTGTGGCAGAACAGCCACGTCCTCTCCCAGCATCAAAGGGTCCACTAACAACACCACGACCATGTCCACATCAGCTACTAGATGTTTTCTTCATTGCTACCGTTCACCACAATAAGAAAAAAATTATTTGCCCTAATGTATTGAATTCAAATTCAGGCCTATTTTCTTTTTACAGGCACCTAACACTATCTGGCTATCTATTTATGTACCACATTACACGAATCCATGGCACAGCAGTAACCACAGATTTATGGGAATATCAATTGTAGGCCTAGTTTTTAGGCCCTGGATGAAAGGTATCCTTTCACGGACAGATTTACACTTTAAGATGAACATTAGCATGTTAAAAAATATATAGGATTATGCTTATAGCACTTGTATTTTAACACTTTGTGTAATATACGGAAAGAAATAGAGGATTATGCTGTATTTTAACACTTACTGTAATATACCCTTTAACGGAAAGAAATACACTTGGAGATGCACGCTGAGTATAATATACCCTTTAACGGACAGATTTACACTTGGCCTGCAACAGCTGGCACACCAGATTTTGGGTATTGCTATTTTGGTAATTGAATTTCACCCCAGAACAAAATATATCCTTTGCCGGACATTATTAAACTTGTCCAGCCACAGCTGGAACACCAGATTTACGGTATTTATATTTTTGCAACTGAATTTCACCCCAGAAAATAATATATCTTTTGACGGACACTATTAAACTTGGCCAGCCACAGCTGGAACACCAGATTTACTGTATTTCTATTTTTGCAACTGTATTTCACCACAGAACAAAATCTATCCTTTGATGGACACTAGGGAAATTGTCCAGTCACAGCTGGAGCACCAGATTCAGGGTATTGCTATTTTGGCAATTAAATTTCACCCCAGAAAAAAATTTACCCTTTTACGGACAGATTTAAAGTAGGCCTGCAACAGCTGGAACACCAGATTTACTGTATTTCTATTTTTGCAACTAAATTTCACCCCAGAAAAAAATCTATCCTTTGCCGGACACTATTAAACTTGTCCAGCCACAGCTGGAACACCAAATTTACGGTATTTATATTTTTGAAACTGAATTTCACCGCAGAAAATAATATATCCTATGACGGACACTATGAAACTTGTCCAGTCACAGCTGGAACAACAGATTTACGTTATTTCTATTTTTGCAACTGAATTTCACCCCAGAAAAATATATCCTTTGCCGGACACTATTAAACTTGTCCAGTCACAGCTGGAAAACCATATTTACAGTATTTCTATTTTGGCAACTGAATTTCACCCCAGAAAATAATAAATCCTTTGCCGGACACTATTAAACTTGGCCAGCCACTGCTGGGACACCAGATTTACGGTATTTCTATTTCGGCAACAGAATTTCACCCCAGAAAATAATAAATCCTTTGCCGGTTACTATTAAACTTGGCCAACCACTACTGGGACACCAGATTTACGGTATTGCTATATTGGCAATTGAATCTCACCCCAGAAAAAAATATATCCTTTGACGTACACTAGGGAAATTGTCCAGTCACAGCTGGAACAACAGATTCAGGGTATTACTATTTTGGCAATTGATTTTCACCCCAGAACAAAATCTATCATGTGATGGATACTATTAAACCTCGTTCAGTCACAGCTGGAACACCAGAATTACAGTATTTCTATTTTTGAAACTGAATTTCAACGCAGAAAATAATATATCCTATGATGGACACTATTAAACTTGTCCAGTCACAGCTGGAACACCAGATTTACGTTATTTCTATTTTTGCAACTGAATTTCACCCCATAAAATAATAAATCCTTTGCCGGACACTATGAAACTTGTCCAGTCACAGCTGGAACAACAGATTTACGTTATTTCTATTTTTGCAACTGAATTTCACCCCAGAAAAAATATATCCTTTGCCGGACACTATTAAACTTGTCCAGTCACAGCTGGAAAACCATATTTACAGTATTTCTATTTTGGCAACTGAATTTCACCCCAGAAAATAATAAATCCTTTGCCGGACACTATTAAACTTGGCCAGCCACTGCTGGGACACCAGATTTACAGTATTTCTATTTCGGCAACAGAATTTCACCCCAGAAAATAATAAATCCTTTGCCGGTTACTATTAAACTTGGCCAACCACTACTGGCACACCAGATTTACGGTATTGCTATATTGGCAATTGAATCTCACCCCAGAAAAAAATATATCCTTTGACGTACTAACTAGGGAAATTGTCCAGTCACAGCTGGAACAACAGATTCAGGGTATTACTATTTTGGCAATTGATTTTCACCCCAGAACAAAATCTATCATGTGATGGATACTATTAAACTCTGTTCAGTCACAGCTGGAACACCAGAATTACAGTATTTCTATTTTTGAAACTGAATTTCAACGCAGAAAATAATATATCCTATGATGGACACTATTAAACTTGTTCAGTCACAGCTGGAACACCAGATTTACGTTATTTCTATTTTTGCAACTGAATTTCACCCCATAAAATAATAAATCCTTTGCCGGACACTATTAAACTTGGCCAGCCACTGCTGGGACACCAGATTTACGGTGCTGCTATTTTGGCAACTGAATTTCATCCCAGAAAATAATAAATCCTTTGCCGGACACTATTAAACTTGGCCAGCCACAGCTGAAACCACTGATTTAAGGTATTGCTATTTTGGCAATTGAATTTCACCCCAGAAAAAAATATATCATTTGCCGGACACTATTAAACTTGTCCAGTCACAGCTGGAACACCAGATTTACGGTATTTCTATTTTGGCAATTGAATTTCACCCCAGAACAAAATATATCCTTTGCCAGACACTGAAGAAATATGCTGTCTTGAACTATGTGTAAGAACATTCTGTCATAACCAGAATGTTTTAGGGAGCCGAGTATGTAACCAGAATTCCTTATCTTGTCCGTGTCAGCTAGTACGTGGAGCATGATGGCCAGGATGTAACTGGTGAAAGTATGTTGCATAACAGTATGTGTCTCATTATGATTGGAGGCTATATTGCTTGGAAAAAGATGATTGAATAATGAAAGGGCGTATAATGTCCTATATAAGCTGGAACCTTATTATCAATAAACAGAGTGATTTTGATCATCATATGCGTCGTGTCTGATATGGTCATTCACTCTCCTGGCACCAGAAAAGACTTAAACCAAGCTGATTCATCTAGTCATCTGTAATTATCATCCTATCAATTTGGGGGCTCGAATCTGGGATCGAGATGTCATCCTCAGGTCTTGTGAGAAATGACATAGATTTTTGTCCCCTGCCCGATCCATGGGCACCGGCCACGCCTCGATCTACAATAGTAAGTACGGATGAACCCTATTTTAGACTAGAGAGCTACAGAAGCTGTGTCAAGGACACATGTAACACAACTCAGGGAGTTGTGCATAGATACAAAGAGGGGAGTGCACTCCAAAATACCGCTGTTCAGGGAACAGGGAAGTCTAAGCTTGGATTAACTCTGACATGTCAAATATGCATAGATGCTATAAGATCTTGTAGAAGTATAAGATTATCTGTTTGTATGAACTGCAGACTGGGTGGTAAGTGCACAGTCGCTCTTCATTGTTATTAATGCTCTGTGAAATTGTGTTGAGTAAACTTGTATGCGTTGTGAGAATCGTTAGACGCCCCAGTACTCTGGCTAGGAGAAATCCAGTATAACCCAGGAATACCGAACGCAAGTGGCGATTCAAAACAGCGCTAGTCGTTCAGCGTAGTCGGGATTCAGAGGAATATTCCTTATATCCAGCACAGCCAGCCCTGGGCAGATATTGTTCCAAATATTCTCTGAATACAACAATGGGAGGGCTGGGATCCAAGACTGATTATCCCAAACCTGAACCAGGTGAAGCATGTAAAATTTATGTGTCAAGAGTTAGTCTTACCAACTACTATTTAGTAAACCCATGGTTAGACAACTTAGCATGGTGGACCGAGACAATGGAGGCTGCTGATCCTTTTCCTAGAGACGGGGACAACAGCGTGTTACTAAAGCGTGGCCTCATTTTGAGCCCGACCCGTCCTGGGACATGGAATACATGAGACAAAGAGGAGTACAATGGCTTGAAATTGCTCCACATTGGTACAACACAAATGGGGAGAATAAGACAAAAAAGAGAATAGTGAAAAACGATAGTAAGTTACATGAGATAGAACTAAACCGGCAAGAGCAGAGGACCCAACTTGGAGACCGAAACACTCCCTCCTATATACCCTCCTCCCTTGTATGACTGCCCATATGCCCCGGTCATACCACCACAGCCCCAGGTACATCAACCAACGTATCTTAGTACCAATGCGGCCAAACAAGAGGAGGATGAAATGGCCGCAGCAATCCTAGCAACCAGCTCCGGCATGTCCGAACCAAAAAGGAAATTAGGGAGACCCTAGATGTGGGACCTTCACGTGGGTATGATACTAGGAGCAAAAAGGCAAAGAAGAGAAGAGGGAAGAGGTTAAGTTAACAGCACCCTTCATGACTGTAGGCACACACTTAATGAAAAAACCTCTAGACCTAGATGATTTGAATAAAATCATTAAACACTGTCCCAAGCCCTCAATAGCTCCCTTGGTATGGTAGCATACTTAAAAAGGCATGCAATGGTTGCAATTTCACTCAGGAAGACTTAATGCTGATAATTGATGGAATTATAGGTACGCACACAGAATGGGATTGGAAAAGGTGAAAACCATCTCAGAAATCCAACCAAACTCAGAGGCAGATAATTACATCTGTAACACACCCAATGGCATAAAAGAGATATGGAAACAGGTACAGAAACACATGAGTGAAGCGCTCAAACAGAAGTCATCACTTCCTGTAGCAGTGGCATGTAAACAAAAATCTGCCGAGACTATCACTGAATTCTGGAAACGATTCATGGATTGCTGGAAGCTGGAGGCAGGTTTACCCATGCACCATAATGACAGCTTAATCATTTCCACATTCATTAACAACCTGTCTGATAAACTGATCCTCACTGTGAAACAAAATGTTTCATCATGGACATCCGATAACACAAAGGACTTTGAGAAACATCTTTATGAAAAGGAAGCAGCGGGATGTTTTGATGTGAGGAAACTCCCAGCTACACACTTGTATGCGGGCACAAGGGGGAGGGGTAGAGGCAGACGCAGGGGGAGAGGTGGTTACTACAGGCAACGAGACAGAGAACAGATCGCAAACCAATATTCAAACACCAGCTGTTATAATTGTGGGCAGGAAGGACACTGGGCAAGGCAGTGCACGGCATCACGTAGAAACACATCAGTGCAGGTAGCACATAACCAACAGCCAACACAGAACACACAGAACAGGAACCAACAGAACACACAGAACCAGCCCAGATTCCCTATTGACTGGAACAATCAGCAAGCCTACTGACGGGGCCCGGAGGGAGTCACCCCAACTTTCACACAGGTCACATCACACTGGAAAGACACGCCTATCATCTTACTTAAAGTAGCAGGAAGAAAAACAGGGTTTTTGGTAGACAGCGATGCCACCTCTAGTGTGTTAAACAAAGATTTGTACAAGGGACCTTTGAGAGAGTCGGACCCTCTATGCGAATTAACGGGGTTTTAACTAAGACATACAAAACAAAAGCACTCCCGATAGAGACAATAGACAGTGAGTACATCACGGACCACACGCTCAGCATCATTCCAGATTGTCCGGTCAGCCTATTAGGAAGAGACCTCTTTGTGGAACTTGACTTAAGGGTGACAGTAGAAAATGATGGGCTCAGCATTCAATTAACAACGATGCCAATAATAGCCCCAGTCTCTACACATTTGTGAATCTTCATGACTGCCCAGAATTAAAGGACATAGACCCTAACCTATGGTCACAAGGTGATTATGACACAGGGGCCACACCTGTCTACCAGAAACAATAGCCGCTCCCAAAACACAAAATTAAGGGCTTACAGCCAATGATTGAAGAATTAAAAAAAAAGGAATTCTGGAGGAAGAGATTTCACCCTACAGCACTCCCTATCAATCCTGTGACAAAGGCAGATGGTACTACCCGCTTTGTACAGGATTTGAGGGCAATCAACAATCTAATTGTACCCGTTGCACCCATAGTTCCAGATATCACCGCCGTCTTATCCTCCATCCCCGCAGAAGCCGCCTGGTTTAGTGTTATTGATTTGAAGAATGCCTTCTTCTCAATCCCAGGTAATAAGCGTACCAGACTACTTTTTTCTTTGAGGGACTGCAGCTAACCTGGGGCCGGATGCCACAGGGATATGCTGATTCACCTGTAGTGTACAGCATTGTCCTCCAAGCCACTTTAAAACCATGGCACCCCCACCCCCTAGGTTCGGTGCTGATACAATATGTGGACGATTTGTTACTGTGCAGTATGTCAGAGGAGACCAATGTTACTGGTGGTGTATCTTTGTTAAAATGGTTATCAGAATGTGGACACAAGGTGTCATGCAAGAAAATGCAATGGTGTAAAAAGCAAGTTGAGTACTTTGGCTTTGTCCTCACAAAAGGCGAAAGGCAGTCCGGAGCGAGTCCAGTCTTTAGCGGGACTGGTCACCCCGCACACCAAGAAGGAAATGTTGTCCTTCCTTGGTATGATAAATTATTGCAGACAATGGATCCCTGACTGTTCCTACTATGATAATATCCTGAGGCAAGCCACTCTGGAAGACAAACCAGAGCTCATAAGATGGTCTGAGGAAATGTTGAATGCTTTTGATATGTTAAAATGTTCTCTGATGTGTAGCCCAGAATTGGGCCTCCCTGACTATAAACTGCCATTCCACATGTTTGTGCGCCAAAATTGTAAAACCATGGCGGGGGTGCTAACACAAGAACATGGAGGCAAGTTGCGCCCTTGTGCTTTTTTCTCAAAGATAATGCCGGTATCCGTACAAGGCATGCCGGCATGACTGCGTAGTCTTGCGGCTTGTGCTATGATGGTGGAGCTCGTGACCCCCTCACACTCGGGTACCCCACCATCCTACACACAACTCAGGATGTAGTGGGGTTACTACGAGGCATACACACTCCAACACATGTCAGCCCAGCGACTGTCAGGATATGAGATACTCTTGTTAAGTGACCCTTCCTTACAACATTCAGCAGGGCCAGCACCAATATTAAATGCACTCATAGGGCTAAAAGGAGAAGAAGACGCCCGGCCCGACGCACATGACTGCCTCAAAGTGTTAGAGTATGAGACTTCCCCAGAATGGATTTGTCAGCGACGCCTGTGACAGGGGCACCTAAAGTATTTGTTGATGGCTCATGCTCACGCCCACTCGATACTGTCTTCTGCGCAGCCTATGCCATAGTCATGTTACCCAACATAGTGTTAGAAGCAAGACCAATACATGTCCAATCAGCCCAGGCTGCCTAACTAATTGCACTTACCAGAGCATGTATCCTACATACAGACAAACCAGTCACAATCTACACAGACAGTAGATATGCACATGGGGTAGTGTGGGATCATGGAGTAATATGGCAAAGGCGGGGGTTCACTGCTGCAGATGGGAAGAAGATCTCTCATTCACTCCTCATTGATGATCTTTTAGCTGCCCTTAAACTACCCTCTAGCCTGGCCATAGTACATTGCAAAGCACACACGCAGGTCAAGGATAGAGTGTCCCAGGGCAATGCGTTAGCTGACAAGATAATGAAACAAGTTGCGAAAGAAAACCCCACTAGGATTCACAAAGATTCATGGGAAATTGCATGCCTCAAACCACCCTCTTTGGACACGGTCCAAATGATCACTGACCTGCAACGATATGCATCACAGGAAGAAGAGAAAGACTGGGTGTACCCTGTGTTGCAGAAACATCTACAAACTGGATTGATCTGCAAAGAGGGGAAACCCTGTATACCGCAACATAGTGCTGCCCTCTTCATTGCTCATTTTCATGGTGTAGTAGCAGTAGCCAGGACAGCAGTGCTGACAGAGCACCGCCCACGTGGATCCACGCTACGCGAATAAAATTGGAACAAGGCAACCGAGAAGGGACGACAAGAAGGGGTACTAATGGAGGCAGACAGCCTTGACCCCAAACGAGATGACACAGTCGGAGAATTCCTTAAAATGGCTTGAGACCTGCAGTTCTGACAATTGCAGCCTTATGCCTCCTAATAACTGTTCTGCGATCATGGGACAGACAGACGTACCTAACAACAGGATGAAGAGGGAGGACAATCTGTGGAAGACAAAGGAGAATCTGTGGCTGTACCTGGCCAAGACCCTGAACCTAACTGATTTCTGTCTTCGAACCACCTTGTCTGCATCCAATATTCTAGAAACCTGCCTGGTAGCAGTGCCCACTCCAGTGTCTATATGGACAGGGCTCCTGCGTTCCCAGTGGAATGACACTGATTTAGAAGAACATGATGTTAGATATGGACATGTGAATCCTTATTATGTCTGCTATAATTGCTCTACACATAGATATCTACAAGGTAATATGATCAGAATAATTACAGGTCTAGTCACAGCTGCAGAAGTATGCTATAATTTCACTTGTGATGAAAAATTACTGCCTCCTT
The DNA here is from genome assembly GCA_033119425.1 of Bufotes viridis. Classification (NCBI taxonomy): domain Eukaryota; kingdom Metazoa; phylum Chordata; class Amphibia; order Anura; family Bufonidae; genus Bufotes; species Bufotes viridis. The sequence goes on along the minus strand of CM065592.1, from coordinate 218,440,380 downwards.
GCATACAAGCAAAGCAACAAAATAAGACCAAACCAGATATTTGCCAACGGAGCGTAAGTAGTTGCAAAAAGATGATATCAGGAAGAAATATGCAATGTAATATCACAAAGATAGTGCTATCCTTGGACAAACATGTCCCCTTCCAACAGGAAGGGTGTTAGCATGCGGAAACTTTAGTTGCACGTACATACCAGCAAACATTACAGATGGACCCTGAACGATAGCTAGGTTAACATTAGCAATGATACCATTACTTCCTGCAATACGAACACGTTATACATGAGAATCTTCTGTGCAGTTACCGGAAGATTGTAATTATAATGTGAACCTTCTCTCAGAAACAGAGTACTTAAGCCTGGCAATATCAATGGTAGGAGTACCAGGGTTAGCTGCATATAACCACAAGACAATCTCAAGGCTTGCTTGCTTTATGGTAAAATAAATAAATGTCACTAGTGCAATCTTGCAGGACATATTGCTAGATATACAGTCATATAAGAAGGCAATTCTACAGAATAGGGCAACCATTGATTATCTGCTATTACAACATGGTATAGGGTGCTCTGCTTTTTCAGGTATGTGCTGTTTTAATTTGTCAGATCATTCCCAAGGGATAATGGATAAAATGGGCCAATTAGAAGAAATGATAAAACACATAAAACAAGATGCTAATCAAGGATGGTGAGATTGGCTTTTAGCTGGATACCTGACTTTGGTCAAATCCGATATGTATTAGGAGTGGTATTTGCTATCATCGCTATAATGATATGCTTATGTTGCTGTGTACAATGCGTACCCTCGCTTCTTTCCACATGTCAAAGTTTCACTGAAAAGAGGGTGCGCTCGACGTCTTATTACACTCCAGTGCTCACAGGTGAGATGAACAATACCCCACCAAGACCTAAAGAATATACCCCAGAGGCTTATATGGAGTACTTAAGAACTTATAGGCAAAAGAGGGGCGAGGAGAACCATATAATATGAATATAAGGTTCTAAGAGGGGATTGAAGGAATATGCTGTCTTGAACTTTGTGTAAGAACATTCTGTCATAACCAGAATGTTTTGGGGAGCCGAGTATCTAACCAGAATTACTTATCTTGTCCGTGTCAGCTAGTACGTGGAGCATGGCCAGGATGTAACTAGGGAAAGTATGTTGCATAACAGTATGTGTCTCATTATGATTGGAGGCTATATTGCTTGGAAAAAGATGATTCAATAATGAAAGGGCGTATGATGTCCTATATAAGCTGGAACCTTATTATCAATAAACAGAGTGATTTTGATCATCAAATGTGTCATGTCTGATATGGTCATTCACTCTCCTGGCGCCAGAAAAGACTTAAACCAAGCTGATTCATCTAGTCATCTGTAATTATCATCCTATCAGACACTATTAAACTTGGCCAGCCACAGCTGAAACCACTGATTTATGGTATTGCTATATTGGCAATTGAATTTCACCCCAGAACAAAATATATCCTTTGCCGGACACTATTAAACTTTGCCAGCCACTGCTGGGACACCAGATTTAGGGGATTGCTATTTTGGCAATTGAATTTCACCACAGAAAAGAATCTATCCTTTGCCAGACAGCAGACAGTATTAGACTTGGCTAGCCACAGCTGGAACACCAGATTTAGGGATTGCTATTTTGGCAATTGAATTTAACCCTCAATAAAAAAAATTCACCCCAGAAAAAGGGACAGAAAAACGTTCTGTGCAGTCTAAAAACCAGTGAGCAATTCACTAGCAGAAGTTTAATGTTTTACAGCTGTAGATCGATCATTTCATTAAGTGGTTTTGCTGAGTTTTCCCTGCCTAA